>CM034302.1:70651031-71251031 GCA_019925795.1 Dendrobium chrysotoxum | reverse complement strand
CACTTTGATGCTAATTATATAGTTTATTATTATCTTAAAATTTAGGGAAAATTATATTTTTTAGTTCATGTTGTCCAAGAATATCTTAGGAAAAGGAGAAAAATTCACAACTGTTGAAATAGAGCCATAATGCTCAAACTATTAGGACCACAACGTCTAAAACACTCCTATGCCAGATCAGTACAATTTAGCCCTAGAACATCATGAAAAAATGTCATTTAAATTAGTACCATGGTGAAGCCAAGGTTAGAATCATAACACTTCACAATGTCACAATGCCATAAATCAGTATCGCAGTACTTGAGTTTCGGGAATTTAAGCATCTGAGCTCCAAACTTCACAATGTCGCAACACCCAATTGATTACATAATCAAGCACTGTAGCACTCAAATTTTGTAGTACCATGATGGAGCATTTGATAAAATATAAAGCCACATTGAATCAACCAAATAAAGCACTGGTTCAGTCAATAGTCGTATTAGACCAGTCCTGTGCTGTAGTAGAGCCTACATAATATTGTTGAGACACTAGTTCATATTATAACACTATGGCACCACCTTGTCAAGCACAGTGGTGCTTAAATTTGTTTATGTACTTAATATAAATAGTTTTTTAGTCTTTCTGTTTGGGTATTCTATCATTTTTAAGGAGAGTTCTATCTTTTGAGTGGGTTCTGCCACTCCAGTGAATCTTGAGTGCTTAATTATAGTGTCATCTTTGAGTTAAGTATAAAGGGGACCAAAGGAGATAAAAATATAGTATTTAGAGTGATTAACCTATCTTATTGTGAGAAACTAAGCGATCAAAGAAGAAAGGAGTGTGGAGAGTAAAGTTGTATTATTAGATGATATCTATTTTTACTTTTCTCCTTATACTTTCTTTATGTAGCAATCAATAAATTCTATTTTGTTTTATTTTAATTTCATGGCTAGCTAACTTCTAATTTTTGGCTACTAATGTGAAACCTTAGTAATTACTAATATATTTGTGCTTTAAAACAAAGTGTGTATATTGTCTTGATGGAGGAATATTAGAATAATTAGAAATATTGAAATGGAACTCTTGCATACTTAGATATATGATGTTTAGTATTCTTGAGTCTATAGAGAAAAAATAACTATAGGAGGTCCATAAACCTTTCTTCATTCATTTACTAGCTCGATGGAGATCTAATGATGCGTATGCTCTTATTCACATAGGAGAGTCTTCTTAGGAAAGCTTTCAAAATTCACTATCATTAGTTCAAAATACTTCATTTACTAGTATCTTATCTTTCTTCTATCTTTCTTAGTCAAGATACAAACCTAATTTTTATTTTTTTAGGATAAATGTTGTAGCTCAAACAGACTATACTAGCATATTTGCATTATAGCAGAACAGTTTCTCATGGGATCGACACTCTCTTATTACTTTTATTACATGATCAATATGTGCACCTGTATTATTTCATTGGCATTTATATCAAAGAAAATCTAAGAATATTTCATGTACATCTAACTATTATGTGCACCATCGCACATACTACCTCCCAATCAGCCACCACCACCCACCACCAGCCACGACCACCACCATTAACCGCTGCCACTACTTGCTTCCACTATTGACTGATGCAGCCACTCACTGCCGGCCACCACCACCACCTCCCCACACGCTGCCACCATTTTTGGACTTTACACTACATTCATTACTTCAAACCAAAAAAAAAAACCATTCACTTGTATTTACTTTACATTTATCCAAACAACTCTAAAGTATTTATTTTATACTGTATTTCTTTTACACTACATTCCTTTTAAACTGCATTCCTTTTTAGTGAACCAAATAGCCCCTTAGTGAATAATAAAAGCTTCTTTTGTGATTGTAAGATAGCTACTTCATTCTCCAAGAAAAAAAAAAATTTCATGTAAATTTATTTACAATAAGATAAAATAAAAATTTCATTTTAAACCACATATTCACATTCAATTACAGAATATATGAGTGAAGTTTAGCCTTCAATTAGTTCTTCTAAGGTTTGATTCTTTTCAAGATTTAACATTTTTTTTCAAATTTAAATAAACATCAATTGTTTTAGGAAAAATATTGGATAATTCCTCATATGAAATTTCTTTTACCACATAAATGTTTTTTTAAATTAAAATATGTAGTTGAAGTGGAGAAGAGTACTCTAATTCATCTTCACTATAAGGGAATTTGCAAATGTTCATTGATGGTTTCTATATTGATGGTTTTTACAAGGGACTTAGCAAATGTTAGCCTTTCCTTTTATAAGCTTCTTCATCTTCTTCTCCTTAGAGATATGTCTTTGAGAATCACACTGTCATGATTTTTAAATTTTCTCTCTTATAAATGTTTATTCTCATTATCATCTATCCTATGAAGATGTCCAAACAAAGTAATGAATGGAACAATAAAATATTAATCCTTTTTAAATTTACATTATTCATCTGGGATAGCTTTCTTATTACTTTCTAAAGGCTATAAATTCTAGAGTGTGGACCATAAGATGTACTCATGGATGTTAATCCAAAAATATAGTTATGGCACAAATCTTGATACCAATTCTATAGTATAGTGACATGAGTAGGAATCAAATAGGTGTGCTTTAAGAATATCAAATTTTCATGTGAAATCCTTTCCAACTAAAAGCATGGATATAATAAATAACCAACCAATGACACCCATAATTGCAAACAAATATAAGTAAGTATATAACAATAGATATGCAAACACGAGTGATTGATATAGAGCTCTTGAAGATTTTAGTCACTTAATTAACACAAGTGCAAGCCAATAATGGACTTGAAAAAGAAAACTCATGGGGACATAGATAAGGTGGGAAAGGAGAGAGATTTATTGAAGGATAGAAGGCTTTTCCTTCCCACCTCTTAAGAATATTTAGAAGGCATTAGAAAATTCCCTCATCTACCAATTGATTAGTCTAGCAATCTAAACCCGACCCACAAACCCTCATTATACATATAATGAAGGTTGGTGGGTCAGGTTTAGGTTACTGGACTGATCAATTGTTGGATAGGGAACTTTTCTAAGACAATTAGAAGAGAAATGATTAATTTGGAAGAGTTAATATTAAGTTGAAGTAAATTTTACAAAGTTTTGATGGTAGGCCAACATACTTGCTTGAATCTACATAGAACTAGAAATCCAAGCTTCTGCCAATTGGATCTTCCTCTCTAGAAATCCAAATTAAGTAAAGTCTGTACTTGATTTGAAGGTTATGATGTCTAGTTTAATTTTGGAGAGTTTGGTATTCATTCTAAATGATTTGGTGGGGCTATTATGTTTTGGAAGTCAGATTTTTCATTTCTGTCCTAAGCTGACAAATGTTTGAAATTTGAGTGCAATCTTTATAAAAAAAGTAGAATTAAAAAATCTACTTGGAAAAGTGGAAGGACACTCCAAATATGTGATATAGAAGTTTGAATATTTCTTTAGAGGTTTAATATTTTTTTATTATTTTATAATGGACTAGAAACAGGTTGCATGAAAGATTAAAAAATTGGGAACTTGACTGAAGTTGGTTTGTTCTTTTGATATTTAACTAGAAAAACCACTAATAAATAGCATGGCCGACCTGTAGACCTAGACCATGACTTTGAATTAACACTTAAACACTACTAAAGAAAATTACAACATCATAAATTCCACACAGTACCTTACAAAGATTTCCTTTTAATGAAGTGGAGATTTAAGTGGTGTATATTCTAACATTAATGATCATGATTTTTTATAGAATTAATCTATTTTGCCTTGGGTATAAGACAAAAAATAGTCTTAATTATAGAACTATGCTTGTACTCATTATTATTTGCTAGATGTGTAATAAAATATGCATACTTAGGGTAATTTGATTTTATGAATGTTTAAAATGAGAAAAGCAGTTTACTTTTAGAAAATGGATAGATTAAATAAAGATAAAGTTTACTAGACTAAATAAATATCTAAAATAGATTTATTAAGGTCTTAATACAAAATAACCTCTAAAAAGATATGCTTAGACTAGACTCATAATACTTCTTAGATTACATATCCTAAAATGGGGGCATAAGTCTTTCATTAAGTTATAGGGTCTTACAACTCAATAACCTTTAGATGGAGTTACTCATATAATTTTCATAACACCATGAGATATATATTATACATTTTAGGGATATGGATCCTAAGTTATATTATTGATGTTTATACTAAACTCAAGATATAATATAAGTATCAACTATCGAACATAATGAACATGGGTCCTAATCAAACATTTTGGGTTTTTTAATCATAAAGTATTTATTAGAAGATTCCTAGAATAGAATCTTCGTACTGTGGAGATATTTTGTCACAACCCAATCTAACGAGATAGGTCCATCGTGTTGACCTGTAATAGTCAAATTCTAAGATCTAATTTTGGAATATTTCAGATTCTCTTCAAATATTCCTTTTTAAGTAAATAACAGACTACATAACTACTAAAATATCCAAAGTACTAAAAATAAACTCATCCATAAAATCTCTTTTTATTCCTCAAAATGGCATTTACAAGATCTACACTATAGTACATGGCTAGATAATAAGAGCAAAGCAAAATAAAAGTTAGTCATGACTGTACAAAAATCAAAATAGAGAAATACCTATAAACTCAAATCAAATTCTGAAACTACTAATCAACAATCTCCTTTCTTTTCTTAAATCCTTAAAAGGAGAAATAAAATCACAGTGAGCCACAATAGCTAAGCAAGCCACAAATATCAATCTAAATTTTCAAAATTTTTTATTAAACATTTTCAATTATTTTTAAAGTGCATTATAATCAAAGTGCAGTATAATAAATCATGATACTGAATAAATTAATAAGAGCATAACAATTATCCAACTTTAAATAATAATAATGATCAAATAAATAAACTAAAATTCATGCAACATAATAATCCATATCCAATTTTACCAATCTTAAATAGAATCTCAAAGGATTCTGGCCACTTATGACTCCATTTGTGCTTATAACACTAGAACATGCTTGTAGGTACCATAATATGACATATTTACCATCAGAATATGCTTATAGGCACCAAAATATTCCTGATCATAGATAAAATCTTAAAGGATTTTATCCTTATCTCCCAAAAGATAATTTTTTAATAGCAGGAGCACATATTTCATCACATTATAGCACTTAAAGCTTTAATGTGCTCATATCAGAATTGTAGTTTTCTATAATGGTAGGCAACAGAAATTCATACTGAATAAAATTTACAGTTGCAAAATACAACTAAATTATTAGAGATTATGTAAAATATTATTTAAATACTTTAATTGTGCTACAACACTATTCTTAGAGTCAAGATTAGTTTCTATCCAATAAAAAATGCATAAATTATAAAATACTCGATAGAAATCTTTTAAAAATATACAAAAATTCATAATCTCAATCTTATAACATATAAAAAGTTACACAGTGAAATTTTTTCTGGCTCAAAGTTATCATCATTTTAGGTAATAGAAATAGAAATTTAATTGATAAATTAAAAAAACTTCATATTTTTAAAATTGAGATACACATAATTGACCTACCTCGATCCGGATAACTTTTCCAACTGGGCTGATGAATAAAAATGACTTGAAGTGGCTCAAAATCCCTACTTTCCTATCCATAACACTCTCCTTTCTCTCTCCTCACTACTACATGTAGCACTCAAATGAATGGAATAGAGGTTTTATTTTATATTTATAGTGCAGTGGCCTAGCATCACAGCTCTAGTTTATTTTCCAAAATCCTAATACTACAACACTAAAGTATCATTATTTGGCACCTTAGTGTTGCTGCAGCACCGTAGTGCCCGGACACCCAATATTGGGTTGATCAAATAAGAACATTTTTTAGATTTTAAGAAAATTTACTCCAGATCCTTGGGACTCATTATAGAATACATACAACATTTTACAAGAATTAAAATACTTCCAAACACACGCAAATGGACTCAAAACTCAAAAGTTTAAATATTTACCTTTTCCAATAAGGTCAGAAAAAGTCAATCTAGATGTTGAACCTAGAGGCGGCACAACTCTTACTCCTCAAAAAAATATCATTCTTGACACTTCAGAACTCAAACCTCAGTTCATATAAATAGATCAGGATACAACTGTCTCATCTCAGACTCTTTTTCTAAGAAGCTTCTCCTTTAGTTATGTTCTTCCACTAAACTTTAACCATTAAAATCTATTTACTTCTCAACTATCTGACATCATAGGACAGAACCCCCTTTGGTTCTTCCCTATAGCACAGATTTAGATGTACCCCAATATCTTCAGTAGATATCTTATTTCCAAAATCAGATATGCATTTCCTTAGAATTGATACGTGGAACATATTATGAATCTCAGACATGTAATCTAACAACTATAACCTATAGGCATATTTTTCAATCCTTTCAATAACCTCAAAGGGTCCAACTTAACTTGGATTCAACTTTTCTTCCTTAATAAATCTATCGATGCCTTTCATCTATCTAATATTCACATATACAAAATCTCCCATTTAAAATTTCATAACTTGATACTTAACATCCAAATATTTTGATTATTTATCCTATACAGACTTCAATCTGCCTCTAATCTAATGAATCTTTTTAGTAGCATCATTAACTAGGGCTACCCTAATCAAATGTCTCTCTCCCACATTTATCCAAGATAGTGGTGTATAACATTTCCTACCATATAGAGCTTTATACATAGCCATATCTATACTTGACTAAAAACTATTATTGTAAGAAAATTCAATCAAAGGAACGTGATCCTCACAACTGCCACCAAAATCTAGTACACACAGCCTCAAAAGATCTTCCACTACCTGTGTAGTCCTCTCAAATTATCCATCAGTGTAAGTTTGAAATGATATAGTTAAATATAGTTTTGTTCCCAGTCCTTAATGAATATTGTTCCATAGTATGAGTGTAAACCTTCCATCCTTCTTAGAAACTATAACCTTCAGTATCACATGCAATCTGATAATCTCATGCATATAGACATATGCCAATATCTTTACACAATCAGACAATTAGATCAAAATGAAATGGGCTAAATTTGTTAGATGATTAACTACAACCCAAATACCATCATGTCTTTATCTCGAGCTATAAAAACCTAAAGAAAAATTTATATTCACCTCTTTCCTTTTCCATTTTAGAATTGGTAACGATTGTAAAATTTAATATTCACTGATGTATGACAACATTCTTTTTCAATCTAGGCCACCAAAATAGATCTTTAGAATTACTGTATATTTTGATGCTTCCTGGGTGAATCATATAGCCTAAATAATGAGCCTCATGTAGAATAACCGATAACAATTCTTCAGAATGAGGAACCCAAATCTTATTCTCACAGAAAATAATACTATAACTAGATACTTGTAGTTAGAATTTCTTACCATCTTTGATCAGATCAATTAATTTTGGATATTTTATATCTAATTTTTAAGATTTATGAATGCTTGAATAATCATCAAAGCCAATACAATAGAATCCTAATCAATAGATGAATTCACCTCCAATTGCAATCTCTCCGTATCCTATATCATGGATTCATCATAAGTAAGCTAAACACATGATAATGTAGAAGATTTTTTTTCATAGCGTCTGCTACTATATTATTCTTACCAGGCTGATATTGAATAATCAGATCATAATATTTAATCAATTCAAGCAATATCATTTTCCTCATATTTAGATCCTTCTAAGTGATTATGTACTTCAAACTTCAATGATCAGTAAAAATCTCACACCTGACACCGTACATATAGTATATCCAGATCTTTAAAGCAAAAACTATAATAGTAAATTCCAAATCATGTGTTGAATAGTTCATCTTATATGGCTTCAACTGTCTAGAAGCATAGGATATCACCATTCCGTGTTGCATCAAAACACATCCCAGATATCTCAGTGAAGCATCACGGAATACTTGAAAACATTCTATACTAGATTGAGGAGCCAAAACTGAAGCAGAAATCAAATAATCCTTCATTCTCTAAAAATTTAGCTTCACACTCTAATGTTCAAACAAAAGCTTTTAACTTCTTAGTCAGTCTCATCAAAGGTGAAAGAAATAAAGAAAAACCCTTTAAAAAACTTCCAATAAAATTCAGCCATACCTAAGAAACTATGTACCTCAAATATAGTAGTAAGCCTTGACCAATTAGTGAATGCCAGAACTTTTTGGGGATCTATAAAAATACCTGCACTACCCCCTATGTGCTCTAAAAAATACTCCTTGGGAAAAACTTATAGTAGGAGAATTTTGCATAGTTGATGCTGCCTCTAAATTTTTAAAATAATCCTAAGATGTCTGGCATATTCTTCTGCAAAAGTAGAATAAAGTAAAATGTTATATTTTAAATCATTAATAAACTGATCCATAAAATCTCTAACACTCTATTGATCAGATTCATAAAGATAGCTGGTCACCCCAAATGGCATGACTAAAATTCATATTATCCATAATTAGTACTGAAAGTAGTCATCATCACAATAGACTCTCTCACCTTCACTTGATAATATCCAAAATATAGAAGATCTAGCAAGTTGAATAAATAGATCATCAATTCATGGCAGCGGATACTTATTCTTGTTAGTGACTTTATTCAACTCCCTGTAGTCAATGCACGAACATCATATCATCCTTTTTATTTACAAATAGAATAGGTGCTCACCATAAAGACACACTATGATGGATAAATCCTCGATCAACTAACACCTTAAGTTGAATCATCAACTCTTGAAGCATGTTAGGTCCCATCATAAATGGAGCCTTAGAAATTGGGATTATACCCAAAAATAAATCAATATAAAGTTCTATGAATCTGTTTAGAGGCAAGTTGACTAACTCCTCATGAAACACAATGGAAAATTCCAGTACTTTCGGACATCAGAAAGAGGACCACAATCTATACTTCTATGTTAGACTGATGTTAAAAATACCATGCAACCCTTCTTTCATAATCTATCTGCTTCCATGATAGAAACTAGTCATGATAAAATACCTCTAACTCCCTGAAATACATAACTCTCACTACTCAGAAATAAAGTAGCTCTTCTTAAGGTAATCAATCTAAGATTCATAATAACTCAATTGGTCCATACAAAAAATGACATTATATATAAAAATGGGTAATAAATCAAATTGGACTTTCACTTCCTATTATAAATTTTAATTTCACAAAAATAAATCCTACTAGCTATTATACCATCTCTAATCAAAAAAGTAATAGGAAGAGAAAAAGATAGTAAAGCTAAAGGTAAGTGTAACAAATAAAAGAAATGCTTAGAAATAAATGTATGATTAGCTTCAAAATTAAATAAAATATGACATGGGTACTAAAAAATATAAACTATACCTGTCACAATATTTGGGAAATCTTATTCCTCCTACTGAGTTAAGCTATACACATGTGGCTAAACTAGGGCTGGAGTAATAGAATTGCTAAGCTTTCTCTGACTAGATGCTCTACCTACTACTGAGCTTAGTATAGAACTAGATCTACTACCTCTTTTAAATAGTCACTAAAAAAAGTACATAGTGGAGCTTCCATTAATATCCTGATCTAACAAAACTCTCAGATATGGGCTCAGATTGATAGTTATAAACCATTCTATTTCTCACCTATCCATATCTAAAGCACTGACCAGTCACTCTATAGCACTGATCAAAGTGATGTATGCAATGACTTTAGCACCCAGGCGCCCCACTGATAAAACTTCTACAACTAGCAACACTACCCCTACTCAGAGCTACCATAGACATATATTGTCCACCTTTCCTGGACTCTCCATGTATGAATATACTCATCTTCCAAAAAAATCCACTGTTAGATATCTCGCCATTAAACCTCTTCCTACTAGAAGACTATCACTGCTGAGTAGCTATTAAACTATTCCCTATTAGACGAGCTCTCTTTAAAAGCTCAGAGAAATTAGAATTTCAAATGGTTGGTTATCTCATACTATTCTAAAGTCCTCCTAGAAATCTATAGCACTTCTCTGCTGAAGTGTTAATCGACTGCGGCGCATATCTAGCCAAAGCAGTGAACTCTACGTCACACTATATCACAGTCCTGCTCTCTCGAATCAGTCTTGAGAAAGTCTCTTGTATCTACTATTATGTAGAAGGAGGCACAAACATGGCTCAAAACACATCAGAGATCCATCATTAGTAAAGAAATTAAAAATAAAAAAAACTTGTAATACCATTGTGATTCATCTTCAATCATTGATTCATTATGCATAGAATCTTCACAATCTACTCTCCACATGTAGGATCATTCTTCTTTTATATTTTACTATTCCACTAATCATTTTATTTATTTTGGCTAAGTGTTTTCTTCATATTTCTTAGAAGTGGCACCCTTGCCCACCACTGAATGATACAACTATATCATACAGAAATACAAGTGTAAAGGCATATGCCCTTGCATGGACAAAAGTAATATTTATTATATTTTATTTGAAGGAATCTTAGGTGACTATTTGCACGTAGGAGTGGATATAGGCTTGAAGTCTTTACATTTGTTATTGTGCTATATCATCTTTGTCTATGGTTATTTTGCTATTACTTTATAATATTGTGACCATATATAGGGTATTACTTTTACATGTTCAATATTTAGTTATTTAAAATAAGAATAAGTTTACAAAATTTTAAAAGAAACCTAATTCGCTCTACCTTCTTGGGTTATGTGTAAACCTCACTTAATATTTGAATCTTGGATTTAAAATCTATACTCGCATCCTAGAGTAAGTTCTCTAGGCATAACACGTACAAAGCCATATCTCTTGAGTGTATTGTTGGTAAGATTACTGATGTTCACTCCACCATAAGACCATAATTGAACTTCTAAAAAAATTGAATGATGTTTTCCTTCAATCAAATGATAAAAGAATCTTGAATTTAATTTTTAAATGTTATAAAATAACCATTTCTATAGTTATTAATGTAATATCACCAAAAATAATAAAAGATTGTACCTCTAAAGAATTTTTTAGGTATGTTAAAATGGTTAAAAAATCAATTCATTACATTATACACTTAAATATTATTATCAGATGAAGTTTTGTAATTTGAGAATAACATAGGAAATATGCTACAAGTGGGTTAACACCTATAAAGGGACCATTGAGGTACAAAAAACTTACATTAAAATTTTAATTTTGGAATATGAAAATAGGAAAAGTGAATATTGAGCTAGGACCACTGACTGAGTAATCTAATAAGAGTTAAGTAGGCTGATAATATCCATGTCTCCAATAATGGTTAGAAGGAGCACTAAAATAAGGTAATTGCATTTTATCCAAGTTCATGTTTCCTAGAAGCTTCATGGGTATATTGTTGTGATCAAATTTAGAAGTAGTTTTATTGATAGCATCTAATCTTACCAACCAATCAACATAATTATACCTTTCTCTATAAATATGAGAAATAGTAATAGATATATCTAAATAAATAAAATAGGATAGCATTTTTAAGAACCTTTCTCCTCATTAAAAATAATTTGAATAATAAGGAAGGTATTAGGCATGATCAAAATCCTATAAATTTGAAAATTGAGTCTCATTTATGAGCATAATGTATGGAGGGAAATTTGGCAAATAAGAATATGAAATTCTGGAGAGGAAGGTCAAATAAAGAAATAAAGAAACATTTATAATACCTAAGATGGGCACTAAATCCATAAGTCACATTTGTGGCAGAACCTTCCATACTAATTTTGGTAGTACCACAAGGAGGTTTAAAACCAAAAATAAGTTTGGACATTTAAATTATCATATTAACATTAAAAGATATATTAAATTATTTGGTAACCAAACTACAACTTAGGAATCTTCTCCTATTAAGTATATTCAAATTGAATACATGTTTAACTTTCCTATTGACCCTAAAAATAATCCTAAAAAAAAAAGATTAGAATAACCACCATATTGTGGCCTTTTGTATCAACCAAATTAATCATTGCATGACAATTATGAAGGACAAAACCAAAAATATTAAATCAAATATATAGCTTCTAAAACTATTTTTATATAATAACTAAGTCTTATCCATAATGGGACCATGTTTAAAGACATGCTTAATAGTTTCTCATATTAACAACATTCACATTAAGAAGGTATCACGAATCCTCTTTTTCAATTTAAGAATTCACTGGGATGTAAACCTTATAAATTCTGCAACATAAAATGGAATAAGAAGTATGAATACATTTTTGCCTAATTTGATAAGGGTTGTTTTTTACAATTATATATTCCCATGTATCTTTAAAACTATATTCAACAAAGTCGAGAGCATAAAAGTGATATAATCATTTTTAATCTCAGCATCTATTATTGTGAAGATAAAAATAATAATGGATTCAATAATAATGGCTTGAAACTTTGGGACATCCCAAATATCATTAGAAATAAAATAACAAACTTTTTTATATGAACTAGAGTGGGTGAAAAGTATATTATCACTAGAGCCTATACCCAACAAGTTGTTTCACTGAAAAAGGAGGAACAAAAATAGTGCCCTATTGAATTAAATCCTTATTGGACCACTAAATAGCCTAAAGTCTTTTTTAAGTAGGAGAATATCTCGATTTGTAAGGGTAATTAGTCTAATGTTTACCTTGGCTAGAATTATTTTTAATTAAATTATCCCATATACAACCCTATCAAAAATCCAAACAAACCTTGAAGTAGTATGTATCAGCTATGTCAAATATGTTTTACAAACAAGTCAACTTTCATCAAGAGTGCAAAAGCATTGGGTTCAAGAGGTTCAATGAATTTTCTTATATTAGTGTTTAAACCCCAAAAAAATTCATTAAGAAATCTTTGAATATTATTATAAATAAAGAAGGTATGCTAAATGGTCTAAATGAAATAAAGAGGGAGATAGCATGATACATTCTTACTGAAAGTAAGGCAAGTGATTATTGAGTGATGTTGTCAGCCAAGCAAGTGATTACAAAGTGATGGTATGGCCAAGCATGAAAGACAACAAAGATATGGTGGTTGTGTTGCAAATCTGGTTTTGATGATGACAAACATGTTTCCAGTGTGTTTTGCTTGGCTAATCTATTTCAGGCACAAAAGACCGCGAGCCACTCAAGCCAACTCAAGATCGGGTCCAAGTGTGTCAAATGTATGATTTTTCCTTTTATTGAGTCAATTGTAATGTAACTGATCCCCTAGCTAAGTAACCTTGCACACACACACTCAGGGGGAGAGATTGAGTGAGTTAGAGTTTCTGTTCAATTTTTGTTCAGATCGTCCTGGACGATAGTTGCATCGTCCTGGACGATCCAGTAAAAACAGAAATCCTAATTAGGGCGACTAAGTTAAGAAGGTCTGATTAAGCAAATCATCCTGGACGATATTTGGATCGTACGAGACGATATTCTCAAATCAGAAATTCCCAGCCGCCAGATTAAGTTAGGCAAGTTTTATTTTAAGTATTTTGGTCTGATCGTCCAGGACGATACGTGTATCGTCCTGAACGATTAACTACAATCATGCCTAAATTAGTCTGGTAATTAAGGAAAGCAATTAATATTTAATTGATACGATCACATCGTCCTGGACGATCGCAGGATCATCCCGGACGATCATGATCATCTTGTGCATTTCAGCTGTAAGACCCGAACTGTGTACAGGACGATTTTGGGCCTTTTTGAACTAATCGTACAGGACGATGTACCAATCGTCCTGGATGATCAAGTCATTTTTTGGTCGTCCAGCACAGATTTCTCTGGACGACCCGAACTGTCTTCTGGACGATTTTCTTCAATTTGTACTAATCGTCCCGGACGATCGCAGTATCGTACGGGACAATATGAACAACTTTTTCTACTGATCGTCCAGAAGAGCCTAATCGTCCAGACTGAATCAGCTGATTTTGAACTGATCGTACAGGATGATCTCCCGATCGTCCTGGACGATCTTGGCCGACCAGTTGAGAATTAGGGCAAATTTTAAGCCCTCCTATAAAAGAACTTTTTCTAAAACTAAGAAAAATCTTTTGCTGCCTTCCTTCCCTGAGAAACCCTAGAGAGAAGAGAGAGTTGGGAGAGAGAGAAGAGATCTTGTGAGGGGGAGTTAGTGAGGGATTCACTAAGGTTGCTCCAAGCACGGATCAGAGTCGTCTTCTCCGCTCGTCGTCTGTCGTCTAGTCGGTGTTCTTCGTGGGAGGATCGTTCGCAAGAAGATCCGGGGTTCTCTGCCCGCTTCAGGTGGAAGCAAAAGGAGTTCGAAGGTTCTCTGCCTGCTTCAGGAGGAAGCGAAAGGAGGTCAGGTTCTCTGCCTCACCGTGTGGTGAAAAGGAGGTGTTTTGTACAGGCTTCTCCGCCTTGCTGTGGGAGCAAAAGGAGAGTCACTTTCGTTTAGTGCAATACCCGGAGGGGAGGCTCCGGGGAGTGGACGTAGGTCAAGTTGACCGAACCACTATAAAATCTGGTTTGCTTTTCTGATTCAGTTTTGCATTTTACTTTTCAATATAAACTGCTTGGGTGAATATCGTTGGTTGATCTTTTCATTATTGTTTACTTGTTTCCGCTGCTAAGTATCGAATAGATTTTTGTAGTTATCGTGAAATTTTTAAATAACCAATTCACCCCCCCTCTTGGTTAGCCTCGGGACTAGTTCACTAGGGCTTAACATCCCTTTCGAACTTTCAGGTTGCTAGTGGGCCCAAGCAAATGGCCAACCTCTCCCTCCTTTCATTTCCTTATTTGTTTTTGAATTTAAATGATGGGATATGTATCTTTATGTGTGTTTCAGTTATATAAATATTTCATAAACTAAATTGAATAAATATTTCATAAACTAAAATGAAGTGATAACTAGTTTTCTTACATGTTTTTTGGAAGAAATCCAAAAGTCTAGGAGGATTAGTGGCCGATCATTTCCAAAGTGGTTGGGTTACCTTATTGAATCCTTATTTTGGTGAGTACATTTTAATTTTAATGTAATTTATTTTCATAGGAATCTTCTAGCACTACATTCTTATGTTTGTAATCCATCTTTCAAAAAAGAAGTACTAAATCCCATTTTATTCCTAAAATTCTAAGCCTAGCCTTACCTAATAGGGCTGGCCAAGAATTATATCTTCTTTCGACTGGCTTTATTCCTATTTTTATTTAACCAACATAAACCCTATAAAAATCCACCAAAATCTGCATATCATTAGCAAACATCACACTTCTATAAACCTATTGTTTTAGGGGTTGTTCTAGGAAAAATTCTAGAGATCAAATCAACCCTAGTTTTCAATTTATTTGTTTTTTTTTTTTTTCAAATCCTGCACTTTAAAAAAAAATCCTACACTTGTTTTTAGGTCCCTATAACATCGAAAAAAAAATATTAGAACAACACAAAAAATCTCAAAATATCAAAAACACATATAAGAAGTTTCCTTAATCTTTTCTAATTATAATTTTTGAACTTCACCCATTCTATAAAAAACCACAATCAAATATTTAACATTGGTATTTCTAGGATAGAACTGACTTACATCTCCTCTACATCACATTTGGACCATTACCTCTATAATCATTGCCAAAATTTTCAAAATTAAACTAGACAACATCATCTTCAAATCAAGCCCATGGTTACAAGATTTGAATATATGTAAAGGGAGAAACAATTAGAAGAAGTTAAATTTACTTCTATGGATAGATTGCAATGCATGTTGCTTACCTCTAAAATTCATAAAACCTTACCTTCACCATCAAATTAACTCCTCTATAAAAATTTAATCTCAACTCTTCTAATTACATTATAAGATTCCTCATCCGGCAGTCGATCACATCAGTTATCTAAGGCTCCACCTTCAAACTCTCATTATGGAGACCATAGTAGGTACATGAGCCCCATCGAAATCTAAATTGACTATTTTTTTTACAAGAAATAGGTATAGAAGGATCACATGAAAAAATTTATTTTGTAAGCTAACAAATATTATTATTTTTATGGTTGAAGTTAAAAAACAAAGAAAAATATATGTGCTAAAATTAATCTAAAAAATATAATATTATCCCTCATTGTAAAGTTCCTTATAATAATTAATGCAAGTTTGGCATCTTTCTTCATAGCAGGCTTGGGTTATATATTAGAGGTTAATTAAATGCATGTTATGGAGGTTATCTTCTCTAAAGGTTTTACTGTAGGAGTTTAATGCTGTTATTATATTTGAATACAAAAGCATTTTCTGACAATACTAAACGACACTAAAAACATACAATCATGGCCGTAATAATGGAATGTGAGTGATGTCTACGGGTAAAAAAGTACCCCAAATTTGGTCTTCATAATTTTGAATTTTTATAGCAAGTAGACATCAATTTGTGATAAGAAGAAAGTTAAGGTTGACCAAAGTAACATTAAAGTGTTTGAGTGAGGTTCAATAATTTTATTTGCTCTAGAAATGGTGTTGGTTGAGTTAACATTCATTATGCTTCCTCCATCTATAACAAACATATTCCTTTTGTCATTATAGATAACATACATGCTAAAGAATTTCTTTCTCCTTCAATCTTTTTCCTCATTTTTAGCTATATTAAGGTATCTCATCACATTTACTTGACTGTCATCAATGAACTCCACTTGTTCACCATATAGTGTGGTGTAATCATAAACTTCTCCTAGGTTATCATATATTTTGTCCTCATTTTCTTCTATTAATAGATTATGGGTTTTACATTTATTTTACATATAACCATTGTTGAGATAATAAAATATATTATATATATCCCTATGCTTTTTGGAGCTCCCTTCATTTAGAGATTTAAAAAAAGGGTTAGGAAAGTTGGTAGAGCATGTGTAGTAATAAACTAATGAATTCAACTAAAGGGTCTTGACTCTTAGTTCTAAAGATGACAAATTTTTTTCTTCAACAAATAAAGCATAATAAAAGGCTTCTTCTAATGTTTAAGGTTCCAATAACTTAACCTCATTTCTAATATCAATTCTAACATAATGATAAATATGTTAGCTAGTTGTTAATCATTATTACATTCGGCCTTTAAGTGTTTTCAAATGTTTAGTTACAAGAACGTACCTTGTCTCAAAGTCTATGAGTAGCCATATAGTTTCTTGTTATGGTTCCTCATACAATATTTTGTTCTTAATATTTCCTTAATTTGTATCTAAGTGAGGTTAGTTCTTCCTATTCTCTATAACTCCAATAAATTTTTGCATGTCCATCAAACTTTATCATTATAAAAGTATATCTTTAATAGTGAACCATTTTTACTACCCAGTATAATAATTTATTCAGTTTAATGTACACCATCATAAGTTTGGACATTAAATTTAGCTATTCAAGATGGATCATTAGAGTATTTGACTTTATTAGATGATTTATTTTGTTCTTGTATGGTGTGTTTTTTATGATTACTTGATTAACTTATATCTGACATAGCTTTTTGATTTTTAAATCAATTCTGATTCAGCACATTATAGATGGTTTTATTTTAAGTATACTCTCATACTCTTAGACTAATTGATAAAAATATTGAGGATGATATTTTTTAAGGTGTGGAGATTATAACAACCTAAATTTTGAAAATAAAAAATCTAATTTCTATATGAAATAGAGCATAGTGATGCTATACTTGTGAATGCTACAGCACTATACTGAAGAGCACATCTGCACCAAAAATCAATACTGCAGCAATAACACCTATGTTCTATAGTAACTCTAGAATGTGCATGTAGCACTGCAGCACCGGGTAGAAGAGCCATGGCGCTAGTAATAAAAATGATTTTTAAATATATTTTTCTCTAAATATCCCTCTCCACCACCCCTCACTTGCATTTTCTTGGTCGTAAAGTAAAAGAAAGAGGGGGGAAGGGAGAAGATGAGAAGGAGGAGAGAGAGAGGATCGAGGACATCCGTTTAGGATTTTTTTGTCCATCATTCTTATTACAAAAATTACTCTGCTCTTTGTAAGCAATTATTCTCTTTTATATTTGGTGGTCTTGACTTCTACAAATTTTATATCACCTAAATCTACCAAATATGCATTATCTTCTTATTTTATAAGCTTTTGCTATATAGAACTTTGGATATATTGTAAAGTTAATCATTTTGAAAAAATTGATATGATATTCTTGCATTTTTACTAGTTAAATATATATATAAAAATTTTTACATGAATTGAGTAAAAAAAAAAGGTAACTGAGAATGAGTGAAAGTGCTGTGCTATGATTTGATAATATGTGTTAAAAATTTTTGATATGATTAATAGCATGTGCTGATAGGATTGATATGATTAATATGATGTACTGATTGATATCAGAAATATGATATGATACCCCCACCTGATGCCCTCAAGATACATGTGATTGGGAGTCATAAGGAGCTAGAGACTGATTAGGAGTCCTAAGGAGCTAGGTGACTGATTAACATGATTCACTAATTAGGAGTCAGAAGGAGTTCACTGATTGGGAGTCAAATAATGTTGTATGCTGATCTGGATTCATAAGTGCATGAGCATGATCAAGATCAAGATACCCTCATATAAATATATAATACACTAAAAAAATACTGGTACTCATAGTACTATATATATATATATATATATATATATATATATATATATATATATATATATATATATATATATATATATATAATTGCTTTACAGATAACTGATTGACTGATGAGATTGAATGAATGATAAGATTGACAAATTAAATTGTATTGATTGAATGTTAAAGATAGACTAACTCATTGATTGACTAAATATAATAGTAACTTAGTGAAGATTGATATACTAAGATATGATATGTAATAGACTAATAAATTGATGATGGTGATAATATAAATATATATATTAATTTTGTTACATGATTTATAACATATTATTTCTCTTTTACCTTACAATGATTTAAGTTGTGAGATTTTAGTTATTTATTAGGCTTTTATACACATTACGTGGTTTTATATGATTTCAACTAAGGTAAGGAACCTTCAGTTTCAGGCTTAGCCATAACGATAGTTTTGATTTTAAATTAGTCTTTTTGATTTATGTGTATTCTTTTATCGCCTACATTGGCTATTGTGTATATTATTTTGGACTTTGAACCAAAAGATATAATTATTGACTATTGTAATATGAATTATGTTTCCACTATTTCTTTATTTTCTTTGATGCAATTAATAAACAATAGTAGTCAGATTGATCTGGCTGTAAATGAATAATTTTTGGTTGTTAATTGAAAAAAAAATTAATAGAATTATTTGAAAAGAGAATTAAGAAAACAAAAAGAAATTATTCTATTTTAGATCTTGAGGTGTTCAATGAATGGTGGGTCACATTTACTTTTAGTGGGCATTGACATTAATCATTAGATAGGGTTGTAAATTTCCTTATATCTCTAAGCTCCCACCAAATTCATTACAAGGTTCAACCCCTCATCATATGAATAGCAAGGGTCTACTTATAGCTTCTAAAATGGCATATTAGTAGTTTTAACCATAATTCCCAAAATGCTTTGTTGAACAACTGATGGGGGTTGTGGAGTGAATTTTTGAATGTATAAAAGTCTAAGGCTTTATCACCCCTAAAAAGTTCTTAGGTTTTCTTTGATATAAAAATAATAAAATCTCAGTTAATATACACAAGTGTATGTGTTGAATCAAGTAATGAAGTGATAGAGTAGAGTGTTGAACCCATGAGGAAGTATGCTTACTTGCAACAAATTTCTACCATTTACTCTAATTATAATAATTATTCTACTGAAATAAAAAATGATATTTGTGGAAATTCTATTACTAAATAAAATAGAAAAAACATTAGATATAATATTTAAATAAAGTATATTAGATTAATGAGTGTAAATTTTATATCTTTCCTAATGAGACACTTAATTATATATATAATTCATAGCATATACTTCCCTAGATCTCTGTTGAGCTTGTAAGGTTGAAAAAGATATCTATTGGCCTCCTCCACTTATAATATCTCCTTAAGAACCTAGAATATTTTACATCATATGCCAAGGCATGCAAACATCCTTTCTTAATATTCCTGGTAGTTCTTGCATTTCTAGGTCGAGGCTATACATCAAACTATATTTTAACTACACATGTGGCCACATGTGTATTAAAATAAGAATGAAATACTATTGAAAATATTATTTTATATATATATATATATATATATATATATATATATATATATATATATATATATAATAAGAGTCTTCATTAGTACTTAACATGTAATTTACATCATCAATCCAAAATAAGAGAGTGAAATCACGAGAAAAGATCAAAGTATCTCCTCTACACTCCTTCTCTCTTAACTTATAGAGTTGCTTCAAGAAATATAGGTTAAACACTCTAAATGATTGTATATTATACTTCCTTAGGCTTGCTTAGATTTTACTCTAAGAGGGAAATAGAGAAGTACTCTAAGAAATGTTAAATTTTACACAAGTGACTGAACTCCCTTATAAATATAACATCAAAATAATTTATAGGATAATACGAAAAGGCATATGGCACTGCAGCGCTTGAAAGAGTGACGTAGGTGCCATTAAAGTGAACTAACATCTCATAGCTGAAATTTTTGCACTGTTATGGTGCTTGCTGATGTGGATCGATTAGTTAATGAACAGTCATATCTTTTCACTAATAGAATGTATCCCTTGGAAGTTACAACTACAATGCCATGATGCTATTGATATTCAAACGATGTGGCACCTGAGTGGCAGAAATGGTTCCAATGCATAAAAATTCGTGGCAATGTGGCATTCAAAAATAGAGAAGCCTGCTCTCCTAAGCTAACTTTTTGATGCCGCAGTGCTAGTAATACAATGGCGCTGGTTGTGTCACCACCGCAGTGCTGACAAATAGAGAACTTGGCGCGATAATGTCCGATTCATGTCACCTCAGCAATATTAAAGGTGGTGATGTAGTGTTGTTTCATTAGATGTCATGGCACTGTAAGCCCCTTAGAATTTTCTGCCATTTTTGAGTTTTTTCTATACAAAAATAACCCAAATAATATATTTGAAAATAAAACATGTAAAACCTATAAAATTTATACTTATCAAATTCTCCCCAGCTTAAACTCTTTCATGTCCTCAAGAAAATAAAAAATTTATAATTTTGATTAATTAAATAACGAAAGTAAAAATTGATAATTTAAAATTGCTAAAATAGAGGATAATATATCATAGTCTAGAAGTAGTGGAAATGAACAATTATAATTCTAATTTGGAAAAAATACTAATATTTATCCTAACTAGTCACCCATATTATTGTTTATTTTGAATTTACATATTATGAATATAATCATTAACTTTTGAATTTTAAAATGAATAATGTAGCTTAAAGATTAGATGTATTTGTAGTTAAATTAAATTTCATTAGTTTATTATCATTTGTACTAGTTCTCCTATCTTATTCTTTATGAATTTAAGTATAAGATTGCAGTTAGACTCTAGGCTTTTAACTTATACCAATTTTTGAATGTACTCTCTTTCTTTTTCTTCTTTTCTTTTCTTTTCTTTTTAAATTTATTTTCATATTTATTTTCTTTTTTATTTTTGTGGAGTATATAGTTAAGGATTTTGAATATTAATTCTGCTTAAAATCTTCTTACAATCATAATGAATTTAATGTAAAGATTTAATAAGATTACTAATTTCAAATTCAGGTTTATATGATTTTCAATTTTAATCTACCCATATTCATTCTTTAACCTTAATTATTCATCTCCAATTTAAAGGTTAATGTGTAAATGTATAACTTATAAATTCAAGTTATGTTAATAATTTAAATGATCTAAGTAAGTTAATTTTTAGTTTTTCTAATCTCTGAATTATAACGAATGTTCATTTGAACTATGATATAGGGTTTTATTATTGTACTAATTTTATATAATTTTTTATTATCTTTTTTATTAGAATAAATTAAACAACTAGAATGTAGAGATTTTAATGGAAGACATTATAATAGTATAAGTATAAGAAAATTTTAATTAAATGTAAATAAAAATACACATGAATATTAGTAAATACATATGTTTTATTTTAATAATAGAAAGGTAGAAAATATGTGATATAAAATAAGCTTATGCAAAAAATAAGATAACTAGTGCTATATATAAGCACCATAACACATGTAGTGGTTCTCATAGTCACAACTGAACATTATACTAATCCAATAATATCACTCTATCATATCATTGGGATCCCCTAAAAATAAATAAATAAAAAAGAAATAAAAATAAAAACATGTTACACAATAAAAGTAGCATTCAATCTCTCTCTCTCTCCCCCTCAAGCCAAATAAGAATACCACCTAACTAGCAGAATCTAGGTCTTCCTCCTCCTCCTCATCATCATCATCATTATGGCCTCTCTCGCTAGGTTGCCAATCAAAGGGATCATAAGAAGGTGCAGATGGAAATTGAATCTCACTAGGATGCTCCACAAAAGGATTACTTCTAAACATTCCAACAAGAGCATTATTAAAGTTAGCAGTGTATCTATAATTCTTTTCCTGATGTTCCATAATGTGGGTTATCCTCATCCTCATCTCAAGCTGCCAATCTATAGAATCCTCTTAGAAGTAAGTAACCTTTTCCATCTTTCATCTTAATTCAACCACCTGATCTCCCAAAGTTTTAATAGTTCTAGCACTTCTACTGCTATTGTTGTTATCAGGCCTCCCAAACACTCTAAGCTCACTATGGTCTCCATCTTTCTTATCTTTCTCAAATTGCTAAAAGATCAATATTTTTCTTTTTGTAAGGGTTACAATACGGAATAATTATTCTTCAGTTTGCTCCCCCCTTACACCTGTTACAACACACAAAGTGTAAACTAGAGAAGGGTGCCCCAACCCAATAGAAGTGGTACCCCTAATGATGTACGTAAGAGAGGAGAAAATAAGCTTCCCTAAATTAATGGAATACCCATATGAATAGCATATTTCAATAGGGCACGATCATGAGTAACTTCACTAATGTTCCTACTAGGAAATAAACGTGCTGAACTGAAATAGTGCCAGGCTTTAAAAGCTTGGGTTAGGTAGGTGGTAGGGAAATTGATAATTTTGTTCTCTCTTATTTTCCAATTTGCTCCCATATTGGATCCTCACAGAATATTTAGGATATCATGAGGATTTATAGGTGTCCCAAAAAAAGCAGTGTATTCATCAAATTTAAAATCCCTAAGCTTATAGATTTTATTAATTGCGATAGAATTGAAAGGGACTCACTTGCGCTTAATATAGCCTTTGTTATCTACCGCCTCCTTTTCATTAATGAAAAATTCTCTAATCATATTTACAATTGTAGTATAGGGATCTTCACAAAAATTTTCCCAACCCCCACTTGTAATGTTCTACAAATAGGGTGGCCTGGATTTTGAAAACCCTTCTCAAGAATCAGTTGTTTGGTCATAACTAAATCAATGAATCTCCTCTTATTAAAGGTAGAGGAAGCCCTCTTCTTTCCAAATATTTTGCGGGCCATCTATCTTGAGAGAATTACAAAGAAGAAGAGATTGAAGAAAATGATATCTTATAAATGAAATGAAAAATGTATCCCCATTTTATAACTCAACTGACCTTGCGGCGCTATGAGAAATGGAACCACGACACTCAATGTATGAATAAGATTACAAAATGGTCAAACTGATAGGTGCTGCAGCAATATAGGCTATGTGGCACAGCGGTGCCAATTTTCAAAATTTGTAACATCGCTTTAGAATTGGCCACCATTGTGGCATTTAACACATGTAAGCACAGTAGAGCTTGCATTGATAACTGTCATGGTGCTATTAATGAATCACTAATGGAGGTGAAACATCACTATCGCATTAGTTATCAGCACTACGGTGCTTACCAAACTTTTATAAATAAAGTTTTGAACGTACAATATTCTTTTAACTTGGTTGAACAGTACTTTTTTGACTTGAATAACTAGGCGCTGTGATGCCCAAACAATCAGCACCACGGTGCCAGTTATCCAAGAAAATAATGACTCAAAATAAGCATTTCCTGAGGTTTAGTGCTACAACACTAGTTTTTAAAATTACAGCACTTTGGAGAGCAGTGCTGTAACGTTAAAGCACTCAGCGTTATAGAGCCTAGGGATAAATAATTCAACCACATCTTAATTTTATCACATAGAGAAAATGGGATACCATTGTACTTAAATATTACACAAATTTATAAAAAAATTGGCTAACTATAAATTGGGATCTTTAAAAGGAGTTCCCCCAAACTGAGATTTTTAAACCATTTGAATCATGACAGGTTTTAATTCAAAATTATTAGCTTGGATCATAGGTCTATCAATACTCTGATGAATTTCATCTACTAAAGGTTTAGCATAATCTCTAAAAGGTCTAGAATGATCTTGATCTAGTATAGGCTTAGCCTTTTATAATATTTTTTATTTTTTCAATTTTTGAAAATGTTCTTTTTATTTCATAGTCAGACAACAAAGTTTCCTTTCTATGTCAATAAAGAATGCAACTATGAATATGCAATAAACAAATAAATTAAATATAATAAAAGATAAAAGTTGATTTAACTATATAATTAATTCAACAATATAACTAAAATTATAAAAAGTAAAATACTTCCCCTAAATGGTGCCAAAAACTTGATGAGGGTTGTAGAGTAAACTTTTAAATTGTACAAAAGTCTAGAACTCCATCACCTCTAAACAATGCCAAGGTTTTTATTTGATATAAAAAATAATAAAACTACACTTAATATACATAAATATCCGTGCCAAATCAAGTAATAAAGTGACAATATAGAGTTTCAAACTCATGAGAAAGTATGCTTAATTGCAACAAACTATTACCGCTTACTTTAATTATAATAATTATCTTATTTAAAGAAAAAAATATTTATGAAGATTCTATCACTGAATAAAATAGAAAAAATATTAGATACAATATTTAAATGAAGTGTTTTGGATTGATAAGTGTAAATTTTATAGCTTTCCTAATTAGACTCTTAATTATAGACGTGATTTAGAGCATATGCATACTTAAATATCTGTCGAGCTTGTAGGGGTGAAAAGGATATCAGCTGATCTCTTATATTTATAGTATCTCCTTAAGAACCTATAATATTTTATATCCTATATCTAGGCATGCAAATATCCTATCATAATATTTCTGGTTATTCTTGCATTCCCTTGTTGAGGCTATACATTATATTATATTTTAACTATATATATGACCACTATGTGCATTAAATTAAGAACAAGATAATATTGAAAATATCATTCAATATTTATAAAATAAGAATCTTTATTAATACATAACATGCACTTTATATCATCAATCCAAAATAAGAGAATTAGCTAGACATAGAATAAATAACAAACAAACTCATTTTCATTAAACTCATGAAATAATAAAATAACAAAAGAGTGATATCACTAAAAAGAAACAAAGAATCTCCTCTACACTCATTCTCCCTTAACTTACATAGTTGCTTCAAGAAACATAGGCTAAACACTCCATATAATTGTATCTTATACTTCCCTAGCCTCACTTATATTTTACTCTATGAGGAAACTAGAGAAGTACTCTAAGAAATATTGAATTTAACATAAATAACTAAACTCCCTTACAAACATAATATTATAACTATTTATAAGACAACACAAAAAGGCATCTGGCATTGTGGTACTTGAAAGAGTGACACCACGGTGCCATTAAAGTGAACTAAACCTCGACACTGAAACTTTTTCACCGCTGCCGCACTTACTAACGTGGATCAATTACTTAGTGAATAGTAGCATCTTTTTACTGATAGAATGTAACCCTTAAAAATTATAACTGTAATGCCAAGATGCTGTTGACATTTGAGTGATGCGGAACCTGAGTCGCAAAAATGGATCCAAGGTGTAAGAAATTATGGCACCGCAGCATTTGAAAATAGAGAATCCTGCTCTGCCAAGCTAACTTCCTGACTCCGTAATGCTGGTAATACTACGATGCTTATTGTGTTGTCACCAAAGAGCTAGAAAATAAAGAACTTGGTGCCATAATGTTCGATTTATAGCGCCTCGATGGTATTGAAGGTGTCATTGCGGTGTTGTTCATCAGACAATGCGGTGCTATAAGCTTGATAGAATTTTATATCATTTTTGAGTTTTTCTATACAAAAATAACTAAAATAATATATTTTCACTAAAAATAAAATTTATCAAATACTACAGAATTTACACTTATCAAATTCTCTCCAGCTTAAATTATTACTTGTCCTCTTGCAAATAAAAAATATATAATTTTGATTAATTAAATAACTAAAATAAAATTTGATAATTTAAAATTACTAAAATAGAAGATAATATATCACAGTCTAGAAGTAGTGGAAATGAATAAAGTTATTATTCTAATTTTGAAAAAATATTAATAATTTTCCTAACCAGTTACCCTTATTATTGCTTAATTTGAATTTATATGCTATAAATATAATCATTGACTTTTGAATTCTGAATTGAATAAGTAGCTTAAAGATTTAATGTATTAGTAGTTAAAATTTTATATTTTCACCATCATTTGTACTAGTTCTATTATCTTATCCCTTGTGAATTTAAGTATAGGATTGTAGTGAGACTCTAAGCTTTTAATTGATACCAATTTTTGAATGTACTCTCTTTATTTTTCTTCTTTTTTTCCTTTTTAGAACTCTCTTCACATTTCATTTCCTTTTTACTTTTATGGAGTATATATTTAAGAATTTTGAATATCAGTTTTACTTAAAATCTTCTTACAATCTTAATGAGTTTAATGTAAGAATTTAGTAAGATTACTAATTTTAAATTTATTTTACTATAATTTTTAATTTTAATCTACCCACATAAATTCTTTAACCTTAATAATTTATTTCCAATTCAAATGTTAATGTATAAATGTATAACTTATAAATTCAAGTTAAATCAATAATTTAAATGATCTAAGTCAATTAATTATTAGTTTTTCCAATCTATGAATTATAAAGTTTTTTTTAATCTATGAATTAAAAAGTAGTATTTATTTGAACTATGATCTAGGGTTTAATTATTATCTTAATTTTATATAATTTTTAATTATCATTTTAATAGGGTTAATTAAATAATCAGAATACAGAGATTTTAATGGAAGGCAATATAACAGTATAAGTATAAGGGAAGTTTAATCAAATGTAAATAAAAACACACATGAATATTAGTAAATACATATGTTTTCATATGAAATATAGAAAGGTACAAAACATGGATATAAATTAAACTAACGTAACATATAAGATAACTAGTGCTATAAGTACCATCACACATACAATGGCTCTCATAGCCACAACTGGTCATTATGATAATATAATAATATTACTCCATTATGTCACTAGGATCCCCCAAAGCAATGAAATGAAAAAGAAATAAAAATAAAAATATGCTACACAATAAAAGTAGCATTCAATCTCTCTCTCTCTCTCTCTCTCTCTCTCTCTCTCTCTCTCTCTCTCTCTCTCTCTCTCTCCCCCCCCTCCTCCTCAAGCCAAATAAGAACAACACCTAAGTAGCAGAATTTGGGTCTTTCTCATCCTCATAATCATCATCATTATGGCCTCTCTCACTAGGTTACCAAACAAAAGGATCATTAGAAGGTGTATATGGAAATTAAAGCTAATTAGGATACTCCAACAAAAGAATTACTTCTAAATATTCCAACAAGAGCATCATTAAAGTCAGCAGTATATCTATAATGCTTTTCTTGATCATTCATACTCCACAAAAGAATTACTTCTAAATATTCCAACAAGAGCATCATTAAAGTTAGCATTATATCTATAATGCTTTTCTTGATCATTCATACTATGGTTCATCCTCATCCTCATCTCAAGCTGCCAATCTTTAGACTTCTCATATAAGTGAGTAACCTTTGCCATCTTGCCTCTCAATTCAGCCATATGATCTCCAAAAGTTTTAGGATTTCTATAAGTTCTACTACCGCCGCTGCTACCAGGCCTCCCAGACACTCTAGGATCACTAAGATCTCCTTCTTCCTCCACTTTCTCAAATTACTTAAAGCCCAATATTTTTCTTTTTGTAAGGGCTACAATAGGGAATAATTGTTCTTTGGTTTGCTCCCCCTTACACCCACTGAAATATGTAAAGCAACTAGAGAAGGTTGACCCAACCCGATAAAATTGGTACCCCTAATGATGTATATTAGAGAGGAAAAAAATAAGCTTCCCTACATAAATGGAATACCCCATTTGATTAGCATAGTTCAAGAGGGAACGATCTCAAGTAACTTCACTAATATTGCTAGGCAATAAATTGGTTGAAATGAAATAATGCCAGGCTTTAGAGGTTTGGGTCAGGAAAGTGGCAGGAAAAGTGACAATTTTTTTCTCTCTTATTTTCAAACTTACTCTATTATTGGGTCCACATAGAATATTCAGGATATTTTAAAGATTTATAGGTGTCCCAATAAAAGCATTATATTTATCAAATTCAAAATTCCTAAGTTTATAAATTTTATTAATTGCCATAGAATCAAAAGGGATCACTTACCCCTAACATAGCATTTGTTATCCACTCCCTCCTTTCTATTAGCAAAAAAATTCTCAGACCACATTTACAATTGTAGCATAGGGTTCTTCACAAAAATTTTCCCAACTCCTACTCGCAATGATCTGCATGATAGGGAGGCTTGGATTCTAAAACCCCTCTCAAGAATCAATTATTTGGTCACAACTAAATCAATAAAACTAGAGTCTAAATCAACAAAAATATTTTATTAATGAATATACTCTTATCAAAGGCAGAGGAAGCCCTCTTTACTCCAAACATTTAAGGGGTTATCTATCTTGAAGTATTACAAAGAAGAAGGAATTAAAGGAAATGATATACTATGAATGAAATGAAAAATGTATCCCCCTTTTATAACTCAATTGACTTCTGCAGCACTACGAGAAGTAGGGTTATGGTGCTCAACATATGAACAAGATGATAAAATAGGTAAACTGACAGGCGCTGCAGTGATCCAGCCTACATGGTGCAGTGGCGTTGGTTTTTGAAATTTGTTGCGTTGCTTTATAATTGGCCACCATTTCACATGTAAGTGTAGCAGTGGTGTTAATGAATTAATATTGGAGGTTTAATTGCACTGCAGTGTTAGTCATCAGTGCTATAGTGCTTACCAAAGTCTTATAATTAAAATTATGACCATATAATACTCTTTTGGCTCAACAAAATAATATTTTTTGACTTGAATGGCTAGGTGTTGTGACACTCAAACAATCAAAGCCATAGTGTCAAATATCTAAGTAAATAGTGGTTCAAAATGAGCATTTTCTGAGGTTTAGTGCTGCAGTGCTTGTTTTCAAAATTACAGTGCTTGGGAGAGTAGCATTGCAGCATGAAAGCATTCAGCATTGCAACGCTTAATTACGTTTGTGCTTATTTCTTATTTACTAAATTTATATTATAACTTTAATGATCAGAATATAATAAAATGCAAAACATGTCAAGAACAACAACATATGTAATATGACTCATGCAAATTTAAATAATTAACATGACACACTAAACCTAAAATTGGGTTATCTCCCTTACAATACTAAGTTTATAATCTTCAACCAGGCTTATCTAGATTTATCAATTTGGTTGGGGTACAATGCTACAATTCTTTAAATGATTTTCACTGGAATCTTATTTTCCTTCAGGTTAACTCTAGTATTACTAGGCAATGATCCAAGAGGTCTATTACTGATTGAAATTGCATGCTGACTTAATTGGGTTTATAAACTTTTAATAGAAGCAGCTCAATTTTGCAATTGAGTCCCTAACAATGCCACTACATCTTCCAATGATGATTTTCTACTTCCAAACTTATTACTTTGATTAAATTCTAGAATTTATATAGTTCTAGGATAAATAACAGGTCGTTGAGGATTATTCCAATTTACTCCTTGATGATTTTGATTAGAATTTAATTGATTGATACCAATAATATTATTTGATCAATTAAAATTAGGATGGTTCCTCCAACCTAGATTATATATATTGGAGTAGGGATTATTTTGTCTTCTAATCAAATTAATATTTTAAATCCCTTTTACATTTCTATTTTCATTTAAGTTTGGATCCTTCTATTATATAGATTATTTAGTTTCTAATTTTGTATTCACTCGTATTATGCTTAACTTCTTAGAAACTATTGCAACTTATAAAGTTAATATTAATAAAGCATCATATTTATAAATTCCTACTACTCTCTTAGGATTTAGCCTATGAACAAGCCACTAGAAATTATTAGTAGCCATTTTCTCTATTAATTCAAATGCTTCCTTAAATGGCTTAAATATTAATGATCCTTCAGCTATAGCATATATGATTGCTTTAACATATCCTACTAATCCATTATAAAATATTTGAATAACCAACAAATCAAGTAAATCATGATGAGGGCATTTCCTAAGTAATTCCTTAAATCTCTTCCAACTCTTATAAATTGATTATCCTTCAAACTGGGTAAAAGAATTGAAATCATTTTTAAGTTTAGCAATCATTGAAGGTGAAAAATACTTAGTAAGAAAATTATGAGCCAACTCATTCCAAGTGGTTCTAGAGCCTAGGGATAAACAATTCAACCATATTTAGCTTTATCTCTTAGAGAAAATAGAAAAACTTTAAGTCTATAGCATCATCACTAACACCAATATACTTAAATATTACATTAATTTCTAAAAAAATTGGCTAAATATAAATTAGGTTCTTCGATCAACAATAGTTTTTCCAAATTGAGAATTTTGAACCATTTAAATTATGACAGGTTTTCATTCAAAATTATAAGCTTAGATTGTTGGTCTATTAATGCTCTAATAAATTTTGTCTACTAAAGTATTAACAGAATCTCTAAGAGGTCTAGCATGATCTTGATCTAGTATAGGTTTAACTATTTTTATAATCTTTTTATTTTTTTGAATTTTTGAAAGAGTTCATTCTATTTCAAAGTCAAATAAGCATGCAATCATGAATATGTAATAAAAAAATAAATTAAATAAAACTAAAGATATAAGTAGATTTAACTATGTAATTAATTCAATAATTTAGTTAAAATGTAAAAAGTAAAATACTTCCCTGGCAACAGGACTAAAAAATTTATGGGTGCTGTGGTGTGAACTTTGAATTGTATAATAGTTTAGGGCTCTATCATCCCTAAATAATGCTTGTGTTTTTTTAATATAAATAATAATAATACCGTGCTTAATATACATAAGGATGCATACCAAGTTAAATAATAAAGTGATAAAGTAGAATGTTGAACCCCCGAGAAAGTATGTTTGCAATAAATTACTACTGTTTACTCTAATTGTAATAATTATTCTACTTAAATAAAAATGATATTTATGGAGATTCTATCACTAAATAAAATAGTAAAAATATTGGATAAAATATTTATATAAAATATTTTGGATTGATGATTATAAATTTCATATCTTTTCTATGTGATTTAGAGCATATGCATCACTAGATCTCTTTCGAACTTGTAGGGGTGAAAATGATATTTTCTCACCTCCTACAGTTATCGTATGTCCTTAAGAACCTAGAATATTTTATATCCTATTCATAGGCATGCAAACATCCTATCTCAATATTCTTGATTGTTCTTGAATTCCTCCGTAGAAGCTATTAATCACATTATATTTTAACTACACATATGTCCACTATATGTATTAAATTAAAAACGAGATAATATTAGAAATATCATTTAACATATTTATAGAATAAGAGTCTTCATTATTACTTAACAAGCACTTTATATCATTAATAAAAATTAGAGAATTAGCTAGACATAGAATAATTAACAAGCAAACTCTTTTTCATTAAACTCATGGAAGAATAAAAATACAAGAGAGTGCTATCAGTAGAAAGGATCAAATTATCTCCTCTACACTCCTTCTCTCTTAACCTACAGAGTTGTTTCAAGAAACAAAGGCTAAACACTCTAAAGGATTGTATCTTATACTTCTTTAATCTCACTTAAATTTTACTCTAAGAGGGAAATAGAGATATACTATAAGAAATATATAATTTTATACAAGTAACTAAACTCCCTTTTAAACATAACATCATAACTATTCATAGGATAACATAAAAAGACATCTATCACTGCATCGCTTGAAAGAGTGATGCTGCAGCACCAATAAAGTGAACTAACATCTTGGCGCTGAAACCTTTGCACTATCATTGTACTTGCTGATGTGGATCGATTACTTGGTTAACAGTCACACCTTTTTATTAATAGAAGTGGCTCTTAGATGTTACAACTACAACACTACGATGCTATTGACATTTGAGCACTATGATGCTTGAGTGGAAAAAAATAATGCCAAGATGAGAGAAATTATGGCACCGCAGTATTTAAAAATAGAGAATCCTTTGTTGCTAAGTTGTCTTTTTGATGTTGTGGCACTGGTAATGCTGCAGCCCTGGTTTTGTTGCTGCTATAGTTCTGACAAATAAAGAAGTTGGCACCACAATGCATGATTTAGGTCACCTCGATGGTATTGATGGTGGCGCTACATCGTTATTTCATCGAATGGCGTGGTGCTATAAACTCCTTAGAATTTTTTGCCATTTTTTAAATTTTTCTGTATAAAAATAATATATTTTCACTAAAAAATAATATGTAAAATACTACATAATTTACACTTATGAACAACCCATATTAGTTTCTTTATCATAGATTTTTTTAAAAGTATTTTAGTGTGGTAATAATCCTAAAATTGTGTAATCTTAGACTCATTAGATTCCTCTTATTCAGACACTATTTTATCGGTAAGCATGTGAGATTCATAAATCATTCCCATTTGTTTTCATTAAAAAGGAATGTAGAGTAGAAGAAATGTTCTATCAAAGGAATATGATGTATTTGAAATGTTTGAAGTGGTTTGGATAAGTATAAAAGACATGGTGAAGATTTCTTTTTATGAAACCCCTTAAATAGAAAGAAGTTAAACTCTTAAAAATTGAGGGCTCTTTTAGTGTGGTAGTTTGAATTTCATTAAGAAACTTTATAGTTAAGCATGCACGTGCTGGAGTAATACTGGAATGGGTGACCTTCTGGGAAGTTACACCAATGAGATAAAAATGTGAGGCAATCTTACCTAAAAGGACAATACCTTCTAGCAGAGCAATACACCAGCTAAAAGATGGGAATTAAGTGTCATATAGGACAAAGTGCAATGCCATGGTAACTACCACTTGAACCTAATATGGGACAAATTATTTTATGGTGAGAGCCACCACTTGAATACGTAGGAGCCACCTCTAGAATCTTATATATCTGGTGGTTGATTCTAAGATAAGGATACTTAAGTGAAAGAGATTGTGAAAACCCTTAAGTAGAAAGAAGCTAAACTATTAAATATGGAGATATTTTTTGGTATAATAGTTAGAATTTCATTAAAAAACTCCATGTTGAAGCGTGCTCATGTGATTTGATTGAAAAAGATAGTTTTGAAAAGGGTTTAATTTTCTTTGGGAAATGTTTAATTTCTGGAATTTTTAATTTTAAAATTGAACGCTCAATATGAATGATAAATCACCTCGAGAGGTGAACATATCATTCCCTAATGGGTTCAAATTTCAAAGCTTTGAATCTATCTGAATTATCATAGTTGAATTCAAGAAAGAACTACATATGACTCTAAAGGATCAAAATGAGTATTCAATCAAATATTTAACTACAATAATTTGGATAAGAGGATCATTGATCTCATAATCAAACTTACGATAGTAATTGATATATATTTCCAGAGAAAGAAGTTATCAATCAATTTTGATCATTTGGAAATGACGATAATGATCGTTGAGTTGAATTTCCCAAAGATAATTAATTAAAGGTTTTGAAAAAGCTTGATTTTTGAAATTCTGGTCTGGGTTTCTAAATCTCCTGTGAGCGCAAGCCCTCATAGTTAATTATATCGTAGAAAAACCAAAAATCTTCCTACGAATACTCTCGATTAAAATAGCGATACGAATTTTATTTAAGAATTTAAAGCTTGATAACAAGGGAGGTAGGGACTGGAATTTCAACAGGGATTGGTTTGAGATTGAATACTTATTTTTAGAGTCAAAGGAAGAAGAGTAGGAGGTGTCTTTAGATTTAAAATTACTTCAAAAACACCTCAAACTATTCTAAATATTGAGCTTGAATTAGATTGAAAGAGATTTAATGTTTGAGTGATCAATTTTATTAGAAAGTGGGAATTAGATTCCCGGAAGTTGAGGTCTTAGGATTAAAAAAATCTGCCTCAGATCCTAAGTCTAAAATGAGTACTGAAAATTAGTGACCCGGAATCTAACTAATGCAATGCAAGGTCTGGACTTATCCTAACCTGGATTGGGGAGCCAGCTAAACTACCTAAATGCTTTAAAACTATGTATCCGATCTTTTATAAAAGAGTGGTTAGGGACATTATTTAAGATTAGTTTAAGGTGAGTGGGGCCGACATCTAGAGCAGATTCCTAATTGGCCCCTTAACATATATTGGGTGGAATGCTTAAGCTAGAAATGCAATTAAGAATTAGAGTCGATTTTAATTTGTATCTAATGCAATGCATGCTAGTTGACTCGATTAAATACTTGAAATTAGAATGAAGCAGTTTTAAAATTAGGCTTAAAAATAGGTTTTATCCTAGAGATTGCACAACATCCCCTTGGACAGAACTACACCCTAATAGGTCAGGTGGTCTGTCAAAACTCGCAGGCGGGGAGGTGCCTAATACGGAAGAGAAAAGTCAATATGAATGCATGAAAAACCCCTGGCGAGTCCGGGCTTACTTCTTAAAAGTGTTAGAGTTTCTATCTGAACCTAAATTTTTTAATTTTTAATTAAAGAAGAAATAGTTTTGATTGTACCCTCACGAGCCTCCGATCGGGTTCCAGGCTAAATCAAAATTGGCATGTAATTATCGGCAAAAAAACTACTAAAAGCATGTGGGTCCTTAATCGCAATCATTATCAAATAATCAATATTAATCAAATCAATTAAACTAAAATTCAAATTGAAAGTCCATGTGGCAAGTGCCACTTAATTATACAACCCAGGGTCTGCAGGAAAGTAAAGTGGCCGGGTACCACTGACTACAATCAGGATTCTACTCCTAAGACTCAAGTGACTTTGAGATTTGGGATCCTTCTTATTCTTCACTTCTTCATCATCTTGGAACTCCTTGGATTGTCGGGTCTGGATATCCAAATGAAAAGAAACTCTTCCTTGAAAGGTGGTTATCTTTTCTCTTTGGATATTTGAAATCATCCAAATTTGGATCTCCAAATGGAAAGAGACTATCCCCTAAGGGATGTCTCTTCCTCTTTGGATTCCAAATTGGATGCTTAAACATCCCATTCTCAAAACACTTAATAATTACAACTCAATTCAAATATCAAATTACATTAATCAAAATTAAAATCTATACTCAACCACCTGCAGGGTCATCCTAATAATCAATAATTATATAGACATCCCAAGCAGTTAATATTGATCTCAAGTAGTTAATATTTGAAATTAAAATACTCAAAACACAGTCATGCTTGGTTAGGCTCTTTTAATTTTAAAGGGGACTTAAGCAATTTTCTGGAGCACCTATGCAATTTATTATTTATGATTTTGTCCCCTTTATTTAATGCCCTGTATGAGCATGGCCACTTGGATAAGATTGACTTAGTACAAATCATCCCTAGCTTAGGGGTAGATCTAACGTACAATTAAATCAATACAGAGTGCAGTAAATAAATAAACAATTATATCAACATCAATTACTTAAATCTAACAACCAACATGCAATGAAAACCATGAAAAACCTGACATACGCAAGTAGCAGAAAGTAAACATCGGCCTAGCCTAAGACTAGAGTTGGTTGTCCTAGCAAACCATCTAAAGTGTGTGAGGTAGGCTGTGTGGCTTTGATATGTCCTAAATAGGGTGCTTGATTGAAGTTGTTTAATGTTCTGGTTGGTTGAAAGGCTTTAGGGAGATTTTAATTGAAGTTTAAGTCTTAATGGTTTAAATTTGATTTTAAAATTAATTTTAATTGTTTATTGGATACCACTTTTGTTGCACACTGAGGCCATGAAGTTTATTTCACCTTCCTTGGGGCTAATTTAATAGCCTCGTAGGCATGGGTTACCTAATGGTACCTGGTATAACTAAATGATTTGAGTTTAATTAAGGATTGAAGATAAATTAAATTTTAATTAAGGTTGGTTGGTTGCTGGTTTTAATATTAATTTAATGCTTTATGGAATTTTGAATGATTTATCAACTTTTGGAATTTTATGAATTATTTTATTCATTTAATTCAAGGGCCAAAAGTTGAATTTTAGATTTAAAGTATTTTCTAAAATGTTGGTATTTTATTAAAATATTAGACCTTAATACAATTAGTTAGATAATAAGTACGCTAAAATTGGATTTTTCTAGATTTTATTATGAAGGTTTAAAGTTTTGACTTGATTTTGAACTAAGTTTGACCAAAAGTTGACTTTTTCAAATTTGATTGATTTCTGGAAACTTAACATTTTTGATAAATATTAGACCTTAATGTGAGTGGAATTCCTTTGAGTTTGCTCAATTAGGAGTTCATTTGAATTAGTTATGAGTTTTTGAAATTTTGACAATTATTTGAATTATTTAATTTTGTTTAGTTAGAGGCCTTTTGATGATTTGAATCCAAATGACCTCCCAACTCCTTGAAATCAACTCCAAAGGTCAGGAATGACCTAAGGAGTGATCTCCAAGTGTTTAAAATTTTTTTGGAATTTTTAATTATTTTTAATTATTTAATTTAATTAAATATTAAATTTCAATTAAAATTAAATTAAACTTGATTTTAAAGTCCAGTCAAGAGGCTTTTATTTTTCATTGATTAAGGGTTCAATTTTGGTCCATTAGAGGTATTATATGTAATTTTCAGGTTTAAATTTTATTTATTAGAATTTCTGGAAGGTTTAAAGGTTTAATTAAGGGTTAAATTTGATTAAGTTAATTAAGTGGTTTAATGACTTCAGAATTCAGTGGAAATTTTTCCTAATTATTGAAAATATTCTAAGTTTTCTAAATGAATCCTTAATTATTGTCCTTAATGACACTAAGTTGATAGGTTTGAATCAAAGTTTCTAGACCCTTGACTTAACATATAAATGCATACAAACACATTCACAACCAATCCTAAATCTAGGAGAGCCCTAAGACTAAGTGGTGTGTGTACCTACACATGCAAATCAATTTAAAGCTTAATTAAATGAAGGATTAATCAATGAATAATTAACAAAGTAATTATTCATTGGTTAATCATCACTCCCCATAAATTCTATTCAATTATGCTCAATCTATGTTTAAAATTTCAAAATAGATCTCTCAACCTAAAATATTAAAGTATATGCATATTATTTTAAAATAATTTCAAATATATGTTTAATGTACACATAGAATTATATATAAATATAAAATTTAAATTTAAAATACTTAAACATATAATCAAGTTAAATTAAATATCTAAATGAGAGATCTATTGATTATCAAAGATTATTTGAAAGTAAAATTTTAATTTTTAAAATATTTAAAATAATATTTAATTAAATATTAATTAAATATTAAAGTAATTAAATCATTAATATTAATTAAAATAAATTAGGTTTTGATCTCTGAAATTAGTCTTAAATTAAAGTACTCAATTTTCTAAAATTTTTGATATATTATATTAATTTTTCTGATTTAAAATGAATTTATTATGAATTTTTAAAGTTTAAATCATTTAAAAGGGGTTTTAATTAATTTAAAATTAATTAATGATTAAAATATTTTTAAATTCAATTAATTTAAATCTTAGGTGTTTTCTGAAATTTAATATATATATATATATATATATATATATATATATATATATATATATATATTTATTATATATTTATATATATATTAATTTTCAAAAGTATTTAAGTTATTTAATATTAATTAAATATTAATTAATAATCAAATATTTAATTGATTAAAATATAGAATATAATTTAAATTAATTTAATTTCAGAATTAGAATAATTTAAAATAATTACTTAATTATTGAATATTAATTAATAATAAAAAAGTTTTAATATTTAATTAATGAATGTTAATTAAATATTTAATCATTAAAATATTATAAATCATTTAAGTAATATTAAATAATTTAATTAAATTTTATTTGAATTATCAAATATTTTTTAAAATTAATATTAAATTTAAAAATAATTTAACATTTAATTATTTAAATATTAATTAATTATTTAAATATTTAATAAAAATATTAAATAATATTATATATGTTATATTATCTTTTGATTTTAAAATATTTTAAACTTTATATTAAAATTTAAATAAATATTTCAAATTAAAAATTTTTTAATAAGAATACACTAACATAAAATAATATAATATTTTATTTAAATATTAATTTAAAATTTTAATGATTAATATTTGAAGTGAATTTATAATAATATATATGTATATTTTAATTTAAAATTAATTTCTGATTTTTTTTATTTAAAAATGATTTAAAAAAGATTTTTAAATCATTTTAAATAAGATGGCGGCGCCAGCGGCGGTGGAGTCCACGTGGCAGCTTCTGATTGACGGAGGCAAAATCGTGGCCAATCATTGGTTGGCGACGCAATCATTGCGACGCCGACAATGATTGCGGAATCACTAACCGCAGACGTGGTTTACTTATCTGCGTCAGCAACCTCTCGCTCCCGTCTGATCCTCAGTGATATGAAACGGACAGTTCAGATGGAGCCGAACGGAGATAAGCTCTTCAGCCATTTATCCACGGTTGGACGGACCATGGAAAGACAATATCTCGATCGTTGATCATAAGATCAACGGTCGAAATTTTGTGCATTCGGTCTTAAAGCGAAACCGAAGCCCTAAACACCAAAATGGCTCGTTCTCTCGATCAGATCAATGAAATCACTTAAAATTTTAAACCTAGCTAGCATGTGTGAATAGAATTTATGTGGGATGTCTTGAATAGTTTAAAAATCACTTTACATAAAGCTAATTAAGCCTAAGTGATTCTTGCTAGGGTTTGATATTTCTCGAGAACTAACCGATAGATTTCGGTTTTTTTTTTATTCTCTGAATTTGTAGTTGAAGTCATGGCATGGAACGCGATGGATCGAGCTACACAAGCCTTAGACAGACTTTGCTCTCGATTGGCCGGAAAGCTTACCATCGGCGAGCTGCAACCGGTGGATCTCTGATCAGGAAGGGTTGAGGAACTTCTGGAGAGCTCAAAGAAGCTAAGGAGTAGACTTGAGGAGGCTGGAATGGAGAGAGAGTGCTAGGTTCTGAATGAATGCTCCTTTCCTCCTTTTTCCCTATTCAATCCATTCCAGATTGAATGGAGGACTGAGATTGTTTTGGCCTTACTCCAGATGCTTGACACTAAAGGACATCCACATAGAAAGGTCTTTTTGGCCTCATATTGAGTTTGGGACCACTTGAAATGATTAATCTCTAATCCAAGGATTAGAGGGGGCTTAAGAAACTTCCAGAAGTCATTTGGAACCGCTGGAAGGGTTAGAGATAGAATGGATTAGGTTTGGGAAGGGTTTGACCATCTTTGACCCCTCCAAATCCCTTTATTGACTAGATTTGACTAGTCAACAGTCAAAGGGTAGTGAGGTGTCACTTGGGAGAGGTTTTGAGCTGACTTGAAAAGGGCTTGATGCTAAAAGGATTGAAACTTAAATGTATGAAATATATGAGTGAACATTTGACCAAATCATAGTGAGTTGACTTAACTTGGGCTTGAATAGCTAAGACTTGGTCATGTCTAGGCTATAGATTTGAATTGATTTGAAAGATAGGTAGTTTTATAGGAATTCAAAGGGATGTATAGTTAGATTTGACCAAGATACATAAATTTGATCAAGTCTAAAATGTTGACTTGGTCAAGCCCACATTAGAGTGACTCATGCTAGGTTTGAATGGGTTTAAGATATATCATTGAGTTATCTTTGAAAGTTTGAAAATTTGCTTGAATTATGCTTGAGTGTATATAATAAATAAAGCTTATGTTGACTAGATTTGACCATACATGAGTATGGTTGACTCAATCAACTGATGATTGGGTCAGGGTGTCTAATCAAGTTCAAATCACTAAGGAGAGTGATCATAAAAGTTTGACAGGGTTTTGAATGCAATCAAGGTTTGATTTAAAGTGTAAAAGCTTAAGGGTTGATCTGGTCAACCTAGGTTGACTTGCTCAACCAGGTTAACCCAGGGTTAGGAGTTGAGCTAAACATATTTGAAATGGTAAATGGGGTCTAGTGGAGGTAATCTGAGGGTCTGGAATGGTCATTTAGAACAGATGACCTATTTAGGTCCTTAATGGGCCTAATGGGTCAACCAGGTTGACCCAGAGTCAGAGATTGGGTCCAACCAGGTCAGAATGACATTCTGAGTCTACTGGTGGTAGTCTCGAGGTCTGGGGAGGTTGTTTGGTCAAAATGACCTGTTTGGGCCCTTAATGGGCCTTTACGTCAACCCTGGTTGACTTGGTCAACTAGGTGGGTCCAGGGTCTGGAAATGGGATTAACAGATTTAAAATGATATTTGGAGACCAATGGAGGTGGTCCCAAGGTCTGAGGAGGTCATTTGGTCAAAATGACCTGTTTAGGCCCTTAATGGGCCTGTTTGGTCAACCTGGTTGACTTGGTCAACCAGATTGACCCAGGGTCTGGGTTTGGGTCCAACAGGTTTGGTTAGATATTTGAAACTTGCTAGAGGTGGTTGCATTTGATTTGGAGCTCATTTGGTTCAAAATGACCATCTACACCCATAGGGGTATTTTGGTCATTTTGAACCCTAGTCAGCTATGGGTCAGGGTGAGTCCAACACAATGCAGTTTATTGCTCAATGGGTCATAATCAAGGGTCTGGAAGTAATTTGAGGCTTGGAGAAGGCTCCAAGGTCAGGATCCACTGGGTGGCAGGTCTAGTGGCATAGACTGTAAATATTTGAAAGTTTTACAACCTTTGGATTTCAATTCAAATTTCTGGGATTAGAGACCTCAGAATGAGCTCAAATTTGGAGGGTTGCCTCTAGAGACATGTCACATCAATGTGGAACTGAGAGACCCAGAATCAGAGGTCATTTGATAGGGTTTTGAATTATTCAAAGGTTCACTGAAAAAGGCTTTCTAGACCTGGGTTTTTAGCCTTGAGGTTTAATCTGGATTGCTATTTTTTAGCTGGGTTTTGATTGAGATTTAAATTAACTTAAGCTCTGGTTTAATTGGGGTTCAAGATTGATTTAGAATAGGGATGGATTAGAATCATCATTGATCTAATATTTGGATTGATCCTAAAGTCTAGGTAGATCTAAGGACTTGGAGTCTGGGAGAATCTCAAGATCTAGAATAGATCTTGGGGTCTGGAATCTAGGAAACATTCTAGGGCTTGGGATCTAGGAGAATCCTAGGGCCTAAATAGATCATAGGGTCTGGATTAGCTTAAAGAAATCCTAGGGTCTAGAGTAGATCCTAGGGACTGAAGTCTAGAAAGATCCTAGAGTCTAGAAGTCCTAGGGTCTAGGGTCTAGGATAACCCTAAGATCTAGAAATCATGGGATCTAGTGAAATATTAGGATATAAAAATCCTAAGGTCTAGGATCTAGAGGAATGTTAGGATATAGAAATCCTAAGGTCTAGGATATGTCCTAAATTCCTAGATAAGTCTGGAGATTGAATCTAGATTGAGCCAAGCTCTAGATTAATCAGTGGCATAAATTATATTGAGATCTGGATTAATATAAGATCTTAAATTGATCCTAAGGTCTAGAGTAGGTCCTAGAGCCTAAGAAGATCAAATGATCTAGAGTCTGGTAGAATCATAGGATTTAGAGTTTAAAATGATCTTAGGATTTAGAAATCTTAAGGATTGAGATCTAGAAGGATCCTAAGATCTAGGAATCTTAAGGTCTGGATTTTAAAGATCCTAATGTCTAGATAGATCTAAGGTCAGGGCATATCTTAGGGTTTAGATTGATCTAGGGTAGATCCTAGGGTATAGGTTGATCTTAAGATTTAGATTCTAGGAAGAATCCTAAGGTCTAGAGTATATCTGAGGATCTGGAGTCTAGGAAGGAATCCTAGAGTGGGGGTTGATCTCAAGATCTAGAATCTAGGGACATCCTATAATCTAGATAGATCTAAGATTTGAATTTAATCTGGGATCTAAATTAATCATAGAACTTGGCTTGATCTAAGATTAGATTGATCCTAGGGCCTGGATTTATTTAGAGTCTGAGATGGGTCCTAATGACCTCATACAAAAATGAGGTCAACAAATGGACCCGTAATATGTGTAATATAATGAAGTTCTATTGCACATATTGGTGTTGACCAAATTGAAAGGTCAAATATAGAGTTTTGATCCTAAGGGAAAGAGAAATTTATCTCTGGGAATCGGGGTTTGAATTGATTCTAGGATAGTGCCACGGAGGGCATACTCTACCACTAGTAGATCTAATCCTAAGGAAAAAAAACTTATCCTTAAAGGAAAAGCAGATCTGGGTAATCCTACAGGAAAATGAACTCCTAACTATAAAGGATCAAATTTGGATTTAATTTTTAAAGAAAAGGAAATCCTAACCTTAGATAATTGAATTTAAAATGATACTAGGGTAGTGCTGGGGATAGCGTACTCTATCGCTAGTAGATCTGTTCTTAAGGGAAGGAAAATCCTAGCCTTAAAGAAAAGAAATTGAAGGACCTTGTAAGAAGGAAAAAAAATTCCTAACTACAGAGAATCAATTTTGAAATTTGATACTAGGGTAGTGCCACAAGGGGCGTATTCTACCACTAGTAGAATTATTTCTAAGGGAAGGAGAAAAGCCTAACCTTGAGGAAAAGATTGTTTGATTTTGAAATTGAGATTAAATCCAGGACGGTGCCACAGTGGACTTATTCCATCGCTGGGGAGTGATCCTAAGAGAAGGAGAATACTTACTCTGAGAAAAAGAAGAGCTTGATTTAAAATTTTAAAATTGAACCCAGGACGGTACGATAGGGGACTTATTCAATCACTAGGGAATCTAATCCTAAGAGTAGGAGAATACTTACTCTGAGGAAAAGAGAACTAGATGATCTCATAGGAAGGTGGTATTACTTCCTATAGGAGATCAGGCTTAAGGATTTGAATTTTGAAACTAGAATGGTGCCGCAGAGGGCGTTATCCATCACTAGTAAATCTAATCCTAAGGAAAGAAAGTACGATGACTCACATCTATCCTTAAGAAAAAGAAGACTGGAGGACCCTGAGGGAAGGAAGCATTGCTTCCCACAGAAGGTCAGATCTGGATTTTAAATCTAGGATGGTGCCACAGAGGGCGTGCTCCACCACTAGAAGATATAATCCTAAGGATAGTAAGCACGATGACTCACATCTAACCTTAAGGAAAAGAAAACTGGATGATCCTGTGAGAAGGAAGCATTACTTTGTACAAAATCAGGTCTGGAGTGATCGTATGTAAAGGAAACTTTCTTTACATAGAGGATCTGATCTGGATGATCGTATATAGAGAAAGCTTGCTCTATATAGAGGATCGGGTCTGGAGTGATCATGTGTAGAGGAAGCTTGCTCTGCACAGAGGATCGAGTCTTGATGATCATGTGTAGAGGAAACTTGCTCTACACAGAGGATCGAGTCTGGATTGATCGTATATGAAGGAAACTTGCTTCATATAGAGGATCGACTCTAGATGATCATGTATAGAGGAAACTTACTCTATACAGAGGATCGGGTCTGGATTGATCGTATGTGAAGGAAACTTGCTTCACACAGAGGATCGAGTCTGGATGATCGTATATAGAGGAAACTTGCTCTATATAGTGGATCAGGTCAGGAATAATCGTATGTGAAGGAAACTTGCTTCACATAGAAGATTGAATTTTAATTTTGAATTTTGAAATTAGGATGGTGCTGTAAAAAGCATTATCCATCACTAAAGGATCTAATCTTAAGGTGAGAAAGCATGGTGACTTATATCTAACCTTAACAGAAGAGAACTAGAATTTTAAAATGAAAAACTTGAACAAGACTGAGTTGAAAAGATTCAAAATTTGAAAATTTTATTGATTTAAAATTCAAGCTACATCAAGCATAGTATTTCTTCAGGAATCGCCCATTTACAAAAAGCATTGGGTGATTTCCTTTACAATCCACTAGCTGATACGAGCCTCCTTCGTAGACTATTTTTACTACGAAGGGTCCTTCCCAGGTTGGTTCAAACTTTCCGCTGAGCTTTCGGTGGGCTAAGATAGGCTTCCAAAGAACCATGACCAAGTCGCCTACTTGGAAGGTTCTAAGTCGCACTAACTTATCGTGAGCTTGAACTATTCTGGCTTTATAGAGTTTTAGATTTTGTTGGGCTTGGAGACGACGTTCTTTAAGACCATCAAGTTCTTCTAGCCGAAGTTGTGTATTCTGTTCTGTTGTAATCTGGTTCTTGACTGTATTCTGAGCGAAGGGATTTGAATTTCCAGAGGGAGTACGGCTTCAGACCCATACACTAGTGCAAACTGTGTGGATTGGGTCCGGGTTCGATATGTGGTCCTGTAGGCCCACAAAGCTTCCACCAACCTCTCATTCCACTGACGTTTATTGTCATCTAAGATCTTTTTAATGGTTTCAACTAGGGTTTTATTAAAGGCCTCAGCCAATCCATTAGCACGTGAGTAATAGATCGTTGAGTATCTCCAATTAATACCATGGCGATTTGCATAGTTGTTGATTTTTGTAGACTTGAAAGTTGACCCATTATCGAATATGATTCTGCGGGGTACGCCGAATCGATATAGGATATGGTCACAAAAGAATTTTATTACATGATGTGATGTTATATTTCTCAGTGGAATTGCTTCTGCCCACTTTGAAAAGTAATCAGTCACTGCTAAGATGAAGCGATGACCTCTTGAAGAAGGAGGGTAAATTGGCCCGATGATATCTGTGCCCCAACTTTCGAATGGCCACGAAGCTATCGTAGGGTGCAACACATTAGGCGGCTGATGTAAAACCACACCATGAACCTGACACTAATGATAATATTTTTTAATTTTCATGCAATCGTCAATCATCGTAGGTTAGTAGTAACCAAGTCTTTTGATTTTCATTTTTATCTTAGGACCTGATTGATGAGCACCGCACAGTCCAGCATGGACTTTATTAACGATCTTCAGGGCCTCTCATTTGTCTAAACAACGGAGCCACATCTGATCGAATGATCGTCGGTAAAATGTATCATTGACTAGTGCATATGATAGGGTATATTTCTTGATTTGATTGGCAAGAGACCTGTCATGGGGAAGCTTGCCTTCTTGTAGATATTTAATTATTGGTTATCTCTAATCTTCTTCTTCATCAGCTGGTGAAGAGGTAGAAAGGACCTGGGGAGATTGTTTGTTAAGGTACTCTATATCTATAGGAGACAGGACTTGACGACTCTAAACTTCTATAGGGATGAAGTCTTCTTCTAGGCAAGCAAATTCATTTACAAGCTTTGCTAGGGCATCCACCGAGGAATTACTTCCACGAGGAACCCTATACATAGTTACAATGGAAATTTTCTCAAGTAAGTGCATTGTGTACTGGTGATATTTCAGGAGTTTAGGATTCAAAACCTTATAGGTCCCTGTAATCTGGTTGATCACCAGTTGAGAGTCACTATAGATCTTAATCTCTTTAATCTCCATTAGGATTGCAAGTTCCAAGCCAGTTATCAAATCTTCGTACTCAGCCTCATTGTTCGTATAAGGCTCTGATAAATTGTAGGAAAAGTGCATCATTCCCTTATCGGGTGTTATAAAAACCAGACCGACTCTGGCTTTTCCAGGAATAGTATATTGTGGTGTTTTACCCCATTAAGAGGATGATGTACCATCAAAATACAATTCTGAGGTTTGAGTATTGGATTCCTTAAAACACATGATTTGCTCGTCAGGTAAATCATCGTTTAGAGGAGATTCCGCAGATAGCGGGTGTGCCGCAAGGAAGTCGGCGACAGGCTGCCCTTTCACAGCACGAAGGGGAATGAAAGTCATTTCAAATTGAAGCAATATCATAGTCCAATGAGCGAGATGTCCTGACAACGTGGGCTTGGTCATAAGATATTGCAGGGGGTTGACACTGGAATTCAAACTGACTTGATGAGAAAGCATGTAATGTCTTAATTTTTGTGCTACAAAGACTAAGGCAAGGTAATGTTTCTCAATTGCAGGATAACGGATTTTTGTTAGAAGTAATCTCCGACTCAGATAGTAGAGAGCGTTCTCTTTCCCATCGTCATTGATTTGAGCTAGAAGGGCCCCGAGAGATTCATCAAGGGCTATAGTGTAAAGGATTAGAGTCTCCCCAGAATGGGGGCTGCCAAAACTGGCAGATTTATCAGGTATTGTTTGATATTTTCAAAAGCATTTTGATATTTCTCGTCCTAAATGAATTTGACGTCCTTTTTAGCCAGGACAGATAATGGTTTACATCTTCTGAAAAGATTAGAAATGAATCTTCTTATATATGCCAGCCTGCCCTGAAGAGATCTTAGTTGAGTGAGACTCTTGAGAAGGTGGCATATTTAAGATAGCTTCAATTTTGGTAGGATCAATTTCAATTCCGTGGTGCCTGACTACGAAACCTGAGAATTTTCCTGACGTGACGCTGAAAGCGCACTTCAAAGGATTCATTTTAAGGTCGTAGCAGCGCAACCGCTCAAAGACAGTTCTTAAGTCATAAAGATGAGCCTCTTTCACTCTGCTCTTGACAACTAAATCATCGATGTAGTATTTTACTTGATTATGGATTAAGTTATCAAAGATATGAGTCATGGCCCGCTGATAGGTTGCACCGGCATTTTTAAGGCCAAAGGGCATCACCTTATAATAAAACATCCCTGTAAGACTTCTGAATGTAATGTTTCTCTCATCTTCTGGGGCCATCTTGATTTGGTTATAACCAGATGAGCCATCCATGAAGGAGAAAATGACGTGCGAAGAGGCAATGTCAACCATGAGTTCTGGGATTGGCAAAGGAAATTCATCCTTAGGACATGCCTTATTCAAGTCTCTATAGTCTACACAGACTCAAATTTGACCGTTCTTCTTTCAAACTGGCACGACGTACCCAAGAAGGATATTATTCCTCTCGAATAAATCTAGCCTCAGCCAGCTTATTGACTTCAGAAACGACTTATTTTTTGATCTCCAGACGCATGCGTCGTGGAGCTTGCTTGACAGGAATGGCATCATGCCGGATTCCAAGTTTATGGACTGTTACGTCAGCGGATAACCCCGGCATTTCATCATATGTCCAGGCGAAGCAATCTTTAAACTCAGAGAGAAGTTGAATTAGATCCTTAGACTCATCCTCACTCAACAAAGAACTTATGAAAGTGGGGCGAGGGTCATCCTCTATTCCAAGGTTGATTTCTTTAAGTTCATCGACTGTTGATTTAATTTCTTCTTCGAATTTAGGGGGTGCATCCCGAACTTGAAGTTTGTCAGAATCTTCTAAAGTCTTCAAATAATGTCCATCGAATGAATCGATGACTTCTGTAGGAAAATTTTTAAATTCAGGATGACTAGTTATCATTAGACAAAATTCATCATCGTCGAATGATCTAACGGTACCAAAGCCGATACCACTGGTCCAATGTTTATTAAATTTTGAATTCCAAAGACTTTCGTGGTATCTAGCTTGACCCTTAGTCCATTGACTCGGAGCAAAACCTTTAGAGATAAGAGATTTAACACCAGCAGGAAAGTAGCCAAAAGGCAATTCTATTAATTCACTGAGATTTGCCTCCTCAAGGATTACATCATTTTCATTTCTTGAGGAGGAAGAGCCAGGGAAGAACTTCTGGACTTTCCTTACTTCTCCATCTAACTTAGGGGCATCCTTAGTCACTAACCTTGAGACCCTGTCAGCAAACAGTGGGGTTAAGGTTAAAGATTCGACCGTTCTATTAAGCTTTTCATATAGACTCAATTCAGGCTCGTCACTTTGAATTTTTAATTTTATACCCTCTTGGTCACTATTCGATTCTAAAGTGAGATCAAACTTTGGAGGAGGATTGATTTTTATATAGTCAAAAGTAAATCTGGCACCCCTTTTTCTTAAGTCTTTATCAGAACTTGTTTCAAGTTCGATGTAGATCGGGAAATTTCTTTTCTTAACTAAAGGGCGGCCTTGACCGCGTGCTCTTTGGACCATCCTCCCACCTCTTTGAGGTAAACTGTTTGGAGGTCTAAAGATCACGCGCTCGACGTCATCTTCACTACTTGAACTTTGTTTCTTTTGATTTTTGACTTTTTCTTTTCTCAATCTTTGAATTATTTTTGAACTTTGACTTTCTACTTTTTCCTCCTTGATGTTGATCTCTACCTTAGAATAAGTGGTGGACCCTTTAGGTACGTAGTACGTCGCATCCTCGTAAATCCTAACCTCGTGAATAGAGAATGGTTGCAGATCACCCTTAATTCCAAACTCAATGTCATCTCATTGGTAATTGATGTATTGATGTAGGGTAGAAGGAACCATCCTGTACTCATGGATTCAGGGCCTTCCTAGGAGCGCGTTAAGGGATGTCGCCAAATTGATTATATGAAATTTTGCTTCAGTTTTCAATTCTCTTATCTCTAGAAGAAGGGTAACTGAACCTAAAGCCTTCTCGCCCTTTTCATTGAACCCACGAAGCACTAACTTATCAGTTGAGAGCTTGCTAGTATCAATTCTAAGGTATGTGAGTGTCTTTATGTTCATCATGTTGACCGATGCACCTGGATCAATGAGAACTCTTGATAACTTAAACTTGCCCATATTTATGGTGATGTATAGTGGACGATTGTGGTCAGCAGTTCCAAGGAGTAAATCTTCATCAGAGAAGGTAACCCCGGTGATTTCCTTAAAGTACAGAGCTTCTTCCTCAGAAGTTGAAGCTAATTGAGCTAAGCAAATCTCTAGGTCGAGAAGTGCTTTATTAGAGTCTCCCTCATATCTTTTGAAAGGACAAGGGCATCATAAATGCTCAACTTAGCAGGTAACTTCCGAAGGTGAGCTAAGATATTATAATCAACACTTGGAACATTAATATCAGGACCCGATGGATTTGAAAGAATTAGAGTTGATTGTTGAGCAGGGATTTGAATTGAATCATCGGAAATAATTTGTTTTCCTTTATCCTGAGGAGGTAGCCTAGGGGGTAAGACCTTACTACCACGTAGCTGTACTTACACGATCTCGTCGGAAGAACAAACTACAGGGGAGTCTACTCTCTCCTTAGGTGATTGATTATCATTATCTGAATGAGAGTCCAAATCTGAAAAATCTATCACGACAGGACTCCCTTGAAAATTAATTTTAGGGGTTTCACCATCTGATAAGACATCAGATTTGTTTCTCTCTGGAAGAGTCAAATCTGGAGAGCTGAGTGTTTGAATTTCTTGATTGATCTCAGCTTATTCTTGATTGTTTTCAACAGAAGAGTCATTTTGAATTTCATTCTCAACATTAATCATCAAAATATTTGTAGAAGGATCAGATTTTCTATTCAATTTTTGACCCTTTGCCTTTGATGGGGCAAAGTAAAAATCAGATAATTTCAGTGGAGATAGTGGTTTTGAGCCACCGTTCACCACTTGTACAAATCTCTCATCAACAAATTTTCTCTCTACAGAAGATTCACTCTTTTCATTTTTATTTAATACAGTAGTTCCCAAGACTACTGGAGAGGAACTTGTCCCAACGTCCTTCTGCGAAGCCTCATGGTCAACCTCCCAGATCGGATCTCAGGCTTTCATTGATAACTGTTGAGAAAGACGAAAAGATTTATTAATCGACTTTTTAAATGCCAAGGATAGTTCTATATCCCAACCATCTTGAATGGACAGAGAAGAGTTAGAATTCTTACCTGAAATGGATTTGACAGACCCCTGATCCGGATCGACCAGGTACTCCTTTGGAATTATGATGCTACCTTAATGAAAATTCTTTTCTAACCAGTCCTTGAAGATAATGCAGTCTTCGATTGTATGGCCTAACCTACGATGGTAGGGGCAAAAAGTTGGATCATCTTTCTTGTTTGCCTCTTTCCGGCTTCGTGGCCTCCGGCAATCGAAAATATGGCTTCTTCTGAAGACTCTTAAAGATCTTTCTCACCAACTCCCTTTTAAATGGACATGTACGAGCCAATCTCTCTTTAAAAAAAATCGGGTGAGAATCTCTTGTAGATTGAGAGGTTACCTGAAAAGGTGGAGATTTCTGAGTTTGTTGAACTGGAGGATTACTGGACTGAACATTTACTGGTTTCTTCCCCTTATCGACAGCTGAAACCATTACTGTTCTCTTCTCAAAGGACTTCAATGGTTTATTAGCTTTCTTTTCCTTAATAGAATTCTTCAGGAATGGCATTTTGGAAGCCTCTTCCTGTACATTACTAGCCTTATTCAAAAGTTTTTTGAAGGTTTTGATAGTGAAACCCTTAAGAAGAAAAGCAATAGGCCCGTGAATATTCTTTAAAAGAATATCCACTGCATGTTGCTCTTGTAAATGGGGTTCACACTTCATCGAGAGGTTTCGCCACCTCAAGATGTACTCAACCAAAGACTCTCCCGGCTTTTGTTTTTCAATGACGAGATCACCAACGATTACATGCTGCTGAGCTCCTAAGAATCTCTTTAAGAATAGACTCTCGAGCTCTGTGAATGTTTTCACTGAACCATTAGGTTGATCTGGGTACCACTCAAAAGTAATACCGGATAGACTACTCACAAACTGGTGAAAGAGTAGAGCATCTGACCCTCCTGCGTTGCAACAGCTCGCTCGGAAGTGGGCCAGGTGCTGTCTTGAGTTTTCTAACCCACTAAAAACTTTGAACAAAGGTGGCACAAAGCCTTTAGGATAAGAGACTAAATCATATTCTTCAGGGTAGGGTCTACCCTTTGGAATAGATGCAGTCCCTTGAGAGTGGGCTAAGGCCTCCCTTACCTGGGTTTCGATCATCTGACGGATATCTTTGTCGGCTGGAGAGGTTGGGGAAGCAACCTCTGGAGTTGTAGCGCTTGATTCTATCTTCCTGCTGTGCTCACCCACTGTATGTGTTGTAGGTTGCAACTACTCGGATTGGGACTGTTGAGCTTTAATCATCTGATTCTGTATTTATTCCATTCTGAGCATCATCTGTTCAATCTTGTTCTCTAGACTCTTGATGTATTCATCTTTCTCATTCAACTTGATTGATGCATCAGAGTCTAAATCTACAGTTGCAGAGGCTTCTTCCTTACCAGATCGGTGTCTTGAAGGCTTAGCATCTTTATTTGATGCTCTAATTTCAACCATACAGATGTTCCAAACTGAGTCTTCCTCCATCAAATCATCAGCTTCTGGATCAAAGGCTTCAATTGCCTTCTTCTTAAGTATATCCCTTATCTCCTGTACCACCTCATCGACCGGTCTACCCTCAATTGATTCAATGTCGATTGGTAGGTACCCCTTATAGTTAATCATTTCTTCAAATTCCTCTTCTCATAGCTTGGTGAGGACTTCTTGAATCTTCAAATCATCTGCAGTAGATTCTGCTACCAACTGATCTAGCATTTCTTGATTATCATCAAGCTCTATCCCCTCCCCTCTGACTGTCCCAAGGTCGGTAGTCACGAGGGTAACATCCTCAATAAGGTGAGGGATATCTAACTTAACAGGTGACGAAGGAGTTTGACAGGTTGGAACTCCAACATCAATCTAAGGATAATCCTCACATCCCTGAATGAGGAGTCGGGGGACTTTAACAGGTAACTGAACTGGAGCATCTCTGATCTGAATCCCAACAGTTCTGCTTATCTTCATCAATCCATATGGTTCATCCAAATACATGGGCCTCTTGCCCTTAACATCAACTAACTGTAAGTCTTTAACAATCTCTTTTGATTTGGCTATCACAGGGGCCAACTTTGAAAGTCTTGAAGGGGGAACTGGAGGTCTACCGCTGAGAGGGTGACTCCTACCAGATCCAGTTAAAACTATCTCCTCTTTTTTTGCAGTTGGGAGATGAGGCACCCAATGATATCCATCCACTAAAACTGAGGCAACTGGTTGCTTAACAAACTTTTTATTTCTCCTCACTGGCTGAGTCAAGTTTCTTGCTTCAGACTTCTCTTCCTTTAAGTCTTCCTTCTCAAGTTTATGTGAGATTACCCCCTTCAGGTGTCTCACATATTGCTCTTTAGTTTGACATGTCTTAGCAGCACAGGTGTGAATGATATTCCTCAACATCCTTATTCTTAAATTATTCTTCTCTTTTATAGTTTTCTTGACAGTGTAGTCAACCGGGCTAGATGGAGAGCTAGCAATCCGTGTGACTCTCTCCTCCCCTACAGCAGTTGCGAGGGGGTGGAAATGACTCCCTTTCAGGAGTGGAGAAGAGGCAAAGATAGGCAGCTCCTCAACAGCCTCAGGCTCAACTAAACTCAGAGCCTTCTGCTCAGCAATCTTTCTAGACTTTGATTTTCTTTCTCACCCTTCTCAAGTAATTCTTCCTGGCACTTTTAGTGCCAAACAGTGCTCCTGAGCTGGAGGATCCTTTCTCGACAGTAGACTTAACCTTAGTTTTCTTGTCCTTATTTTGGACTGAGGGTACAGAAGGTGTAAGGGTAGCACCTGCTGCCAGCTCTAAAATTGGGGGAAGGTCACTTGTAGCCCCCACAGCTAATTCAACTACTGGACCATTCTTGCCCTCAGCAACGAGATTGATGATTATTCCACCATTCACAGACAATTTCAAAGTCTTGAAGCCCATTCCAAACTGAATTGCACTACTATGAATTAGCTCTTCGACTTGAAGGTCTCGGTCAATTGAGAATAGAAGTTTGCCAGCCATTGCAAAGGTTTTGAAAGTCTGAAATTTGAAAGAGAAGATTTGAATCAAAACTTTGAATTTGTCAAGAAATTTTCTATATTTTATCATATAAATTGGATTATAAGAAATATAATCTGAAATATAATGATAAAGTATAGATATCAATTTTGACTTGAAAAAAATTTAAATTTTTGCTGTATATGTTTAACTACAAGAGAATGTTATAGAAAATATATAACAATAGCGATCTGGATTTGATTTGAATGGATTTGACTGGAGGTTTGAAATTTTGAAAAGTGAATGATTTTCCTTGAGTATTTGAAACCAATAAGTTGAGTTTGATATCAACTTTGATAGTTAACAAATTTCAAATCAAGAAATTTCAACTTGACTCTCTTATCCCACTGACTAGGCTAGGGATAAGATGTCAGAGATTTGATTTGATGAAAAGATGGGATCTTTGAAATCTAAATTTAGAAATGATTGAATTTGTATTATACATATCATACTATAAGAGAATGTTGTAGTAATGTATGTGACAACGAAGATTGAATTTGAATTGAAAGGGATTTCAGTGACTCAAAAATCCGGCAGCATTTCCCCTTATTTTGAAACCCAAAGTGTTGAACTTTTGTTCAACATGACGGTTTACAAATGTTAGGGAAGATCCTTCAAAAATGGAATCGACTCTTTTTATCTTGTCGAAGATAAAATGTCAGAGTTCAAAGGTTTGAGAGATACTGAAATTGAATATTAATTTTGGAGAAGATTTGATTTGTATTGTCAAAGTTAATCTTACAAGGGATATTGTAAGATAACATGTGACAAATGATGGTTAAAATTGAAGAAGTCAAATGGATATTTTTGAAAACTCGAATTTCCGGTAGCACCTCCCCTTATTTTTGAAGCTCAAGGTGTTAAATTTGCATTCAACTCAATGGTTTATAAATTTTAGGGAAGAGCTAAAGAAAACAACTTGACTTTTTTCATTTCAAAGGATAATTCAAAATGAAATGTCAAAGATTGATTCAACTGGAAAGATTAAAAAGGCTTTGCGTATATTAAACTATAATGATTGTCATAGGAAAATACATAGCAATAGAATTTAGACTTGAATGATTTCAAAGGAATATTTAAAAAAAGTTCAAAAATCCGGTGGCATCTCCCCTTATTTTTGAAACTCGAAGTGTTGAACGTGTGCTCAACATAACAGTTTACAAAACTCCAAGAGGGAGATTCAAGAAGATCAACCTGACTCTTTCATCCTGATGCGAGGTTCGTAATGAAATGTCAAAGATTGAAACAACCGGAGGGATTGAGAGTGCATTGGCTGTACACAGCTACAACAATTATTGTATAAGTATATATTTGCAATGACTATTAAAATTAAAGGATTTTGAGATGAATATTGAAAAAGTTTGAAATTTTGGCAGCATCCCCCCTTATTTTTGAAACTCAAAGTATTGCACGTGTATTCAACATAATGGTTTATAAAAATTTTAAATGGGGAGACACTAAAAAGCTAACCTGACTCTTTCATCCCGATGAGTAATTCGGGATTAAAATGTCAAAGATAAACTTCATCGATTTTCAAATTGAATTTGAAAATGACTTCTACACTTAATCACATATATTGGATTGTAGAAATTACAATTCTATATATAGTGATATAGTGAATAAATCATTTAGAGTTTCAGACAGATTTGAATCTTGATAAGGATGTTGAAAATTTTGACTTTGAATTTGAAAGACCTTCTATGAATTATATAACTTAGCATGCTATTGATTAATCCAAACATGCAAGTTTCTAACATTCATAGAAAAGTTTGGACAGTATTTGGCTTTACTCTTTTTATCTACCAATTAACTTGGAGGTAAAAATGTCAAAGCCCGACATTGAAGGAGGTTTCCTACACTCACCTCTCTTTTCACATGTCTTAATTGAGTTGGCTACACTCACCCAAGGGAGAAATGGGTAGAAGGACCAACGAAAGAAAGGTAGTCAAAATTACCAATACAACAAACTTTTGTAACGCTATTAAAGATGCAGAGAGAGAGAATCCCCAGCAGAGTTGCCATTTTTTGATTTGAATGAAAAAGATAATTTTGAAAAGGGTTTAATTTTCTTTGGGAAATGTTTAATTTCTGAAATTTTTAATTTTAAAATTGAACGCTCATTATGAATGATAAATCACCTCGAGAGGTGAACATATCATTCCCTAATGGGTTCAAATTTCAAAGCTTTGAATCTATCTAAATTATCGTAGTTGAATTCAAGAAAGAACTACATATGACTCCGAAGGATCAAAATGAGTATTCAATCGAATATTTAACTACAATAATTTGGATAAGAGGATCATTGATCTCATAATCAAACTTACGATAGTAATTGATATATATTTCCAAAGAAAGAAGTTATCAATCACTATTGATCGTTTGGAAATGACGATAATAATCGTTGAGTTGATTTTCCCAAAGATAATTAATTAGAGGTTTTGAAAAAGCTTAATATTTGAAATTCTTGTTTGGGTTTCTAAATCTCATACGAGCATAAGCCCTCGTAGTTAATTACATCGTAGGAAAACCTGAAATCTTCCTACGAATACTCTCGATTAAAATAGCGATACAAATTTTATTTAAGAATTCAAAGCTTGATATCAAGGGAGATAGGGACTGGAATTTTAACAAGGATTAGTTCGAGGTTGAATACTTATTTCTGGAGTCAAAGGAAGAAGAGTAGGAGGTGTCTTAAGATTTTAAATTACTTCAAAAACACCTCAAACTATCCTAAGTGTTGGGCTTGAATTAGATTGAAAGAGATTTAATGTTTGAGTGATTAATTTTATTAGAAGGTGGGAATTAGATTCCCGAAAGTTGAGGTCTTAGGATTAAAAAAATCTGCCTCAAATCCTAAGTCTAAAATGGGTACTAAAAATCAGTGACCCGAAACCTAACTAATGTAATACAAGGTCTGGACTTATCCAGGCATGGATTGGGGAGCCAGCTAAACCACCTAAATGCTTTAAAACTGTGTATCCGGTCTTTTATGAAAGAGTGGTTAGGGACGTTATTTAAGATTAGTTTAAGGAGAGTGGGCCTGACATTTAGAGTAGATTCCTAATTGGCCCCTTAACATATGTTGGGTGGAATGCTTAAGCTAGAAATGCAATTAAGAATTAGACTCGATTTTAATTTGTATCTAATGCAATGCATGCTAATTGACTCGATTAAATGCTTGAAATCAGAATGAAGCTGTTTTAAAATTAGGCTTACAAAATAGGTTTTATCCTAGAGACTGCACAACATCCCCTTGGACAGAACTGCACCCTAATAGGTCAGGTGGTCTGCCAAAACCCACAGGCGGGGAGGTGCCTAACACGGAAGAGAAAAGTCAATATGAATGCATGAAAAACCCCCGGTGAGTCCGGGCTTACTTCTTAAAAGTGTTAGAGTTTCTATCTAAGCCTAAAGTTTTTAATTTTTAATTAAAGTAGAAATAGTTTTGACCGTACCCTCACGAGCCTCCGATCGGGTTCCAGGCTAAATCAAAATCGGTATGTAATTATCTCCAAAAAAATTACTAAAAGCATGTGGGTCCTTAATCACAATCAACATCAAACAATCAATATTAATCAAATCAATTAAATTAAAATTTAAATTGAATGTCCATGTGGCAGGTCCCACTTAATTATACAACCCACGATCTACAGGAAAGTAAAGTGGCCGGGTACCACTGACTACAACCCAGATTCTACTCCGACTCAAGTGACTTTGAGATTTGGGATCCTTCTCGTTCTTCACTTCTTCGTCGTCTTGGAACTCCTTGGATCGTCGGGTCTGGATATCCAAATGAAAAGAAACTCTCCCTTGAAAGGGGATTATCTTTTCTCTTTGGATATTTGAAATCATCCAAAGTTGGATCTCCAAATGGAAAGAGACTCTCCCATAAGGGATGTTTCTTCCTCTTTGGATTCCAAATTGGATGCTTAAACATCCCATTCTCAAAAAACTTAATAATTACAACTCAATACAAATATCAAATTACATTAATCAAAATTAAAATCTAGACTCAACCACCTGCAGCGTCATCCTAATAATCAACAATTCTATAGACATCCCAAGAAGTTAATATTGATCTCAAGTAGTTAATATTTGAAATTAAAATACTCCAAACACTGTCACGCTTGGCCATGCTCTTTTAATTTTAAAGGGGACTTAAGCAATTTTCTGAAGCACCTGTGTAATTTATTATTTATGATTTTGCCCCCTTTATTTAATGTCATGTATGAGAATGGTCACCTAAATAAGATTGACTTAGTACAAATCATCCCTAGCCTAGGGGTAGATCTAACGTACAATCAAATCAACACAGAGTGCAGTAAATAAATAAACAATCATATCAACATTAATTACTTAAATCTAGCAACCAGCATGCAATGAAAACCACGGAAAACCCGGTACACGCAAGTAGCAGAAAAGTAAACACCGGCCTAGCCTAAGACTAGAGTTGGTTTTCCTAACAAACTATCTAAAGTGTATGAGGTAGGCTGTGTGGCTTTGATATGTCCTAAATAGGGTGCTTGATTGAAGTTGTTTGATGTTCTAGTTGGTTGAAAGGCTTAAGGGAGATTTTAATTAAAGTTTAAGTCTTAATGGTTTAAATTTAATTTTAAAATTAATTTTAATTATTTGTTGGATACCACCTTTGTTACACACCGAGGCCATGAGGTTTATTTCACCTTTCTTGGGGCTAATTTAATAGCCTCGTAGGCCTGGGTTACCTAGTGGTACCCGGTATAAGTAAATGATTTGAGTTTGATTAAGGTTTGAAGATTGATTAAATTTTAATTAAGGTTGGTTGGTTTTTGGTTTTAACATTGATTTAATGTTTTTTAGAATTTCGAATGATTTATCAACTTTTGAAATTTTCTAGATTATTTTATTTATTTAATTCAAGGGTCAAAAGTTGACTTTTAGATTTAAAGTGTTTTCTAAAATGTTAGTATTTTATTAAAATACTAGATCTTAATACAATCAGTTAGACAGTAAGTACGCTGAAATTAGATTTTTTTAGATTTTATTATGAAGGTTTGATATTTTGACTTGATTTTGAACTAAGTTTGACCAAAAGTTGACTTTTTCAAATTTGATTAATTTCTGGAAACTTAATATTTTTGATAAATATTATACCTTAACGTGAGTGGAATGCCTTTGAGTTTGCACAATTTGGAGTTCATTTGAATTAGTTATGAGTTTTTAAAGTTTTGACAATTATTTGAATTATTTAATTTATTTAATTAGAGGCCTTTTGATGATTTGAATCCAAATGACCTCCCAACTCCTTGAAATCAACTCCAAAGGTCAGGAATGACCTAAGGAGTGATCTCCAAGTGTTTGGAAAATTTTTGGATGTTTTAATTATTTTTAATTAATTAATTTAATTAAATAATAAATTTTAATTAAAATTAAATTAAACTTGATTTTAAAGTCCAGTCAAGGGGCTTTTATTTTTCATTGATTAAGGGTTCAATTTTGGTCAATTAGAGGTATTATATGTAATTTTTGGATTTAAATTTGATTTATTAGAATTTCTGGAATGTTTAAAGGTTTAATTAAGGGTTAAATTTAATTAAGTTAATTAAGAGGCTTAATGACTTCAGAATTCAGTGGGAAATTTTTCTAGGGCTGAGAGTGTCACTATGTTCAAATGGTTTGAGTTTCAAGTTAATATGATTTGTATCCTAATTATTGGAAATATTCTAAGTTTTCTAAATGAATCCTTAATTATTATCCTTAATGACACTAAGTTTGATAGGTTTGAATCAAAGTTTCTAGACCCTTGACTTAACATATAAATGCATACAAACACATTCACAACCAATCCTAAATCTAGGAGAGCCTTAAGACTAAGTGGTGTGTGTACCTACACATACAAATTAATTTAAAGCTTAATTAAATGAAGGATTAATCAATGAATAATTAACAAAGTAATTATTCATTGGTTAATCATCATTCCCCACAAATTCTATTCAATCATTCTCAATCTAGGTTTAAAATTTCAAAATAGATCTCTCAACCTAAAATATTTAAGTATATGCATATATATTATTTTAAAATAATTTCAAATATATGTTTAATGTACACATAGAATTATATATAAATATAAAATTTTAATTTAAAATACTTAAACATATAATTAAGTTAAATTCAATATCTAAATAAGAGATCTATTGATTATCAAAGATTATTTGAAAGTAAAATTTTAATTTTTAAAATATTTAATATAATATTTAATTAAATATTAATTAAATATTAAAATAAATAATTAATTAATATTAATTAAAATAAATTAAGTTTTGATCTCTAAAATTAGTCTCAAATTAAAGTACTCAATTTTCTAAAAATTTTGATATATTATATTAATTTTTCTGATTTAAAATGAATTTATTATGAATTTTTAAAGTTAAAATCATTTAAAAGGGGTTTTTAATTAATTTAAAATTAATTAATGATTAAAATATTTTTAAATTCATATAATTTAAATCTTAGGTATTTTCTGAAATTTTAAAATTATTTAAATATATATATTTATATATATATATATATTAATTTTCAAAAGTATTTAAGTTATTTAATAATAATTAAATATTAATTAATAATCAAATATTTAATTGATTAAAATATAGAATATAATTTAAATTAATTTAATTTTAGAATTATAATAATTTAAAATAATTACTTAATTATTGAATATTAATTAATAATAAAAAAAGTTTTAATATTCAATTAATGAAGGTTAATTAATTATTTAATCATTAAAATATTATAAATCATTTAAGTAATATTAAATAATTTAATTAAATTTTATTTGAATTATTAAATATTTTTAAAATTAATATTAAATTTAAAAATAATTTAACATTTAATTAATTAAATATTAATTAATTATTTAAATATTTAATTAAAATATTAAATAATATTATATATTTTATATTATCTTTTGATTTTAAAATATTTTAAACTTTATATTAAAATTTAAATAAATATTTCAAATTAAAAATTTTTTAATAAGAATAAACTAAATAAAATAAAATATTATTTTATTTAAATATTAATTTAAAATTTTAATGATTAATATTTGAAGTGAATTTATAATAATATATATGTATATTTTAATTTAAAATTAATTTCTAATTTTTTTTATTTAAAAAATGATTTAAAAAAGATTTTTAAATCATTTTAAATATGATGGCGAAGCCGGCGCCGGCGGATTCCACGTGGCAGCTTCCGATTGGCGGAGGCAAAACTGCGGCCAGTCATTGGTTGGCGGCGCCGGCAATGATTGCAGAATCACTAACCGCGGATGCGGTTTACTTATCCACGTCAGCAACCTCTCACCACCGTCTGATCCTCCGTGGTACGAAAAGGACGGTCCAGATGGTGCCGAACGGCGATAAGCTCCTTCAGCCACTGATCCACGGTTGGACAGACCACAGAAAGACAATATCTCGATCGTTGATCATAAGATCAACGGTCAAAATTTTGTGCGTTCGGTCTTAAAGCGAAACTGAAGCCCTAAACACCAAAATGGCTCGTTCACTCGATCGGATCAATGAAATCGCTTAAAATTTTAAACCTAGCTAGCATGTGTGAAAAGAATTTATGTGGGATTTCTTGAATAGTTTAAAAATCACTTTACAGAAAGCTAATTAAGCCTAAGTGATTCTAGCTAGGTTTGGAGATTTCTCGAGAACTAACAGATGAATTTTGATTTTTTTTTATTCTCTGAATTTGTAGTTTGTCTTCGCAACTTTTCCTAGTTGAAGTCGCGGCCTGGAACGCGACGGATCGAGCTCCACAAGCCTTAGATGGACTTTGGTCTCGGTTGGCCGGAAAGCTTGCCGCCGGCGAGCTTCAACCGGTGGATCTCTGATCGGGAAGGGTTGAGGAACTCCTGGAGAGCTCAAAGAAGCTAAGGATTAGACTTGAGGAGGCTGGAATGGAGAGAGAGTGTTAGGTTCTGAATGAATGCTCCTTTCCTCCTTTTACCCTATTCAATCCATTCCAGATTGAATAGAGGGCTGAGATTATTTTGGCCTTACTCCAGATGCTTGACACTTGGCCTGGAGGGTAATTAGCAACAGTGGAATCAAGGACACCAAAGGACATCTACATGGAAAGGTCTTTTTGGCCTCATATGGAGTTTCGAACCACTTGAAATGGTTAAGCTCTAATCCAAGGATTATAGGGGGATTAAGAAACTTCCAGAAGTCATTTGGAATAGCTGGAAGGGTTAGAGATAGAATGGATTAGGTTTGGGAAGGGTTTGACCATCTTTGACCCCTCCAAATCCCTTTATTGACTAGATTTGACTAGTCAATAGTCAAAGGGTGGTGAGGTGTCACTTGGGAGAGGTTTTGAGCTGACTTGAAAAGGGCTTGATGCTAAAAGGATTGAAACTTAAATGTATGAAATATATGAGTGAACATTTGACCAAATCATAGTGAGTTGACTTAGTTGACTTAACTTGGGCTTGAATAGCTAAGACTTGGGCATGTCTAGGCTATAGATTTGAATTGATTTGAAAGGGAGGTAGTTTGATAGGAATTCAAAGGGATGTATAGTTTGATTTGACCAAGATACATAAATTTGATCAAGTCTAAAATGTTGACTTGGTCAAGCCCATATTAGAGTGACTCATGCTAGGTTTGAATGGGTTTAAGATATATCATTGAGTGGTCTTTGAAAGTTTGAAAATTTTGCTTGAATTATGCTTGAGTGTATATAATGAATAATGCATAGGTTGACTAGATTTGACCATACATGAGTATGGTTGACTCAGTCAACTGATGATTGGGTTAGGGTGTCTAATCAAGTTCAAATCACTAAGGAGAGTGATCATAAAAGTTTGATGGGGTTTTGAATGCAATCAAGGTTTGATTTAAAGTGTAAAAGCTTAAGGGTTGATCTGGTCAACCTAGGTTGACTTGCTCAACCAGGTTGACCCAGGGTCAGGGGTTGAGCTAAACTTATTTGAAATGGTAAATGGGGTCTGGTCGAGGTGATCTTAGGGTCTGGAATGGTCATTTAGATCAAATGACATGTTTAGGCCCTTAATGGGCCTAATGGGTCAACTAGGTTGACTTGGTCAACTAGGATGACCCAGAGTCAGAGATTGGGTCCAACCAGTTCAGAATGACATTCTGAGTCTACTGGTGGTAGTCTCGAGGTTTGGGGAGGTCATTTGGTCAAAATGACATGTTTGGGCCCTTAATGGGCCTTTAGGTCAACCAGGTGGGTCCAGGGTCTGGGAATGAGATTAACAGATTTAAAATAATATTTGAAGACCAATGGAGGTGGTCCCAAGGTCTGAGGAGGTCATTTGGTCAAAATGACCTGTTTGGGCCCTTAATGGGCCTATTTGGTCAACCTGGTTGACTTGGTCAACCAGATTGACCCAGAGTCTGGGTTTGGGTCCAACAGGTTTGGTTAGATATTTAAAACTTGCTGGAGGTGGTTGCATTTAATTTGGAGCTCATTTGGTTCAAAATGACCATCTACACCCATAGGGGTATTTTGGTCATTTTGAGCCCTGGTCAACTATGGGTCATGGTGAGTCCAACAAAATGCAGTTTATTGCTCAATGGGTCATAATCAAGGGTCTGGAAGTAATTTGAGGCTTTGGAGAAGGCTCTAAGGTCAGGATCCACTGGGTGGCAGGTCCAGTGGCATAGACTGTAAATATTTGAAAGTTTTACAACCTTTGGATTTCAATTCAGTTTCTAGGATTAGAGACCTCAGAATGACCTCAAATTTGGAGGGTTGCCTCTAGAGATATGTCACATCAGTGTGGAACTAACATACCCTGAATCAGAGGTCATTTGATAGGGTTTTGAAGTGTTCAAAGGTTCACTGAAAAAGGCTTTCAGGACCTGGGTTCTTAGCATTGAGGTTTAATCTGGATTGCTATTTTTTTAGCTGGGTTTTGATCGAGATTTAAATTGACTTAAGGTATGGATTAATTGGGGTTCAAGATTGATTTAGAATAGGGACGGATTAGAATCATCATTGATCTAATATTTGGATTGATCCTAAGGTCTATGTAGATCTAAGGACTTAGACTATGGGAGAATTCCAAGATCTCAAGATCTAGAATAGATCTTAGGGTATGGAATCTAGGAAACATTCTAGGGCTTGGGATCTAGGAGAATCCTAGGGCCTAAACAGATCATAGGGTCTATATTAGCTTAAAGGAATCCTAGGGTCTAGAGTAGATCTTAGGGACTGAAGTCTAGAAAGATCCTAGAGTCTAGAAGTCATAGGGTCTGGGGTCTAGGATAACCCTAAGATCTAGAAATCCTGGGATCTAGAGGAATCTTAGGATATAAAATCCTAAGGTCTAGGATCTAAAGGAATCTTAGGATATAGAAATCCTAAGGTCTAGGATAGGTCCTAAAGTCCTAGATAAGTCTGGAGATTGAATCTAGATTGAGCCAAGCTCTAGATTAATCAGAGGCTGAAATTATATTGAGATCTAGATTAATATAAGATTTTAAATTGATCCTAAGGTCTAGAGTAGGTCTTAGAGCCTAAGAAGATCAAATGATCTAGAGTTTGGTAGAATCCTAGGATTTAGAGTTTAAAATGATCTTAGGATTTAAAAATCTTAAGGATTGAGATCTAGAAGGATTCTAAGATCTAGGAATCTTAGGGTCTGGATTTAAAAGATCCTAATGTCTAGATAGATCTAAGGTCAGGGCATATCCTAAGGTTTAGATTGATCTAGGGTAGATCCTAGGGTATAGGTTGATCTTAAGATCTAGATTCTAGAGTATATCTGAGGATCTAGAGTCTAGGAAGGAATCCTAGAGTGGGGGTTGATCTCAAGATCTAGAATTTAGGGACATCCTATAATCTAGATAGATCTAAGATTTTAATTTAATCTGGGATCTAAATTGATCATAGAACTTGGCTTGATCTAAGATTAGATTAATCCTAGGGCCTGGATTTATCAGGAGTCTGAAATGGGTCCTAATGACCTCATACAAAAATGAGGTCAACATCATGCTGGAACAATATTGGGATGGGGGAACTTCTTGGAAGTTATACCAACGGGATAAAATTGTGAGGCCATCAGGCCAAAACAAAAAATACTTAGATAGTTAAGAGTTTGAGCTATTAAACTTTTCTTTTTTAGCTTAAAGTAAAATAAATGCAGTGTGTAGTAAAATTATACCAGTTATTGGCAGATTGGAAGTGAATTCATCTTGTGATTGGTGGTAGTCATTGACGATGGCAGGGGTGGCCGGTGCCAGGTATGGAAGTCACCGACAAATGGTGGGTTGAGATCAGTAGTCTACTGGCAATTGGCAGTAGTGAAGGCCATTGGCAGTGGTGGCAGCAAATGACGACCAGCGGTGGTTAACAATTGATGAGTAGGAGTTGCCAAAGGTGGCTAGCTATTAACTAGAGGTCGGCGGTGGTTAACAATAGACGAGTAGTGGTTATTAAAGGTGGCTAGCTATTAACTAGCGGTGGTTGGCAGGTGGATGGTGGTGGAAATATAGTTGGATTGTAATTTAAAAAAATCACCAAAATTGAGTGAGTTTACAATATAGATCAAAAGTGAACAAGGGGGCATAAAAGAAATTCATTGGAATTTTATACTACAATCCTTTTTTCATCAAACCGAACACCCAAATTCTATTTAATCTTGCAATCTTATTTCATCAAATTAAACAATCCCTTAATGTTATAAAAAAAATTTATTATATTTCGAAGTGCTTAATTTAGGTTCATTTGGACTCAAACCTTTGATATTTTTAGGTTCATTGCATTGAAAAGTTCAAAAAGATTATAAACTTGTTAAAATTAAAATTCAAATGTTACATTGTTACTTAATTTAGTTTAGAATGTTTTCAATTTATTTGTCATATCAAAATAACTTTTTACAGGGCCAACCGTCCAAGCCATCCTTGTGTGAATGAATCTTTGAGCCGTATGGCAGTCTCCATCATCGACCCGGAAAATCGGTCCGATCCAAGGCAGGCCTGACCCGACCGGCCGACTTAGGGGTTACAAGCTGACGTTTGCCATGATTCTAACCAGGATGTGCTCTGGAATGGCCGCAGAAGGGCAGGATGCTTAGTGAACAAGTCACGGCCCGGAAAGCCCAAATCTAAACGCGTAGGAATTGCGACAAGATAACTATACAAAGATAGAAATTGAATGATTAAATGATATTTAATTTTTTTAATAAAAAATATTCGAGATGAGTTCATATTAATAAAAAATTATTATTATCGTTTATTGATATGCTATTTATTTTTTATATTTATAAATATTTAATAGACACATTTTTTCCCATATGCGTAAGCATGACGAAAACCAAACGCATGCATGCGCCGAAAAAGCAATGGGAAAACAAGCCGTTTCCGCGTTGACAGATAGAGATGAAGAACTGCGATTTCCGATTGAAACTCTATTTCTCTCTCTTTTTTTATACTTTGTCAGCTTTTACCTTTTTCGCCTCTCCATTATAAGATCTCTTACGCCTCTTCAATCTATGGAATATCACCTGCATCATCAAGAACAAGATCTCGCAGGTGTCGACGTTGCCGCCTCCAGCGGCGGTGGAGGCGATCAGCGGCTACCACAGTGGAGTCCGGCCGAGACCCGAGAGTTCCTCTCCATCCGAGCTGAGCTCGATCAGTGCTTTGCTGAGACCAAACGCAATAAAAGTCTTTGGGAAGCAATCTCATCACGAATGCTTAGTAAGGGCTTCTATCGCACCCCCGAACAATGCAAGTCTAAGTGGAAGAACCTTCTCACACGCTTCAAGGTCCTCTTTTACTCTCTTTTGTTTTTTACTCTCTTTTCGGTTGCGTGAGCCACACTCCTATGTTTATCGAAACATCTGCAATCCACAAATGAGAGCAATCGGGCCACTATCTTGAGTCGCATCTAGTTATTTCTCCCACTTTCTGTCTCCTCTGGTTATGCAATGCGGTGCTTTTACACTTTGACAGGGAAGCGAGGCAATGGACGATGAGAGGAGTAAGCAGACGTTCCCCTACTATGAGGAAATGAAAAATATAGTCTCGAGAAGGGTGCAAAGGCTTCACAGCTTGGAGAAGGAGAAGGGTGTATTGGATCCGGAAGAAGTCGAGGAAAAGCAGGAAGAAGAAGATGATGATGGAAGAATGAAGAAGAAAAAGAAAAGGAAAAGAGTTAGAAATGAAGGAGAAGAAAGAGGAAGGGTACTTGAAGAAGTGGCGTGGGCATTAAAGGAGCTGGCGAGGAGGCAAAAGGAGAGGGAAGAGAGGTGGTTGCAGGCTGCAGAGAGGAGAGATGCCGAGAGGCGTGAGGCCGAGTTCGAGTTGCGGAGGGTGATGGAGGGGATTCATGAAGAGCGGGCGGCTATGGAGAAGAGATGGCGGGAAAGAGAAGAAGAGCGGTGGGCAAGGCAGGAGGTCAGAGCCGAGCGACGGGATAGAATCATTTCTACTATTTTTGCAAGGCTTAACGGCGATAATGGCGATTGAATGGTTATGTACGTATTGGGAGCCAAGGTAGTTCTTTTGCTTGCTTTTTAGTTAATTTTTAGTTAGATTTGTTGATCAAAGATTTTGGTGCTATGTAATGGACCTTATCGACCCCTGTACTTCATTTAAGTTTTAATTTTGAAGAGGGTAGTGAGTATAGATGCATTTTTTTGTAAGAGGTGAAGACCTGCGGAGTTCTAGGGTTCGATACTGTTTCTGACCAAGGAAGAAATGGTCTGCGTGCCATGTAGAAGAATGTGCATGAAAATTCGTTTCCTCTGCATGATCTTCTTGTGTGTGTATAAGAATAATTTACTGAGAAATGTTATTTAAATTATGATTCAAATGAATTTTTTGAATATTATTGTCTAATGTTTTATTCTCCTTAATTTTGAGTATGATATTAATATAAATAATCAATAAATTTGCGCATTTCAATGCACTAAGTATTTTTTACATTATTTTGTTGATTATTTTTTGGTCTTTGAGCCAATTATGTTCATATAAAGGCTTCAAATCCCTAGGCTCGATGGCAAAGTCAGATTTCCAAACTGTTAAGTTAAGATTAGTACTTATGATTTTCTTATAGAATACGATCATTGAGCCATCTTCATCTCTGATGCCTTCATTGTTTATAGAGCCACAATGGAGTTATCATTGTCGATTGCCTCCATCCTCATGCATCACTTCAAAACCAAAGTTCTAGGGAGAAGTTTGTGAATGGAGAGGTGGAAAAGTTTGAGTTGGTATCTGTGAGAACGAGTTGAGAAGGAATGTGGAGGGTGAAGAATAAGGGGAGGATGGCTAGTGCAAGATTGAGCAAGAACTTGAGGACCAAAAATGTTATTATGGAAGAAGATATGAGATATCTTAGGATAAACTTTTATCCTTAAATCAAAGATCCAATGGTGAAAAGTTCAGGAGGATAATATAATTTCTTCCATATATATATGAAAAACTTTTATAAATATTAAAAGAAATGAAATTTACAAGAAAAACTTGTGTCATCCTCCCTTCAACCTATAAATGCCTCTAATAGTGAGGGGGAAAACTTATACTTTATGATTCCCATTTGTATGCTCTAATTCTTTCTCTTCAAGTGGTTAAATATTATTCTATTTCAAAAATGTGCAATTCGCTATCCTTAGGCTCGAATACTCCTATATTAAGAGGTTTGATACAATCCTACTTTGGTGATGCAAATTTACCATAACAAGCACTAGTGCTTCTCTATAATGAGTCCCGAGCTATCATGCATCAACCAAGTTATGAGTGATACCTAAGATTTACAACTTTGATAAGGCTCTAATATTCCTCTTATAAGGTTATTAAATGTGAGACTGAGTAATTGTCCTCAAATTTTTGTGTAGCTTATGCGAAAGATAATAATTAATGCAACAAGGTTTCCGTGGTGTGGCGATATTGAGATGATAATAAATTCCCTAAATAAATGAAAATAATTTTCAATATTCAAAATTTTTTATTTTGAGAAATTCTCCTCATTTTTGTACATATTGTAACACCTAAGATCTAAATGTAAAAGAATCTCTTAATTAATCTATTAGAGCCACAAATGTTTACTTATTTATATGAAAGCCAACAAAAATAATCATACACATCAAAAATTTTTACTTATTCCTCATTCATTTAAAACTCATTTACAATAGTCAAAAGTTCAATCAATGCATTGGTATATCAATTTTCCTTTAATACTTCTAACTACAGAAGAATAAAGCATAAAGTGAAAAAAAAATTTCAATATTCAAAATTTTATATTTTGAGAAATTCTCCTTATTTTTGTATTTATTGTAACACCTAAGATCTAAATGTGAAAGAATCTCTTAATTAATCTATTAGAGCCATTAATATTTACTTATTTATATGAAAGCCAACAAAAATAATCATACACATCAAAATATTTTACTTATTCCTCGTTCATTTAAAACTCATTCACAATAGTCAAAAGTTCAATACATCAATATATCAATTTTCCTTTAATACTTTTGACTGCTGAAGAATAAAGCTTAAAATGCAAAAATCTAAACCTGAAAATCCTGATCAGCCTCACTCCACTAGATCCAAACCCCTTCCTAAAATATATAAAAAAAGTGGAGTGAGTTAATAGTTCAGTATGCTTCCATAACCTATAAATATAATCATTGCACGACATTAGAAATAATATGCATGCACTTGTTCAATCCATATCAGTATAAACATGTAGTCGTAAGAGGAAGTAGCAGTCAATATGAATAGTATCATTTCATATGTGTAATAGAAATCATTACAAGCAATACAAATTATAATCAGTGATTAATAGTCATACAAATGATCAGTATATTATGTCATTCCAATACTCATGTCCAATATAACATAGTAGTCCTATTATGAATCTATGCATGTCTATAGATTATAGATTATACTTTATTTCAATATATATATATATATATATATATATATATATATATATATATATATATATATATATATATATATATATATATATATATATATATATATATATATATATATATATATATATATTATTCTACCTTTCATATTAAGTATTTTACATATGTTCAATACATATCATATAGTATTATTACATGTATATTATGTTCTCTATCAAATGTAATATATCATTTATTTCCTATATATCATAGTATAAATCACATCAGTCTTATAAATCTTGTAATATGCCTATATCAATTATGTGATGTATCATATACATATTATATTTTATCATATTTATGCCATATCACTTATGTAATTTATCATATATATTCATGTTATATGCATATCTAAGCAAGGCAGGACATCTCACTACCTATGGTATTTTTCTTATATAAAGTTCTATAAGCCCCTCAAACTTAATGAAAATATGTCTCAATCATATCAGTCCTATTACCAACAATCAATCTCATATCATTTGTCATAAGTTAAATAACTTTCATGTAAGAAGTTATCACTTCATGCTTGTCATCATATCATATCATATTAATTAATCTTCTTATAGCTTCCTTTTCATATCACAGGATTATACCATAAATCTTATTTATAGGAAAGCACATCAACCCACCCTACTTTGCAGTATAATACATCTCTTGCCAACCTAAGCCAATCAATCAATCCTAGTTAGCATTTTTTTTTGTTTTTAAACACATAATATATCATACAGATTATAATAGCAAATATAATGTACACCCAATGCAACTATCCTTATTCTCGTCAATATGCAAGTATTATGTCATAATGCATGTCAAACCAAATGATTAAATTTATGCAGGTCATGTATTTCATTACTAAATATAGTATAATCTAGCTCCAAATCATTTTGTACTTAGTATTATTCTATTCATTTCAAAGAAAATGATATATACACAAAACTAATTGGTGATATTTAATATGAACCTTTTAAAATATTTAGGTTAACGATATTTACTATATAGAAAAATTTATATGGTGAAAGTTTACTAGAATGGAAGATATTGTATTTTTATCAATTTCAAGAAAGAAAAATAAATAAAACTCAAAATAATCAAAAATAGCGATAGGGCTAAGGTTACTTACCACTATCATAACAATCTTTACAACTAGAGCAATGAAAAATGCTAGCCTGATCCCCACTTTCTCTCTCCTCTCTCTTCTCTTCGCTCTCGATCGAGTCTCCACTCTCCTCCCTCTCTCCCTTCCTTTATCTCTTCTTCTCTCACCCATCATGCAAAGAAGAAATGGGGGAGGGGTTTAGGATGTGAGGGTTTTAATATAATGATTTTAGATATTTTATTTAAAAATAAAAATTAAAACCAAGCACTGCAACACTCACATAAACCCTTATAAACCCAAGAGCTTGACACCGCAACATCCACAAGTGTAGTGTCGTAATACTTATTCAGTCAAACTTTCAAGGTTATGAGCATTTTAGTGAGATTAGATTTTAGGTTATTACACTTATTTTGTAACTTTTGACCCATCATTTTCTTAGATAATTACTTACATGTATATGTTTCTCCCAAAAATTTTTGTAAGAAAATTTTATCATTCTTATAAAAATATTTTTTAATATCATGATGTTCAAACTATGATAACATTACTTTTAGAGAATTTATGTGATTATATAAATCATTAAAAATTTCAAAAATTTTGTAATATGGATAACATTTTTTTTCTCCCTTCTAAACTTTTCATGCAAAAATATGGTCATTTCATAAAGTAGAAAATTCATGAATAATAAGTCTATATAATAGTCCATTTTACTTTTTGCAAACTTTGAGAATTTATTAGAACTTGTATACTTATCGAAGTTGGTTAAAAATTTTTGTAACATTTTTTTATAGTGCACATACTTCATAAAAATATTAATAATCTTTATAAAGTATTTAATTTCAAGAAATATCTTTGATTTATTATTGGTCAATGATTCCTACAGTGTTATAGATAAATTCATAGAAGTATCAAATGATTGAATTTTCTAGTATGCTTGATATTGTTGGAAGGAGAATTAAGTGATGTATGTTCTTCCATAATTTTCTTATATTCTTTTTATTTTTTTGTCTTCTTTAATTTTAATATTTGCTCCAATAGATGTACAAGAAACACAAAAGATTGTGTTTGATTCTCAACTTGATGTTGATGTTAGGAGTCACCATTTGTGATGCCACTCATGAATCTTAAAGTTAGCGCCATTGAAATAATTTAAGAGAAAATATAATTAAGGAAAAAGTTTTATTCTTAAAGATCATACTAAACTTCTAAGGGGAGGATAGCACTTGTTGGAAGTTAAGTTTAAGAGTTTAAGAGCTTGAAGGCCATAGAAGACATTCATAATTCTCTTATGATGGTAGCAAAGAGTATGTTTACATCATGTAGGTTTAGTAGTTCAATATGTGACTTTAAAATTAGACTTTTGATTTATCAACCCCTAAATGTATTTTGGCCTCACATTTTATTACACAAACTTGACTAATATTTATAATTAAGTTGTTAGAAGTATTGATCATAATTGATCTACTCTCAAAACTAAGCTCTTTAAACACCTTTGAGAAATATTTAAAATCTTTAATACTTATTAAAAATCTAATACTACAGGAAAATTGTCAATTACCGACGGCTTTTTCTGGTGGTTAATATAAAATTTTTAACGATTTTCTGATAGTTTGTTAACCGCCGGTATAAACCACGTAGAAAACAAATTATGGCGGTCCGTTTCCGATGGCTAATAATTTTGGAGACTTTCTAGCGGCCATAACAGCAGGTAAATTCTGGCGGTCATAACGTCGGCGACCGCCAGTTAATTACTAGCGGCGTACCGGCCACATCTGATACCGAAGATGATCCCTCACCAGTAGACTGATGACTTTCCCAAATTCGTACAAAATTATCCTACGAGAATAAATCTATAAAATAAATTTATATTATATTTTATTTTATTACTCCAAAAATTATACTCACATGAGGTTTTTTCGCCTTCTCATGAACCCACTGATGGTTAGCTTGATGTTGGTGAGTCCTCGTATGCAACTCCAGTAGTGTTGGCTCCCGGCCATGAAACTCTTTCTGGAAATAAAAGATATAGTTAAATTAATATATATAATTAAACTAATTGAAAGCTTTTACCTGTCATCATCTATATTCAGTATGAGGCACAAATCCACCCGTATAAAGAGAGCTTCCTAAACCCCCATAATTAGATGCTCTATTTTGCTTATTTTACTCTCTCAATTTGGTGAACTCAGGGCTCGCCCAAGCTCTACTCAAATCTGCCCATACTCCCTCTCCAATCCATAATGGACATTACCCGGACTTTTTAATGTCCGTGAATATGTCCCTAATATGAGTCGATCCTCTCCTCTCAAAATTTATTCTGATCCTCGTGCCATACTCAGACAACCACCTAACATTATTCTGTAAAATATAGGTATAATAAATAATATTAATACAAATAAAATTAAATATTTTAATTCATGCCAAATAAATATAACTAAAATTTTTAAATCATATATCCCTAATTTTCTTTGGGATCTTCTTCCATGATAAATAAGGAGCGTCATATTTTCTCCGTATGATGTCCCAAATCTTATGGGTAGGTGGGCTTGAGGGATTAAAGCTACTAGTTTATAATAACATATAATATATTAAATTATAATAACTTTACAAAATAAACTGAACTTACGTATTGCCTTCAGGCTCAATATATACATGCTTATCTTTTGCAGCTGTAGGATCCCTGTTTGTTTGAAAAATATTAGTTTTGAAAAAGATTTAATTTTCTTTGGGAAATATTAAATTTTTGAAATTTTAATTTTATAATCGAACACTTATTATGAATGATATATCACCTCAGAAGGTGAACATATCGTTCTCTAATAGGTTTCAATTACAAATCTTGATTTATCCTGATTATCATAGTCAAACTCAAGGAGAAACAACTTATAATCCCGAAGAATCAGAATGGTGTTTAATCCAATATTTAATTATAATAATCTAATAAAGAGATCATTAATTTCATAATCAAAGTTATAATAATAGAACGATATATCTTTCTAAAGAAAGAGGATATCGTCTGTTATCGATCGTTTGAAAATGACGATAATGATCGTTGACTTTTGAGTTTCCCAAAGATAATTAATTGATGTTTTGAAAAAGCTTAATTTTGAAAATCTGGTCTAGGTTTCTAAATCTCCTACGAGCGCAAGCCTTCGTAGTTAATTATATCGTAGGAAACCAGAAAATTTCCTACGAAAACTCTAGATTAAAATAGCGATACGAATTTTATTTAAGAATTCAATGATCGATATCAAAGAAGGTTAAGGATTTAAATTTTTAAGTGGGATTGGTTCAAAACTGAACATTTATTTCTGGAGTCAAAGGAAGAAGAGTAGGAGATGTTTTGAGATTCTGAATTATTTCAGAAACACCCCAAACTATCCTAAGTGTTGGGCTTGAATTAGATTGAAAAAGATTTAATATTTAAGTGATCAATTTTATTAGAAAGTGGAAATTAGATTCCCGGAAGATTGAGGTCTTAAGATTGAAGACTTGCCTCAGAACCTAAGTCTAAAATGGGTACTGAGAATCAGTGATCGGAATCCTAACTAATGCAAGGTGATCCTGGACTTATCCCGACCTGGATTGGGGAGCCAGCTAAACCACCTAAATGATTCAAAACCATGAGTCAAAGTCTTTATGAAAGAGTGGTTAAGGATATTTTTTAAGATTGAGTTTGAGGAGAGCGGGGCTGACATCTATAGCAGATTCCTATTTAGCCCCTTAACACATGTTGGGTTAAATGCTTAAGCTAAAAAAATGCACTAATACAATGCATGCTAGTTGACTCGATGAAATGCTTAAATCAACATGTAGCAGTTTTAAAATCAAGCTTAAAAATAGATTTTATCCTAAAGATTGCACAACATCCCCTTGGATAGAACTGCACCCTAATAGGTCAGGTGGTCTGCCAAAACCCGCAGGCGGGGAGGTGCCTAACAAGGTAGAGAAGATTCAATATGATGTATGAAAAACTCCCGGCGAGTCCGGGCTTACTTCTTAAAAGCGTTAGAGTTTCTATCTGAGCTTAAATTTTTTTAATTTTGTTTAAGTAGAAAAAGTTTATGACCGTACCCTCATGAGCCTCCGATCGGGTTCCAGGCTAAAATAAAATCGACATGCAATAAGCGCCAAAAAATTACTAAAAGCATGCAAGTCCTTAATCGCAATCAACATCAAGTAATCAAGTCAATTAAATAATTAAATTAATTAAATAAATGCTCAAATTGAAAGTCCATATGGCAAGTACCACTTAATTATACAACCCAAGGTCTGCAGGAAAAGTAAAGTGGCCGGGTACCACTAACTATAACCCGGATTCTGCTCCTAAGACTCAAGTGACTTTGAGATTTGAGATTCTTCTCGTTCTCCACTTCTTCGTCTTCTTGGAACTCCTTGGATCGTCGGGTCTGGATATCCAAATGGAAAGAAACTCCCCTTGAATGGGGGTGTTATCTTTTCTCTTTGGATATTTGAAATTCATCCTAATTTGGATCTCTAAATGGATAGAAAATCTCCCCTAAGGGATGTTCCTTCCTCTTTGGATTCCAAATTGGATGTTTAAACATCTCAATCTCAAAGTACTTTAAATAATTTACAACTCAATTTAAATCAAATTACATCAATACAAATTAAAAATCTAGACTCAACAACCTGCAAGGTTATCCTAATAATCAACAATTTAAAAATGGCATCCTAAGCAGTTATAATTCATCTCAAGTAGTTAATATATTAAAAATTTAAAATACCCAAACCAGCCACACTTGGCCATGCTCTTTTAATTTTAAAGGGGGTCTTAGCATGCTTAGCACCTGTGCAATTTAATAATTATAATTTTGCCCCCTTTAGTTTTTTAAATGCCCTGTATGAGCATGGCCACCTGCATAAGATTAGATTAGTATAAATCAACCCTATCCTAGGGGTAGATCTAACGTACAATCAATCATATCACAGAGTGCAGTAAATAAATAAACAATCACAGCAATTCTATTTCTAGCAAACAGTATGCAGTGAAAGCTCGAAAACCTGGCACACAGCAGAAAATTAAACACCGCCTAGCCTAAGACTAGAGTTGGTTGTCCTAGCAAACCATCTAAAGTGTGTGAGGTAGGCTGTGTGGCTTTGATATGTCCTAGATAGGCACTTGATTGAAGTTGCTTGAGATTCTGGTTGGTTGAAGGCTTAAGGGAGTTTTAATTTGAGTTTAAATCTTAATGACTTGAAATTGATTTTAAATTTGATTCAATTATTTCTTGGACATCACCTTTGTTGCACACCGAGGCCGTGAAGTTTATTTCACCTTCCTTGGGGCTAATTTAATAGCCTCGTAGGCCTGGGTTACCCAGGGGTACCTGATATAATTAAGTGATTTGAGTTTAATTAATATTGAAGGTTAATTAAATTTTAATTAGAATTGATTGATTACTGGTTTTAAGTTTGAATTAATATTTTCTGGAATTTTTGGAAATTTATTGAATTTTGGAATTTTTGGATTATTTTAATGATTTAATTCAAGGGTCAAAAGTTGACTTTTTGATTTAAAGTATTTTCTGGAAATTTAATATTTTATTAAAATACTAGACCTTAATACGATCAGTTAGACAGTAAGTACACTAAAATTGGATTTTTCTAGATTTTATTATAAAGGTTTGAAGTTTTGACTTGAATTTGAACTAAGTTTGACCAAAAGTTAACTTTTTCAAAATTGATTGATTTCTGGAAACTTAATATTTTTAATAAATATTAGACCTTAAGATTAGTCATATTCCTTTGAGTTTGCTCAATTTGGAGTTCATTTGAATTAGTTATGAATTTTTGAAGTTTTGAGTATTTATTGAATTTTTAAAATTAGTTTAATTAAGGCCCTTTTTATGATTTGAATCCAAATAACCTCCAAACTTCTTGAAATCAACTCCAAAGGTCAGGAATGACCTAAGGAGTGATCTCCAAGTGTTTGAGAAATTTTTGGAATTTTTAATTATTTTTAATTAATGAAATTAATTAAATATTGAATTTCAATTAAACTTAATTTTGAAGTCCAGTCAAGGGGCTTTTATTTTTCATTGATTAAGGGTTCAATTATGGTCAGTTTGAGGTATTATTTGTAATTTTTGGATTTTAGTTTGATTTATTAGAATTTCTGGAAGGCTTAAAGGCTTAATTAAGGTTTAAGTTTAATTAAATTAATTAAAATGCTTAATGATTTCAAAATTCAGTGGGTATTTTTCTATGAGCTGAGGGTGTCATTAAGTTTTAAGTGTCCAAAGTTTCAAGTCAAAATGAGATATATTCTAATTATTGGAGATATTCTAAGTTTTCTAGACTTAGGTCCTTAATTATTGTCCTTAATGACACTAAGTTTAAATGGGTTCAAATCAAAGTCTCTAACTCTTGAACAATCATATGTAAGATGCATATACATAAACATAATCAAATTCTAAATCTAGGAGAGCCCTAAAGCTAGGTGGTGTGTGTATGCCTTAAACATGCAAAGATTAATGCTAATTAAATATGCTTAATTAGATTAATGGATGATTAGAGCATAATCATTCATTAACATTCTCACATGATTTCTATTCAAATATGTTAGATCCAAGTTTAAAATTTCAAAGTAGATCTCTCAATCCTAAAGGATTTAAATACATATGTATTACTTAAAAATAACTTTAAATATATACATAATATAGATAAAATTACATACATATAAAAATAACTTAAAAATTGAAAATAGTTGAAAGTATGGTTTGAGTAAGTTAAATATCTAAATGAGAGATTCACTGATCTACCAAGGTCATTTGAAAATAAGTTTTTAATTTTCAAAATAATTGGTTTAGTATTTAATTAGATATTAATTAAATATTAAAATAATTAAGTAATTAAAATAACTTAAAATTAATCAAGTTTTGATCTCTGAAGTTAATCTTAAATTAACGTCCTTAATTTTCTGAAAATTTTGATATATTATACTTATTTTTTGATTTAAAATGAATTTCTTATGAATTTTTGAAGTTTAAATCAATTAAAAGAGATTTTAATTAATTTCAAATTAATTAAAGGTTAAACTTAAATCTTAAGGATTTTCTGACATTTTAAAATCATTTAAATATATATATATATATATATCAATTTTCAAAAGTATCTAAATTATTAATCATTAATTAAATATTAATTAATAAATAAATATTTAGTTAATTGAAATATAAAATATAGTTTGAATTGATTAATTTCAAAATTAGAATAATTTAAAAATTTTTAATTAATTATTGGATATTAATTAAACAAATCAATGAATATTAATTAATTATTTAACTATTAAAATATTATAAATCATTTGAATAATATTAAATGATTTAATTAGATTTTATTTGAATTTTCAAATATTTTTAAGATTAATATTAAGTTTAAAATTAATTAAGTATTAATTAATTATTTAAATATTGAATTAGAATATTAAATGATGTTTAAATATTTCAAATTATTTTAAAATTTTAAAATATTTTAAATAATATTTAAACTTTTTAAGTTAAAATTAATATTAATTAAAATATTAAATCATTTAATATTAATTAAAGTAATAAATTGTTTAATATTAATTAAAATATTAAAAATTATATATATCTTAAAGTTTTAAAACTATTTAATATTAATTAAAAAAAATTATAAAGTATTTAATATTAATTAAAATATTAAATAAATTAATCATTAATTAAAGTTGTGAATTATTTAAGATAATTAATAATTAATATTTAACAATTAATCTTTAAATATAATATTTAATATTTTAAATGTTAATTAATAGTTTATAATAATTAATATTTAATATTAATATAGTTTTAAAATATAATTATAATATTAAATTAATAATAATTTCAAATTAAAAATATTTAACTTCTGAAATATATTAATATATAATATATATTATTATTTAAAATTAATTTAATATTTATATTTGTATATATATAAAATTAAAACGATTTTAAAAATTAATTTAAAATCATAAAAAAAAGGGTGGCGGCGGCGGCGGAAGCCACGTGGCGGCCCCTGATTGGCCGCTTCAAACCACGACCAATCATTGGCAATGATTGCGCCGCCGCGTAATCATTGCCAATGATTGCAGCGGCGGCGGCGGCTGACTTAACCACGTCATTTGGTCAAAACGACCTCTTTTGACCCATAAAGGCCTATTTGGTCAAACTAGGTTGAATTGGTCAACCAGGTTGACCCAGGGGCTGGAAGTGGGCCAACAGGTTTGGTTTGATATTTGAAACTTGCTGGAGGTGGTTGCATTTGATTTGGAGCTCATTTGACCAAAGTGATTATTCACACCCCATAGGGGTATTTTAGTCATTTTGACCCCTGGTCAACTGGGGGTCAAATTGAGTCCAACAAAATGTAGTTTATTGTTCAATGTGTTATAATCAAGGGTCTGGAAGTAATTTGGAACTTTGTAGAAAGCTCCAGGATCAAAATCCACTAGGTGGCAGGTCCAGTGGCATAGACTGTAAATATTTGAAGGTTTTACAGCATTTGGATTTCAATTCAGTTTCTGGGGTTGGAGACCTCAGAATGAGCTCAAATTTGGAGGGTTGCCTCTAGAGACATGTCACATCAGTGTGGAACTGATAGATCTTGAATTAGAGGTCATTTGATAGGGTTTTGAAATATTCAAAGATTCACTGGAAAAGGCTTTCAGGACTTAGACCTTTGGCCTTAGATTTGAGTCTGGAAATCTGGTTTTGATCTGGATTTTGAGTTTGAATGATTGGATTTGAATTAAGTCTAGATTGAATTGAAGCTTGGATTGATCTAGAAGAATCCTAGGGTTTAGAATAGGTCCTGGAGTCCAGATCGGCTTAAAGGAATCCTAGGGTCTAGAATAGATCTTAGGGACTGGAGTCTGGGAAGATCCTAGAGTCTAGGAAACCCTAAGGTTTGGGATCTAGAAGAATCTTAGGAGCTAGAGTAGATCCTAAAGTCTGGATTCTAAGAAGATCCTAGGGTCTAAGAAGAGTCTTAGGATCTAAAAGAATTCTAAGATCTAGGTTCTAGGAGGGTCCTAAGGTCTAGAATGATCCTAAGATCTAAAATCTATAAAAGATCCTAAGATCTAGAATATTCTGGAGATTTGATTGATCTGAGATCAGGATTCATTTGAATCTGGATTGAACTAAGATCAGATTGATCCTAGGGTCAAGATTAAATCCTAAGGATTTGAAAGATCCTAAGGTCTGGATTGGTCATACTGACCTCATACAAAAATGAGATCAACAAATGGACCCCCAATATGTGTAATAGAATGTAGTTCTATTACATATATTGGTGTTGACCGAATAAAATGGTCAAGTCTGGAGTTTTGATCCTAAGGGAAAGATAAATTTATCCCTGGGGAATCGGGGTTTGAACAGATACTAGGGTAGTGCTGGGGACAGCGTGCTCTACCACTAGTAGATCTGATCTTAAGGGAAGGAGGAAATACCTAGCTCTAAGGAAAAGAAGGTCTAGATGATCGTATAGGAATGAAGAATTCCTAACTACAGAGGATCAAATTGAAATCTGATACTAGGGTAGTGATGGGGGCAGCGTGCTCTACCACTAGTATATCTAATCCCAAAGGGAAGAGAGAAATACCTAGCCTTAAGGAAAAGAAGGACTGGATGATCGTATAGAAAGGAAGGATTCCTAACAATAGAGGATCGAGTCTAGATTTAATTCTAAAGGAAAGGAAATCCTATCCCTAGAAGATTGAGTTTGAAATGATACTAGGATAGTGCTGAGGACAGCGTACTCTAACACTAGTGGATCTAATCCTAGAGGAAGGGGGAAAACCTACCCCTAAAGGAAAAGAGGGTCTGGATGATCGTATAGGAAGGAAGAAATCTTAGCTATAGAGGATCAAGTTTAAATTTTGATACTAGGATAGTGCCTCGAAGGGCGTACTCTGCCACTAGTAGATCTAATCCTAAGGGAAGGAAGAATAACCTAGCCCTAAAGAAAAGAAAGCTTGATTGAGATTGATTCCAGGACGGTGCCATAGAGGACTTACTCCATCACTAGGAAGTCTAATCCTAAGGGAAGGAAAAGGAACCTAACCTTAAGGAAGAGAGAACTGGATGATCTCGTAGGAAGATGATATTGCTTCCTATAGGAGATCTGGCTTAAAGATTTGAATTTTAAAATTAGAATGGTGCCGCAGAGGGCGTTATCCATCACTGGGGAGTCTAATCCTAAGAGAAAGAGAATACTTACTCTAAGGAAAAGAGAACTGGATGATCTCATAGGAAGATGGTATTACTTCCTATAGGAGGTCAGACTTAAGATTTGAATTTTGAAACTAGAATGGTACCGCAGAGGGCGTTATCCATCACTAGTAGATCTAATCCTAAGGAAAGAAAGCACGATGACTCACATCTGTCCTTAAGGAAAAGAAGACTGGAGGACCCTGAGTGAAGGAATCATTGCTTCCCACAGAAGGTCGGATCTAGATTTTGAATCTAGGATGGTGCCATAGAGGGCGTACTCCATCACTAGAGGATTTAATCCTAAGGAAAGAAAGCACGATGACTCACATCTGTCCTTAAGGAAAAGAAACTGGATGATTCTGTGAGAAGGAAGCATTGCTTCACATAGAATCGGATCTGGATTTTAAATCTAGGATGGTGCTACAGAGGGCGTGCTCCACCACTAGAAGATCTAATCCTAAGGAAAGAAAGCACGATGACTCACATCTGTCCTTAAGGAAAAGAAAACTGGAAGAAGCTAGGATGGTGCCACGAAGGGCGTACTCCACCACTAGCGGATCTAATCCTAAGGATAGAAAGCACGATGACTCACATATAACCTTAAGAAAAAAGAAAACTGGACGATCCTGTGAGAAGGAAGCATTGCTTCGCACATCATCGGGTCTGGAGTGATCGTATGTAAAGGAAACTTACTTTACATAAAGGATCTGATCTGGATGATCCTGTATAGAGGAAACTTACTCTATATAGAGGATCGAGTCTGGAATGATCATGTGTGAATGAAACTTACTTCACACAGAGGATCGAGTCTGGAACAATCGTATATAGAGGAAACTTGCTCTATACAGAGGATCGGGTCTGGAATGATCGTATATAGAGGAAACTTGCTCTATATAGAGGATCGGATCTGGAATGATCGTATATAGAGGAAACTTGCTATATACAGAGGATCAGGTCAGGAATGATCATATGTGAAGGAAACTTGCTTCACATAGAGGATCGGATTTGAATTTTGGAACTTAAGATTTGAATGATTTTTTAATTTGAATTTGAAAGTGTTTGAATTTGAAACTTGATTTGACGAATTTGAATTTGAATAGTTTTGAATCTGGGATGTGTTTTGATTTAAATTTGATTTGTTTGGGTTTGATGTTGTTTTGAACTTGATTCAATTTGGTCTTAAATTTCAAAGGTTTTGAGATTTGATTTTGAATTTGAAAAATTTGGACACAATTGAGTTGAATAGATTCGAAATTTAAAAATTTTATTGATTCGAAGTTCGAGCTACATCAAGCATAATATTTTTTTAGGAATCGCCCGTTTACAGGAAGCATTGGGTGATCTCCTTTACAATCCACTAGCTGATACGAGCCTCCTTCGTAGACTGTTTCCACTACAAAGGGTCCTTCCCAGGTAGGTTCAAACTTCCCGCCGAGCTTTCGGTGGGCTAAGATAGGCCTCCGAAGAACCAAGACCAAGTCGCCTACTCGGAAGGTTCTAGGTCGCACTAACTTATCATGAGCTTGAACCATTCTGGCTTTATAGAGTTCTAGATTTTGCTGGGCTTGGAGACGACGTTCTTTAGGACCCTCAAGTTCTTCAAGTCGAAGTTGTGCATTCTATTCTGTTGTGATTTGATTCTGGACTGCAGTTCTGAGCGAAGGGATTTGAATTTCCAGAGGGAGTACGGCCTCGGACCCGTACACTAGTGCAAACGGTGTGGATTGGGTCGGGGTTCGATATGTGGTCCTGTAGGCCCACAAATCTTCCACCAACCTCTCATCCCACTGACATTTATTGTCATCCAGGGTCTTTTTGATGATTTGTACTAGGGTTTTATCGAAGGCCTCAACCAATCCATTAGCCCGTGGGTAATAGATCGTTGAGTATCTCCAATCAATACCATGGCGACTTGTAAAGTTATTAATTTTTGTAGACTTAAAAGAGGACCCATTATCGGATATGATTCTGCGGGGCACGTCAAATCGATATACGATATGGTCACGAAAGAATTTTATTACATGGTGTGATGTTACATTTCTTAGTGGAACTACTTCTACCCACTTTGAAAAGTAATCAGTCGCTGCTAAGATGAAGCGATGACCCCTTGAATAAGGAGGGTCAATTGGCCCAACGATATCCGTGCCCCAACTTTCGAAGGGCCACGAGGCTATCGTAGGATGCAATACATTAGGCGGCTGATGTAAAACCACACCATGAACCTGGCATTGATGACAACATTTTGTGATTTTCATGCAATCGTCAATCATCGTAGGCCAGTAGTAACCAAGTCTTTTGATTTTCATTTTCATCTTAGGACCCGATTGATGAGCACCGCACAGTCCAGCATGGACTTCGTTAACGATCTTCAGGGCCTCTCATTTGTCTAAACAACGGAGCCACATCTGATAGAACGATTGTCGGTACAACGTATCGTTGGCTAGTGCATATGATAGGGCACGTTTCTTAATTTGATTGGCAAGAGACCTGTCATGGGGAAGCTTGCCTTCTTGCAGATACTTAATTATTGGTTGTCTCCAATCTTCTTCTTCATCAACTGCTGAAGATGTAGAAAGGACCTGGGAGGATTGATTGTTGAGGTACTCCATGTCTACAGGGGACAGGACTTGATGACCCTGAACTTCTATAGGGATGAAGTCTTCTTCTGGGCAAGCAAATTCCTTTGCAAGCTTTGCTAGGGCATCCGCCGAGGAATTGCTTCCACGAGGAACCCTATACATAGTTACAATGGGAATTTTCTCGAGTAGGTGCATTGTGTATTGGTGGTATTTCAGGAGTTTAGGATTCAAAACCTTATAGGTCCCTGCAACTTGGTTGATCACCAGTTGAGAGTCACCATAGATCTTAATCTCTTTAATCTCCATTAGGATTGCAAGTTCTAGACCAGTTATCAAAGCTTCGTACTCATTCATTATTTGTACAAGGTTCTGATAAATGGTAGGAAAAATGCATCATTCCCTTATCTGGTGTTATGAAAATCAGACCGACTCCGGCTTTTCTAGGAATAGTAGATTGCGGTGTTTTGCCCCGTTGAGAGGACACTGCACCATCAAAATACATTTCCCAGGTTTGAGTATTGGATTCCTCGAAACTCATGATTTGCTCGTCAGGTAAATCATCATTTAGAGGAGATTCCGCCGGTAATGGGTGTGCCGCAAGGAAGTCGGCGACGGCCTGCCCTGTCACAGCACGCAGGGGAATGAAAGTGATTTCAAATTGTAATAATATCATAGACCAACGAGCCAGACGTCCTGACAACGTGGGCTGGGTCATAAGATATTGCAGGGGGTTGACACTGGAAATTAGACTGACCTGATGAGAAAGCATGTAATGTCTTAGTTTTTGTGCTGCAAAGACTAAGGTAAAGCAATGTTTCTCAATTGCAGGATAGCAAATTTTCGTTGGAAGTAATCTCTGACTCAGGTAGTAGAGGGCATTCTCTTTCCAATCATCATTGATTTGAGCTAGAAGAGCCCCGAGAGATTCGTCAAGGGCTGCAGTATAAAGGATTAAAGGTCTCCCCGGAATGGGGGCTGCCAAAACTAGCGGATTTGTCAGGTATTGTTTGATATTTTTGAAAGCATTTTGACATTTCTCGTCTTAAATGAATTTGGCATCCTTTTTAGCCAGAACAGAGAATGGTTGACATCTTCCGAAAAGATTGGAAATGAATCTTCTTATATATGCCAGCCTGCCCTAGAGAGATCTCAATTGAGTGAGACTCTTAGGAGGCAGCATATTTAAGATAGCTTCAATTTTGATAGGATCAATTTCGATTCCAGGGTGCCTAACTACGAAACCTAAGAATTTCCCTGATGTGACACGAAAGCACACTTCAAGGGATTCATTTTAAGGTCGTAGCAGCGCAACCGCTCGAAGACAGTTCTTAAATCATAAAGATGAGCCTCTTTTACTCTGCTCTTGACAACTAAATCGTCGATGTAACATTCGACTTGATTATGTATTAAGTCATCAAAGATATGAGTCATGGCCCGCTGGTAGGTTGCACCGGCATTTTTAAGGCCAAAGGGCATCACTTAATAACAAAAGATCCCTATAGGACTTCTGAATGCAGTGTTTCTCTCATCTTCTGGGGCCATCTTGATTTGATTATAACTAGACGAGCCATCCATAAAGGAGAAAATAACGTGCGAGGAGGCAATGTCCACCATGAGTTCTGGGATTGGCAAAGGAAATTCATCCTTAGGACATGCCTTATTCAAGTCTCTATAGTCTACACAAACTCGGATATGACCATTTTTCTTTCGAACTGGCACGACGCTGGCTACCCAAGAAGGATATTGTTCTTCTCGAATAAATCTAGCCTCTGCCAACTTCTTGACTTCAGAAATGACTTGTTGTTCGATCTCCAGACGCATGCGTCGTGGAGCTTGCTTGACAGGAATAGCATCATGCCGGATTCCAAGTTTATGGACTGCTACGTCAGCGGACAACCCCGACATTTTGTCGTATGTCCAAGCGAAGCAATCTTTAAACATGGATAGAAGTTGAATTAGATCCTTAGACTCATCCTCACTCAACAAAGAACTTATGAAAGTGGGGCGAGGGTCATCCTCTGTTCCAAGGTTGATTTCTTTAAGTTCATCGACTGTTGATTTAATTTCTTCTTCGAATTCAGGGGGTGCATCCCGAACCTGAAGTTCGTTAGAATCATCTAAAGTCTCCAAACAAAGTCCATCGAATGAATCGATGACTTCAGTAGGGACATTTTTAAATTCAGGACGACTAGTTATCATTAGACAAAATTCATCATCGTCAAATGATCTAACGGTACTAAGGCCGATACCACTGGTCCAATGTGAAAATTCGATAGGGATGTTAAGCCCTAGTGAACTAGTCCCGAGGCTAACCAAGAGGAGGGGTGAATTGGTTATTTAAAAATTTCACGATAACAATGAAAATCTTTTCGATACGTAGCAGCGGAAACACATAAACAAGAACGAAAAGATCAACCACAGATATTCACCCAAGCAGTTAATATTAGAAAAGTAAAGTACAAAACTGAATCAGAAAAGTAAACCAGATTTTATAGTGGTTCGGTCAACTTGACCTACGTCCACTCCCTGGAGCCTCCCCTCTGGGTATTGCACTAAACAAAAAGTGTCTCTCCTTTTGCTCCCACAGCAAGGCGGAGAAGCCTGTACAAACACCTCCTTTTCACCACACGGTGAGGCAGAGAACCCGACCTCCTTTCGCTTCCTCCTGAAGCAGGCAGAGAACCTTCGAACTCCTTTTGCTTCCACCTGAAGCGGGCAGAGAACCCTGGATCTTCTTGTGAACGATCCTCCCACGACGAACACCGACTAGACGAAAGACGACGAGCGGAGAAGACGACTCTGATCCGTGCTTGGAGCAACCTTAGTGAATCCCTCACTAACTCCCCCTCACAAGATCTTCTCTCTCTCTCCCAACTCTCTCTCTCTCTCTCTAGGGTTTCTCAGGGAAGGAAGGCAGCAAAAGATTTTTCTTGTTTTTAGAAAAAGTTCTTTTATAGGAGGGCTTAAAATTTTCCCTAAATCTCAACTGGTCGGCGAAGATCGTCCAGGACGATCGGTAGATCGTCCTGTACGATCAGTTCAAATTCAGCTGTTTCAGCCTGGACGATTTGGCTCTTCTGGACGATCAGTAGAAAAAATTGTTCATATCGTCCCGTACGATCCTGCGACCGTCCGGGACGATTAGTGCAAATCGAGGAAAATCGTCCAGAAGACAGTTCGGGTCGTCCAGAGAAATCTGTGCTGGACGACCAAAAAATGACTTGATCGTCTAGTACGATGGGGACATCATCCAGTATGATTAGTTCAAAAAGGCCCTAAATCATCCTGTACATAGTTCTGGACGTACAGCTTAAATGCACTAGACGATCAAGATCGTCCGGGACGATCCTGCGATCGTCCAGGACGATATGATCGTATCCACCAAAAATAAATTATTTTCCTTAATTACCAGATTAAATTAGGCATGATTGTACTGAATCGTCCGGGACGATACACGTATCTTCTGGGATGATCAGACCAAATAACTTAAAATAAAAACTTGCCTAACTTGATCTAGCGGCTGAGAATTTCTGATTTGAGCATATCATCCTGTACGATCCAAAGATCGTCTAGGACGATCTGCTTAATCAGACCCTCTTAACTTAGTCACCCTAATTAGGATTTTTATTTTTACCTGATCATCCAGGATGATGTCAATATCGTCCAGGACGATCTGAACAAAAACTGAACAGAAACTCTAATTCACTCAAGCTCTCCCCCTGAGTGTGTGTGTGCAAGGTTACTTAGCTAGGGGATCAGTTACATTACAATTGACTCAATAAAATGAAAAATAGTATATTGGACACACTTGGACCCGATCTTGACTTGGCTTGAGTGGCTCGTGGTCTTTTGTGCCTGAAACAGATTAGCCAAGCAAAATACACTGGAAACATGTTTGTCATCATCAAAACCAGATTTGCAACAATCTCTCCCTTTTTGATGATGGCAAATATTTGTAAAGTAGTTTGAAAATAAAAGTAAACTAGGAGATCAAAACACAAATATTTTTTTAAATTTTCATTTAACAACTAAAATAATACAGGAAACATGACTCATAAAATAGAAACAGACATGACTACAACTGACTCCCCCTTTTGACATCACAAAAAGGTGGAGGGAAAAACACAACCATGAAATCAAAATAACACAAAAATGAATAAAACTTATCGCAAAAACACATAAAAGTATTTTTTTTTATCAAGCTGCTCGAGAAAATTAGAATTTTTTCCTTGATTTTAGATTCAAAAACCAATGACAGGACAATTGACAGCGCTGAAATCCAGAAAAGGTTGGAAATAATCAACTTTCGAAACTCTGATCCCGGGCACCTTATCGATGCAAACCTCTTTCAAAATAAAAATTCGATTCAGAAGAAAAGACATTAGATTTGAAAAGAGATCCTTTCAAGCCTCGTTCCAGAAAAATATCTGATATAATAGTGTTACAAAGTAAAAAATCAGAAATCAAGATTTTCAAAACTCAAGCTTTTGAAAATATTAAGTGGCGCATAGATTTCTCTAAGACATTTAACAATCTGAAAGGGAAAAAAGCTTGGTTTGGGCTCATTTTGTGCCTCTTTTTCAAATTGGTTAGCGCTTTGCACATCTTTTGATTTTTTATACACTTTGTACATCCAATTTGGCAATTCGCATCTTTTCAGTTTTGGGCTCATTTTATGCCTCTTTTTCAAATTATCTGGCGCACTGCGCATCTTTTATAAGCTTTCTCCTTTTCATAATCATTAAAGAGTCTCAGTTGTGAGATTATCTTCCAGACATAGGAGATGACTCTCCACAGTAAGGAAGAACGATTCACAAAACAAAAGCCATACAACATATGATAAATGCAATCACTTGGTTTAGAAAATCAAACTAATGACTCAAGACTTTGAAAACCACTATTGATTTGAGGCAGATTACTGTAGGAAGATAAAATAATCTCTATTTCAAAAACTAACATTTTAATTTTGAAGAGGATTTTTATTCAAAAGAAACTATACACCAGTAAAGGAGTTAGAGGAAGAGAAACAATCATCAATATTTCTTCCCTTTAACAGATTCAGTGGAATCAATCACTGCTTGCCAGCTTCTAAACTAAAATAAGGTAAAAACTCCCAGTCAAAAATTCAGATCATCGGAAGTAGTGAGCGGTGATCAGATCTTGAAAAGCATAAAACAGTAAGTGCAAGATATGAACCAGTAAATAAAAATAGGTAGAAAATCACAACAAAGTAAATACTCAAATCAAACTAACAGTAAGGCTAACACAGAAATCAACAGAAGAAATAAAATTAACTGAAAGCAAATAATCAAACCAAAACTAACTAACAGAAATCAGAAATCAGAATACCAAAACTAACTAACAGAAATCAGAAATCATCAGAATCAAGCATTTATATCAATCACTCCTAATCTGATTCTTAAAATGCTGAATGAGTCAAAGGCCAGTGGTTTAGTGAATATGTCAGCCAGCTGATTTGCAGTTGCTACGTGATGTAGCTCAATGTCCCCTTTTGTAACATGGTCCCTAATGAAGTGATGCCTAATATCAATGTGTTTGGTCCAAGAATGTTGGATTGGATTCTTAGAGATATAGATGGCACTAGTATTATCACACAGAACAGAAATTGTGCCAACAGGTACTCCTAAATTCAAGACTTGTTGCTTCAACCAAAGAACTTGGGCTACACAACTTCCTAAGGTAATGTACTCAGCTTCAGCAGTGGAAAGTGCAACTGAGTTCTATTTTCTACTGGACCAGGAGACTAATGACTGTCCTATGAATTGACAAGTCCCAGAAGTACTCTTCCTATCCACCCTACACCCCGTAAAGTCAGAATCAGAATATCCAATGATCTCAAAAGAGGTGCTGTGCCTAGGGTACCAAATTCCTAGGTTTGGGGTCCCTAAAAAATATCTAAGAATTCTCTTAACAGCAGTCAGGTGAGACTCTTTAGGATCAGCCTGAAACCTAGCACAAAGACAGACACTAAACATGATATCAGGTCGGCTAGCAGTCAGGTAAAGCAGTGAACCTATTATCCCTCTATACTTCTTCTGATCAACAGATTTTCTATTTGAATCCTTATCTAACTGAACTGAGGAGGGCATGGGAGTATTGATTGGCTTGGCTTTGTCCAATTCATATTTCTTTAAAATGTCCTTAGTGTATTTTGATTGATTGAGAAAGGTTCCTTCATCCGTTTGCCTTATGCTAAACCCCAAAAAGTAGGACAATTCTCCCATCATACTCATCTCAAACTCCTTACTCATTGTTTTAGAAATCTCTTCACATAAATATTTATCAGAAGATCCAAAAATTATATCATCAACATAGATCTGGACAATGAGTAAGTCATCCCCTAATCTCCTCAGAAAAAGGGTGGTGTCTACGCTCTCCTTAACAAACTCTCTTTCTAACAGGGACGTGCTAAGCCTCTCATACCAAGCTTTGGGTGCTTGTTTCAATCCATATAAGGCCTTTTTTAATTTATAGACATGACTTGGATATTGGGAACTCTCAAAACCTGGGGGTTGTTCTACAAAAACATCTTCTTTAATTACCCCATTTAAAAAGGCACTCTTGACATCCATTTGAAACAACTTAAATCCCTTATAACAGGCAAAGGCTAGTAGCATTCTAATGGCTTCCAATATAGCTATAGGGGCAAAAGTCTCCTCAAAATCAATCCCTTCTATCTGATTATACCCCTTAGCCACCAATCTTGCCTTATTTCTCACCACCACACCAGAATCATTCATCTTATTCTTAAAGACCCATTTGGTTCCCACAATACTTTGATTTTTAGGTCTTTCTACTAACTCCCAAACATCATTCCTTACAAATTGGTTCAATTCTTCCTGCATAGCTAAAATCCAAAACTCATCCGATAAGGCTTGATTGATGTTGGTGGGTTCAGTCATTGAGATAAAGGCAGAATGGTTTACTTCCTTCCTAAGTCCATGCCTAGTCCTAACACCTTCAGAAGGGTCTCCTAAGATCAGTTCTTTAAGATGACTCGAAGAATATCTCCAATCTCTAGGCAACTCGGTTTGAGGTTCTACCCTTTCCTCCAAATTTGTATTTCCAACTCCTTGGGTAACCTCAACAATATCTTCATCTTCTACTTCAGATCTAAACTCCTTAGGATCAGATTCATCAAACACTATATGGGTTGTTTCTTCCACCACCAAAGTCCTCCTATTGAACACCCTAAAGGATTTCCCCACACTTTAATATCCTAAGAACACTCCTTCATCAGATTTTGGGTCAAATTTTCCTAAGGGTGACTTCCCATTGTTCAGAATGAAAACCTTACAGCCAAAGACATGGAGGTGGGACAGATTTGGAGTTCTACCCTTAATGATCTCATAAGGTGTCTTGTTCAGTTTGACTCTCACATTCACCCTATTCAGCACATAACAAGCAGTGTTCACCGCTTCAGCCCAAAAGTATTTTGGAAGTGAATACTCGGCAAGCATGGCTCTAGCGGCTTCCACTAAGGTCCTGTTCTTCCTTTCAGCTACCCCGTTCTGCTGAGGGGTCCTAGGAGCTGAAAAATTGTGACTAATCCCATGATTCTCACAAAAACTTCCAAATCTTTCATTTTCAAACTCCCCTCCGTGATCACTATGGATGGTAATAATCTCACATCCTAACTTCTTCTGAATCCAAGTAGAGAAGGATCTAAACTCATCAATTGACTCAGATTTTTGTGACAAAAACTTAACCCAAGTGAACCTCGAATAATCATCTACAATCACCAAACCATAGACTCTCCCCCCTAAGCTCGCAGTGCTAATGGGTCCAAAGAGGTCCATGTGAAGAACTTCTAAAGGTCTAGAGGTGCTAATGTCCTTAATAGAGTGAAAAGAGGACTGGACTTGCTTCCCCAACTAACAGGCATCACATAGGTGATCCTTAGTGAACTTAAGCTTGGGCACACCTCTAACTAAGTCCTTTTGGGTGACTCTCCTAAGGGTTTTCATACTAGTATGACACAATCTCCTATGCCATAACCAAGACTCATCAGGAGCAATTTTTAAGCAAATTGAATTATCAGATTTAATGCAACTTACATCCAGCTTGTAGACGTTGTTGATCCTTTGCCCCTGCAAAACAACTTCATCATTTAAGCTTAAAATGCAGCCAGTGAGCAGGAATTTGATGCTGTATCCCTTGTCACAAAGTTGACTGATGCTCAGCAAGTTATGTTTCAGTCCATCTACAAGCAGAACATTATCAATCATAAAATTCTTTGAATCACCAATTATACCTGAGCCTACCACCTTCCTGGTGGTGTTATCTCCAAGCGTAACCTTGCCTCCAGCTCTGGCCTCCAGCGAAATGAACTGATTTGCATCTCCAGTCATATGTCTAGAATATCCGCTGTCCAGGTACCACATGCTCTCACGAGGTCTTATGTGAGAGCACACCTACAAAAGTATCAAACGTCAGTCTTAGGAACCCAAACAGGTTTGGGTTCTTTCTTATGAAAAGAAGAATGCAATGCATGCGTGCTGTGCTGTGAAACAGGCAGTTTGGGTTTCCACACCTAATGTGTACTATGGTGAACAGTGCAGGTGTGGGAAATATGTCCTAACATGTCACATGAAAAATATCTAACACCAGGAAAAGGGTTAACTAATCTACGTGGGTGATAATGCCTCTTCCTAGATGTATATGAAACATGCTTTGAAGAACTTGCAACAGATTTTTCAAAAGGTGGCGGTGCATAAAACTGTTCAAAAGTAGGCGGTGTTTTGTTCTTTTCATAAGCACTGATTTTTACTTTCAAAAACTCAATATGTTTATTTAAACTTGCAATTTTAAAGGTTCTTGCACTTTCATTACTTTCTAACTCACATGCCATATCATTCACTTTCTTAAAAGCAACTTCTAATTCAACATGTGATGTTTTTAACAAATCATGCTCAATAGTTAAATCAGAATATTTTTTGTTCAAATCATTGAATTCATTAAGCAAAGACATGTGATTGGAATCAAGTGTGGAATGATCTTTAACTACAGAATCATGCTCTTTTTGCAAAGTCAAGTAATCTAATTTCAAACTAGCATGAGTTTTCTTAAGCTTCATATATGATGTATGAATTTTTTCAGAAACTTCAAATAATTGATCGTAAGTATGCTCACATACCTCTTCCTGGTCCGACTGACCAGGGTGATCATCAGCCATCAGACACAAGTTTGTTTCCTCCTCTTCAGCTTCAGTCTCAGAAGAGTCGGATGCAGAGTCTGCCCAGAACGCCTTCTGAATCTGCTTCTTATTCTTTCTGAACTTTGGTTTCTCCTCACCCTTCTCCTTGCTTGGGTGAGCTTTAAGTGTAGGACAATCAGCCTTAATGTGTCTAGGCTTCCTGCATTCAAAACAAACAAATTCAGATGAACCCTTAAAATTTTATTGGACTTACCCTTATTCCACTTCTGATAGTTCTTATGTTTCTTCCTTAGAAAACTTTTGAATTGCCTTGTGATTAAGGCAACATCATCGCTATCAGACCCGGAAGTGCTAGCATCTGAATCTTTGGCCTTTAGTGCCACTGTCTTCTCTTTCTTGCGTTCACCTGCATCAAGTTGCCTTTGGTTCACCCCTTGCTCGTAAGCAATGAGTGATCCAAGTAAGCTGTTAATAGAGTAAGTATTTAAATCTTTAGATTCAGAAATAGTAGTAATCTTAGCATCATAAGAAGCAGGCAAACATCTAAGAATTTTGTTTACTCTTTCGTAGTTAGTAAGTTCTCTACCTAGAGCATGCAAAGAGGTAACAATCTGAGTGAACCTTGTGTACATTTCTGAAATAGTCTCACTAGGTTTCATGCGAAAAAGTTCGTAATCATGTAACAAGATGTTTAACCTAGACTGTTTGACTTCATTTGTACCTTCGTATGTTATACATAATCTATCCCAGATTTCCTTTCCCGTTGTACAAGTAGAAACACGCATATAGTCTTCAGATTTTAAAGCACAAAAGAAACAGTTCAAGCATTTTGCATTTAACTGTGCTAAATCACGATCATCAAACGTCCAATCAGCAAAAGGCAATTCAGTTTTCACATTGTTAATCAATCTAAAAGGTGGTTCGTATCCGTCCTTAACTAACATCCACATGCGATAATCAATAGATTGCATAAAAGTAGACATGCATGTTTTCCAAAAATCAAAAGAAATATTATCAAACAACGGTGGTCTTGTAATAGAATAACCTTCAACAGTATTACAATTATTACAGTTAGCCATGGATCAAATTCAAAAGTTTTTAAACCTAAATTTTGAATCCCGCTCTGATACCACTTGAAAGTTCGATAGGGATGTTAAGCCCTAGTGAACTAGTCCCGAGGCTAACCAAGAGGGGGGGTGAATTGGTTATTTAAAAATTTCACGATAACAATGAAAATCTTTTCGAGACGTAGCAGCGGAAACACATAAACAAGAACGAAAAGATCAACCACAGATATTCACCCAAGCAGTTAATATCAGAAAAGTAAAGTGCAAAACTGAATCAGAAAAGCAAACCAGATTTTATAGTGGTTTGGTCAACTTGACCTACGTCCACTCCCCGGAGCCTCCCCTCCGGGTATTGCACTAAACAAAAAGTGTCTCTCCTTTTGCTCCCACAGCAAGGCGGAGAAGCCTGTACAAACACCTCCTTTTCACCACACGGTGAGGCAGAGAACTCGACCTCCTTTCGCTTCCTCCTGAAGCAGGCAGAGAACCTTAGAACTCCTTTTGCTTCCACCTGAAGCGGGCAGAGAACCCCGGATCTTCTTGCGAACGATCCTCCCACAACGAACACCGACTAGACGAAAGACGACGAGCGGAGAAGACGACTCTGATCTGTGCTTGGAGCAACCTTAGTGAATCCCTCACTAACTCCCCCTCACAAGATCTTCTCTCTCTCTCCCAACTCTCTCTCTCTCTCTAGGGTTTCTCAGGGAAGGAAGGCAGCAAAAGATTTTTCTTGTTTTTAGAAAAAGTTCTTTTATAGGAGGGCTTAAAATTTGCCCTAAATCTCAACTGGTCGGCCAAGATCGTCCAGGACGATCGGTAGATCGTCCTGTACGATCATTTCAAATTCAGTTGTTTCAGCTTGGACGATCTGGCTCTTCTGGACAATCAGTAGAAAAAATTGTTCATATCGTCCCGTACGATCCTGCGATCGTCTTAGACGATTAGTGCAAATCGAGGAAAATCGTCCAGAAGACAGTTTGGGTCGTCTAGAGAAATCTGTGCTGGACGACCAAAAAATGACTTGATCGTCCAGTACGATGGGGACATCGTCCTGTACGATTAGTTCAAAAAGGCCCTAAATCGTCCTGTACATAGTTCTGGACGTACAGCTTAAATATACTAGACGATCAAGATCGTCCGGGACGATACTACGATCGTCCAGGATGATATGATCGTATCCACCAAAAATAAATTGCTTTCCTTAATTACCAGATTAAATTAGGCATGATTGTATTGAATCATCCGGGATGATACACGTATCGTCCGGGACGATCAGACCAAATAACTTAAAATAAAAACTTGCCTAACTTGATCTGGCAGCTGAGAATTTTTTATTTGAGCATATCGTCCTGTACGATCCAAAGATCGTCCAGGACGATCTGCTTAATCAGACCCTCTTAACTTAGTCGCCCTAATTAGGGTTTCTGTTTTTACCTGATCGTCCAGGACGATGTCAATATCGTCCAGGACGATCTGAACAAAAATTGAACAGAAACTCTAATTCACTCAAGCTCTCCCCCTGAGTGTGTGTGTGCAAGGTTACTTAGCTAGGGGATCAGTTACATTACAATTGACTCAATAAAATAAAAAAGAGTATATTGGACACACTTGGACCCGATCTTGACTTGGCTTGAGTGGCTCGTGGTCTTTTATGCTTGAAACAAATTAGTCAAGCCAAGCACACTGAAAACATGTTTATCATCATCAAAACCAGATTTGTAACACAATGTTTATTAAATTTTGAATTCCAAAGACTTTTGTGGTATCTAGCCTGACCCTTAGTCTATTGGCTTGAGTGGCATCTTTAATTACTAACCCTTAGACCATGTCAGCAGACAGTGGGGTTAAGGTTAAGGATTCAACCGTTCTATTAAGCTTTTCATACAGACTCAATTCAGGCTCGTCACTTTGAACTTTTATATTTGTACCCTCCTGGTCGCTATCTGATTCTAAAGTGAGATCAAACTTCGGAGGAGGATTGATTTTTGTATAGTCAAAAGCAAATATGGCACCCCTTTTTCTTGAGTCTTCATCGGAACTTGTTTCAAGTTTGATGTAGATCGGGGAATTTCTTTTTTCAACTGAAGGGCGACCTCTACCGCGTGCTCTTTGGGCCATCCTCCCACCTCTTTGAGGTATAATGTTTGGAGGCCTGAAGATCACACGCTCGACGTTGTCTTCACTACTTAAGTTTTGTTTCTTTTGATTTTTGACTTTTTCTTTTCTCAATCTCTGAATTGCTTTTAAACTTTGATTTTCTGCTTTTTCCTCCTTGACGTTAATCCCTACCTTAGAACAGGTATTGGACCCTTTAGGTACGTAGTACGCCACATCCTCATAGATCCCGATCTCGTGAATAAAGAATGGTTGCAGATCACCCTTAATTTCAAACTCAATGCCATCTCGTTGGTACTTGATGCATTGATGTAGGGTAGAAGGAACCATCCTATACTCATGGATCCAAGGCCTTCCTAGGATCGGGTTAAAGGACATTGTCGAATTAATTATATGAAATTTCGCTTCAGTTTTCAATTCTCCTATCTCTAGAAGAAGGGTGACTGAACCTAAAGCCTTCTCGTCCTTTTCATTGAACCCACGAAGCACTAACTTATCAGTTGAGAGCTTGCTAGTATCAATTCTAAGGTATGCGAGAGTCTTTATGTTCATCACGTTGACCGATGCACCCGGGTCAACTAGAACTCTTGATAATTTAAACTTGCCCACATTTACTGTGATGTATAGTGGACGATTGTGGTCGGCAGTTCCAAGGATAAAATCTTCATCAAAGAAGGTAACCCCAGGGATTTTTTTAAAGTACAAAGCTTCTTCCATGGAAGTTGAGGCTAATTGAGCTAAGCAAATCTCTGGGTCGAGAAGTGCTTTAATTAGAGTCTCCCTCATCTCTTTTGAAAGGACAAGGGCATCATAAATGCTTAATTTGGCAGGTAACTTTCTAAGGTGAGATAAGACATTGTAATCAACGCTTGGAACATTAACATTGGGACCCGGTGGATTTGAAAGAATTGGAGTTGATTGTTGAGCAGGGATTTGAATTGGATCATCGAAAACAACTTGTTTTTCTTTATCCTGAGGAGGTAGCCTAGGGGGTAAGACTTTGCCACCACGTAGTTATACTTGCACGACTTCATCGGAAGAATAAACTACAGGGGAGTCTACGCTCTCCTTAGGCGATTGATTGTTGTTATCTAAGCGAGAGTCCGAATCTTAAAAGTCTATCACGATAGGACTCCCTTGAAAGTTAATTTCAGGGGTTTCACTATCTGATAAGACATCAGATTCATTTCTCTCTTGAAGAGTCAAATCTGGAGAGCTGAGTGTTTGAATTTTTTGATTGATTTCAGCTTGTTCTTGATTGTTTTCAACAGAAGAATCATTTAAATTTTCATTCTCAATATTAATCATCAAGATATGAGCAGAAGGATCAGACTTTTTATTCAATTTTTGACCCTTTGTCTTTGATGGGGCAAAGTAAAAGTCAGATAATTTCAGTGGTGACAGAGATTTTGAGCCACCATCAACCACTTGTACAAATTTCTCATCAACAAATTTCCTCTCTATAGAAGATTCACTCTTTTCATTTTTATTTAATACAGTAGTTCCTAAGACTAATGGAGAGGAAACTGTCCCAACGTCCTCCTGCGAAGCCTCTAGGTCAACCTCCCAGATCGAGTCCCGGGCTCTCGTCGGTAACTGTTGAGAAAGATGAAAAGATTTATTAATCGACTTTTTAAATGCCCGGGATAGTGCTATATCCCAACCATCTTCAATGGACAGAGAAAAGTTAGAATTCATACCTGAGATAGATTTGACAGACCCCTGATCCGGATCGACCAGGTACTCCTTTGGAATTATAATATGACCTTGACGGAAGTTCTTTTCTAGCCAATCTTTGAAGATGATGCAGTCTTTGATTATGTGGCCTAACATGCGATGGTAGGGGCAAAAAGTTGGATCATCCTTCTTGTTTGCCTCTTCCGGCTTCTTGGCCTCCGGCAATTGAAAATCTGGCTTCTTCTGAAGACTTTTAAAGATCTTTCTCACTGAATCCCTTTTAAATGGATATGTATGAGCCAATCTCTCTTTAAAAGAAATCTGGTGAGAATTCTTGTAGGTTGAGAAGTTACCTGAAAGGGTGGAGATTTCTGAGTTTATTGTGTTGGAGAATTACTGGACTGAACATTCATTGGTTTCTTCCCCTTATCAACAGCTGAAACCATTACTGTTCTCTTTTCAAAGGACTTCAATGGTTTGCTAGCTTTCTTTTCCTCAGTAGAATCCTTCAGGAATGGTATTTTGGAAGCCTCTTCCTGTAGATTACTAGCCTTATTCAAAAGTTTTTCGAAGGTTTTGATAGTGAAACCCTTCAGGAGAAAAGCAATAGGCCCGTGGATATTCTTTAAAAGAATCTCCACTACATGTTGCTCTTGCAACTGGGGTTCACACTTCATCGAGAGATTTCGCCATCTCAAGATATACTCAACCAAAGACTCTCCCGATTTTTGTTTTTCAATGACGAGATCACCAACAGTTACACGCTGCTGAGCTCCTGAGAATCTCTTAAAGAATAGACTCCCGAGCTCTGTGAATGTTTTCACTAAACCATTAGGTAGATTTGCGTACCACTCAAAAGTAATATCGGATAGACTACTCACAAACTGGCGAAAGAGTAGAGCATCTGACCCTCCTGCGTTGCAACAACTCGCTCGGAAGTGGGCCAGGTGCTGTCTTGGGTTTTCTAACCCACTAAAAACTTTGAATGAAGGTGGCACAAAGCCTTTAGGATAAGAAACTAAATCATATTCTTCAGGGTAGGGTCTACCCTTTGGAATAGATACAGTCCCTTGAGAATGGGCTAAGGCCTCCCTTACCTGGGTTTCGATCATCTGGCGGATATCTTTGTCGGCTGGAGAGGTTGGGGAAGCAACCTCTGGAGTTCTAGGACTTGATTCTGTCTTCCTGCTGTGCTCACCCACTGTGTGTGTTGTAGGTTGTAACTGCTCGGATTGAGACTGTTGTGCTTTAATCATCTGATTCTGCATTTGTTTCATTCTGAGCATCATCTGTTCAATTTTATTTTCCAAACTCTTGATGTATTTATCTTTCTCATTTAACTTAATTTATCCATCAGAGTCTAAATCTACCGCTGCAGAGGCTTCTTCCTTACCATATCGGTGTCTTGAAGGCTCAGCATCTTTATTTGATGCTCTGGTTTCAACCATACAAATATTCCCAGCTGAATCTTCTTCCATCAAATCATCTACTTCTGGATCAAAAGCTTCAATTACCTTATTTTTTAGTATGTCCCTTATTTCCTGTACCAACTCATCGACCGGTCTACCCTCAATTGATTCAAGGTCGATTGGTAGGTTTCCCTTATAGTTAATCATTTCTTCAAATTTCTCATCTTCGAACTGGGTGAGGACCTCTTGAAATTTTAAGTCATCAGCAGTAGGTTCTGCCACCAACTGATCTAATATCTCTTGATCGTCCTCAAGTTCTGTCCCCTCCCCTCCGATTGTCCCAGGGTCGGTAGTCGCGAGGGTGACATCCTCAATAGGGTGAGGGATATCTAACCTAACAGGTGACGAAAGAGTTTTACTTGTGGGAACTCCAACATCAATCTGAGGAGAATCCTCACATCCCTGAATAAGGAGTCGGGGGACTTTAACGGGTAACTGAACTAGAGTATCTCTGATCTGAATCCCAACAGTTCTGCTTATCTTCATCAGTATATATTGTTCATCTAGAGGTATGGGCCTCTTGCCTTTAACATCAACTGGCTGCAAGTCTTTAACAATCTCTTTTGATTTGGCTATCACAGGGGCCAACTTTGAAAGTCTTGAAGGAGGAACTGGAGGTCTACCACTGAGAGGGTGACTCCTACCAGATCCAGTTAAAACTATCTCCTCAGTTTTGGCAGTTGGGAGACGAGGCACCCAGTGATATCCATCCACTAAGACTGAAGCAACTGGTTGTTTAACAAATTTTTTATTTCTCCTCACTGGCTGAGGAGTCAGGTTTCTGGCTTCAGACATTTCCTCTTTTAAAACTTCTTTCTCAAGCTTATGTGAGATCACCCCCTTCAGGTGTCTCACATATTGTTCTTTTGTTTGACCTGTCTCAGCAGCACAGGTATGGATAATGTTCCTTAACATTCTTGTTCTTAAAGTATTCTTCTCATTTGTGGTTCTCTTAACAGTATAGTCGACTGGGCTAGGTGGAGAGCTAGTAATCCGCGTGACTCTCTCCTCCCTTGCAGCAGCTGCGAGGGGGTGAAAATGACTCCCTTTCAAGAGTGGAGAAGAGGCAGCTCCTCAACAGCCTCAGGCTCAACTAAACTCAGAGCCTTCTGTTCAGCTATCTTTCTGGACTTAGTGATTTTCTTCCTTATCCTTCTCAGATAGTTCTTCCTAGCACTTTTAGTGCCAAATAGTGTTCCAGAACTAGAGGACCCTTTCTCAACAGTAGACTTCACCTCAGTCTTCTTATCCTCATTTTGGACTGAGGGTACAGAAGGTGTAAGGGTAGCACCTGCTGCCAGTTCCAACATTGGGGGGAGGTCACTCGTAGCTCCCATAGCTAGTTCAACTACTGGACCATTTTCGCCCTCAGCAGCGAGATTGATAATTATTCCACCATTCACAGACAGTTTCAGAGTCTTGAAACCCATTTCAAACTGAATTGCACTGCTATGGATTAACTCTTCAACTTGAAGGTCTCGGTCAATTGAGAACAGAAGTTTCCTAGCCATTGCAGAAGATTTGATTGTCTGAAATTTGGAAGAGAAGATTTGGATCAAACTTTTGAATTTGAGTTTTGACAAGAAAATTTCTATATTTTATCACATAAATCGAATTATAGGAATTATAATCCGATATGTAATGATAAAGTATAGGTATCAATTTGACTTGAAAAAAATTTGAATTCTTGTTGTATATATTCAACTACAAGAGAATGTTGTAGTAAATATATAACAACAACGGTCTGGATTTGATTTGAAAGGATTTGACGGGGGATTTGAAATTTTGAAGATTGAAAGATTTTCTTTGAATATTTGAAACCAATAAATTGAGTTTGATTTCAACTTAATAGTTAACAAATATCAAAGAAAATCAAAGAGTTTTGACTCGACTCTCTTATCCCACTGATTAGGCTAGGGATAAGATGTCAGAGGTGTAATTTGGTGAAAAGATTTAATGTTTAAGCTTGAATCTTGAAAATGATACAAGTTATACTACAAGAGAATGTTGTAGTAGTACATGTAACAATGAAAATTGAATTTAAATTGAAAGGGAATTTAAGTGACTCAAAAATCTGGCAGCATCTCCCCTTATTTTTGAAACTCGAGGTGTTGAATTTGCATTCAACGCGACAGTTTACAAATGTTAGGGAAGATTTTTACAGGAAGAAACTCGACTCTTTGTATCTTATTTAAGATGAAATGCCAGAGTTTAAAGATTTGAAAGATACTGAAAATAAATGTTGAATTTGAATTATCAATGTTAATCTACAAGAGGTATTGTAGAAGAACATATGACAAGTGACGATTAAAATTTGAAGAAATTGAATAGATGTTTTTGAAAACTTGAACTTCCGGCAGCACCTCCCCTTATTTTTGAAACTCGAGGTGTTGAATTTGCATTCAACTCAACGGTTTACAAACATTAGGGAAGAACTAGGGAAAACCACTTGACTCTTTTCATTTTAAAAGAGTGATTTATAATGAAATGTCAAAGATTGATTTAACCGGAAAAAATCTGAAGAAATTTTATATATATTAAACTACAACAATTGTCTTAGAGAAATATATGGCAATGCATTTTGAACTTGATTGATTTTGAAAGGATATTTAGAAATTTTGAAAATACGGCGGCATCTCCCCTTATTTTTAAAACTCGAAGTGTTGAACGTATGTTCAACATAACGGTTTACAAACTATAAGAGGGAGATTCTAGAAGATCAGCTCGACTCTTTCATTCCGACGAGTGATTCAGAATGAAATGTCAAAGACTGAAATAACCGGAGAAATTGAAAGTAAAATGACTATATATAACTACAACCATTATTGTAGAAATATATAGTTGTAATGATTATTAAAACTTGAAATAGATGTTTGAAAATTTTGAAATTTCGGCAGCATCTCCCCTTATTTTGAAACTCGAAGTGCTGAACGTGAGTTCAACATAACAGTTTACAAAAATTTTAAATAGGGGGACGCTAAAAGCTAACCCGACTCTTTCATTCCGGTGAGTGATCCGGGATTGAAATGTCAAAGGTTAGATAACCAGAAGATTTCAAATTTTGAATTAAAATTTGGAAGAGAAGTCTATATCCTATCACACATATTAAATTATAAGAATTATAATCTTATATGTAATGATAAGATATGAGAATCAATTAAGATTTGAAGAAGATGAAATTTTGCTAGAGAACTATGATTTTGAAATTGGAGAATTTTCTGTAAATTGTGAAACTTAGCACGCTAAGATTTATTCACATGCGAGTTTACAACATATACAGGAAAACTTTTGAAAGCTTGGCCTGACTCTTTTGCTCTACCAATGAACTTGGAGGCAAAATGTCAAAGCCAAACTTAGAGGGAGGTATCCTACACTCACCTCTCTTTTCACATGCCTTAATTGAGTTGACCACACTCACCCAAGGGAGAAATGGGAGAGGGACCAACGGAAGAAAGGTAGTCAAAACTACCGATGCAATAAAATTCGTAGTGTTATTAAAGATGGAGAGAGAGATTTTCCCCAGCGGAGTCGCCATTTTTTGTTTGTTTGAAAAATATTAGTTTTGAAAAAGATTTAATTTTCTTTGGAAAATGTTAGATTTCTGGAATTTTAATTTTATAATCGAACACTTATTATGAATGATATATCACCTTAGAAGGTGAACATATCGTTCTCTAATAGGTTCCGATTACAAATCTTGATTTATCCTGATTATCATAGTCAAACTCAAGGAGAAACAACATATAATCCCGAAGAATCAAAATGGTGTTTAATCCAATGTTTAATTACAATAATCTAGTAAAGAGATCATTAATTTCATAATCAAAGTTACAATAATAGAACGATATATCTTTCTAAAGAAAGAGGATATCGTCTATTATCGATCGTTTGAAAATGACGATAATGATCGTTAACTTTTGAGTTTCCCAAAGATAATTAATTGATGTTTTGAAAAAGCTTAATTTTGAAAATCTGGTCCGGGTTTCTAAATCTCCTACGAGCACAAGCCCTCGTAGTTAATTATATCGTAGGAAACCAGAAAATTTCCTACGAAAACTCTCGATTAAAATAGCGATACGAGATTTATTTAAGAATTCAAAGATCGATATCAAAGAAGGTTAAGGATTTGAATTTTCAAGTGGGATTGGTTCAAAATTGAACATTTATTTCTGGAGTCAAAGGAAAAAGAGTAGGAGGTGCTTTGAGATTCTGAATTACTTCAGAAACACCCCAAACTATCCTAAGTGTTGGGCTTGAATTAGATTGAAAAAGATTTAATGTTTAAGTGATCAATTTTACTAGAAAGTGGGAATTAGATTCCCTGAAGATTGAGGTCTTAAGATTATAGACTTGCCTCAGAACCTAAGTCTAAAATGGGTACTGAGAATCAGTGACCCGAATCCTAGCTAATGCAATGTGATCCTGGACTTATCCCGACCTGGATTGGGGAGCCAGGTAAACCACCTAAACGATTCAAAACCATGAGTCAAAGTCTTTATGAAAGAGTGGTTAAGGATATTATTTAAGATTGAATTTGAGGAGAGCGGGGCTGACATCTAGAGCAGATTCCTATTTAGCCCCTTAACACATGTTGAGTTAAATGCTTAAGCTAAAAAAAATGCAATTAAGATTTAGACTCAATTTTAATTTGTTACTAATGCAATGCATGCTAGTTGACTCAATGAAATGCTTAAATCAACATTTTGCAATTTTAAAATCAGGCTTAAAAATAAATTTTATCCTAGAGATTGCACAATATCCCCTTGGACAGAACTGCACCCTAATAGGTCAGGTGGTCTGCCAAAACCCACAAGCGGGGAGGTGCCTAATAAGGTAGAGAAGATTCAATATGATGCATAAAAAACTCCCGACGAGTCCGGGCGTACTTCTTAAAAGCGTTAGAGTTTCTATCTGAGCTTAAATTTTTTAAATTTTGTTTAAGTAGAAAAAGTTTATGATCGTACCCTCACGAGCCTCCGATCGGGTTCCAGGCTAAAACAAAATCGATATGCAATAAGCGCCAAAAAACTACTAAAAGCATGCAAGTCCTTAATCCCAATCAACATCAAGTAATCAAGTCAATTAAATAATTAAATTAATTAAATAAATGTTCAAATTGAAAGTCTATATGGCAAGTGCCACTTAATTATACAACCCAGGGTCTGCAGGAAAAGTAAAGTGGCCGGGTACCACTGACTACAACCCGGATTCTACACCTAAGACTCAAGTGACTTTGAGATTTGAGATTCTTCTCGTTCTCCACTTCTTCATCTTCTTGGAACTCCTTGGATCGTCGGGTCTGGATATCCAAATGAAAAGAAACTCCCCCTGAATAAGGGTGTTATCTTTTCTCTTTGGATATTTGAAATTCATCCTAATTTGGATCTCCAAATGGATAGGAAATCTCCCCTAAGGGATGTTCCTTCCTCTTTGGATTCTAAATTGGATGTTTAAACATCTCAATCTCAAAATACTTTAAATAATTTACAACTCAATTTAAATCAAATTACATCAATATAAATTAAAAATCTAGACTCAACAACCTGCAAGGTTATCCTAATAATCAACAATTTAAAAATGGCATCCCAAGCAGTTATAATTCATCTCAAGCAGTTAATATATTAAAATTTTAAAATACTCAAACCAGCCACACTTGGCCATGCTCTTTTAATTTTAAAGGGGGTCTTAGCATGCTTAGCACCTGTGCAATTTAATAATTATGATTTTGCCCCCTTTAGTTTTTTAAATACCTTGTATGAGCGTGGCCACTTGCATAAGATTAGATTAGTATAAATCGTCCCTATCCTAGGGGTAGATCTAACGTACAATCAATCACATCACAAAGTGCAGTAAATAAATAAACAATCACAGCAATTCTATTTCTAGCAAACAACATGCAGTGAAAGCTCGAAAACCCGGCACACAGCAGAAAAGTAAACACCGGCCTAGCCTAAGACTAGAGTTGGATGTCCTAGCAAACCATCTAAAGTGTGTGAGGTAGGCTGTATGGCTTTGATATATCCTAGATATATAGGCACTTGATTGAAGTTGCTTGAGATTCTTGTTGGTTGAAGGCTTAAGGGAGTTTTAATTTGAGTTTAAATCTTAATGACTTGAAATTGATTTTAAATTTGATTCAATTATTTGTTGGACACCACCTTTGTTGCACACCGAGGCCGTGAAGTTTATTTTATCTTCCTCGGGGCTAATTTAATAGCCTCGTAGGCCTGGGTTACATAGAAGGTACCTGATATAATTAAATAATTTGAGTTTAATTAATGTTGAAGGTTAATTAAATTTTAATTAGAATTGATTGATTACTGGTTTTAAGTTTGAATTAATATTTTCTGGAATTTTTGGAAATTTATTGAATTTTGGAATTTTTGGATTATTTTAATGATTTAATTCAAGGGTCAAAAGTTGACTTTTTGATTTAAAGTGTTTTATAGAAATTTAATACGATCAGTTAGACAGTAAGTACACTGAAATTGGATTTTTCTAAATTTTATTATGAAGGTTTGAAGTTTTGACTTGAATTTGAACTAAGTTTGACCAAAAGTTGACTTTTTCAAAATTGATTGATTTCTAGAAACTTAACATTTGTAATAAATATTAAACCTTAAGATGAGTCATATGCCTTTGAGTTTGCTCAATTTGGAGTTCATTTGAATTAGTTATGAATTTTTGAAGTTTTGAGTATTTATTGAATTTTTAAAATTAGTTTAATTAAGGCCCTTTTTATGATTTGAATCGAAATAACCTCCAAACTTCTGGAAAGCAACTCCAAAGGTCAAGAATGACCTAAGGAGTGATCTCCAAGTGTTTGAGAAATTTTTGAAATTTTTAATTATTTTTAATTAATTAAATTAATTAAATATTAAATTTCAATTAAACTTAAATTAAACTTAATTTTGAAGTCCAGTCAAGGGGCTTTTATTTTTCATTGATTAAGGGTTCAATTATGGTCAATTTGAGATATTATTTGTAATTTTTGGATTTTAATTTGATTTATTAGAATTCCTGGAAGGCTTAAAGGCTTAATTAAGGTTTAAGTTTGATTAAATTAATTAAAATGCTTAATGATTTCAAAATTCAGTGGGTATTTTTCTATGAGCTGAGGGTGTCATTAAGTTTTAAGTGTCCAAAGTTTCAAGTCAAAATGAGATATATTCTAATTATTGGAGATATTCTAAGTTTTCTAGATTTAGGTCCTTAATTATTGTCCTTAATGATACTAAGTTTAAATGGGTTCAATCAAAGTCTCTAACTCTTGAACAATCATATGTAAGATGCATATACATAAACACAATCAAATCCTAAATCTAGGAGAGCCCTAAAGCTAGGTGGTGTGTATATATCCTAAACATACAAAGATTAATGCTAATTAAATATGCTTAATTAGATTAATGGATGATTAGAGCATAATAATTCATTAACATTCCCACATGATTTCTATTCAAATATGTTAGATCTAAGTTTAAAATTTCAAAGTAGATCTCTCAATCCTAAACGATTTAAATACATATGTATTACTTTAAAATAACTTTAAATATATACATAATATAGATAAAATTACATACATATAAACATAACTTAAAAATTGAAAATAGTTGAAAGTATGGTTTGAGTAAGTTAAATATCTAAATGAGAGATTCACTGATCTACTAAGGTCATTTGAAAATAAGTTTTTAATTTTCAAAATAATTGGTTTAGTATTTAATTAGATATTAATTAAATATTAAAATAATTAAGTAATTAAAATAACTTAAAAGTAATCAAGTTTTGATCTCTGAAGTTAATCTTAAATTCAAGTGCTTAATTTTCTGAAAATTGTGATATATTATACTTATTTTTTTAATTTAAAATGAATTTCTTATGAATTTTTGAAGTTTAAATCAATTAAAAGGGATTTTAATTAATTTCAAATTAATTAAAGGTTAAAATAATTTTAAAATCAGCTAACTTAAATCTTAAGGATTTTCTGATATTTTAAAATCATTTATATATATATATATATATATATATGTATATCAATTTTCAAAAGTATCTAAAATATTAATCATTAATTAAATATTAATTAATAATTAAATATTTAGTTAATTGAAATAAAAAATATAGTTTGAATTGATTAATTTCAAAATTAGAATAATTTAAAAATATTTAATTAATTATTGGATATTAATTAAATAAATTAATGAATATTAATTAATTATTTAACTATTAAAATATTATAAATCATTTGAATAATATTAAATGATTTAATTAGATTTTATTTGAATTTTCAAATATTTTTAAGATTAATATTAAGTTTAAAATTAATTAAGTATTAAATAATTATTTAAATATTTAATTAGAATATTAAATGATATTTAAATATTTCAAATTATTTTAAAATTTTAAAATATTTTAAATAATATTTAAACTTTTTTAGTTAAAATTAATATTAATTAAAATATTAAATCATTTAATATTAATTAAAGTAATAAATTGTTTAATATTAATTAAAATGTTAAAAATTATATATATATTAAAGTTTTAAAACTATTTAATATTAATTAAAAAAAATTATAAAGTATTTAATATTAATTAAAATATTAAATAAATTAATCATTAATTAAAGTTATGAATTATTTAAGATAATTAATATTTAATAATTAATAATTAATATTTAACAATTAATCTTTAAATAGAATATTTAATATTTTAAATGTTGATTAATAGTTTATAATAATTAATATTTAATATTAATATAGTTTTAAAATATAATTATAAAATTAAATTAATAATAATTTCAAATTAAAAATATCTAACTTCTGAAATATATTAATATATAATATATATTATTATTTAAAATTAATTTAATATTTATATATGTATATATATAAAATTAAAATGATTTTAAAAATTAACTTAAAATCATAAAAAAAAGAGTGGCGGCGCGGGCGGCGGCGGAAGCCACGTCGCGGCCCCTGATTGGCTGCTTCAAACCACGGCCAATCATTGGATCATCTGCGGTTGAGTTTGACGGCTCTGATCGAGCCGGACAGAGCGCGGAACCGCGGATCTTACCACACGGTCGGACGAAATCGCGGAAGGCTTGGATCCAGGCCGTTGATCACGCGATCAACGGCCCAAAAAGAGGACAGTTAAACCCAGCTCAAACGAAACCCTGGAATGGGTTTTTGAGCTCGTTTAATCAATCCGGTAGATCAAATTTAATAAAAATTTAAACGTAGGATGATAACATGAACAGAAATGATGTGGAAGTTTTAAAATGGTTAAATAATCATTAGATTAAATACTAATTAAGGCTAAGTGTTCTATCTAGGGTCTAAGTTTTAGAGGAATCTAACCGTTGGATTCTCGAGGTTATGGATTTTCTGAATTTGTGGTCTGTCCATGCAAGTATTTGGTGAAGACTCCACGAACAGATGACGCCTAGATCAAGCCCTTTGGCCTCTTGGACGAAAAGTGCTTGAGCTCGCCGGAATCAGGTGGCCGACGGGGTTTGAACGGTTGGTTTTGATTGGGAATGAGTGAGGGAAGAGTTTAGAGCTCAGGGAGTTTGAGATCTGGGTCTGGAGGAGCTGGGGGAGTGAGAGAATGTGAAAGTTTGAATGAGGCTCTTCTTTGATGTTTTGCCCTATTCAATCCTCCTTGGGCCCAAGGGACGGCTGAGATTTAGTATGGGAGTTCCTAGATGGTTGCCAAGTGGCATGGGGGTTGTTGGGAGTAGGGAATCAAAGGACAAAGGTACATCCTAGGTGTAAAGGGAGTTTTGTCCTCTAGAAAGCATATGGAAATGATCTAAACCATTGGATCCCCATCCAAGGGCTAGAATACACCCTAAAAAGGTTCTGGAATCTCTCTAAGTAGCTGGAGAGGTTTAAGTAAAGGTATATTAGCCTTAGGAGGTCATTTGACCAACTTTGACTATCATAAATCTTTGATTTGAATGCTTGACTGGTTTGACCAGTCAACTGGTCAAACTAGGTGACATGGCCAGCAAGGTGGCACCATGGAGTGGTTTGAAGGGAATATGGAATCGAAGTTGGGCCATAAGATTGAAGCTTGAAGTAATGGAAAGGGTTTTGAATGTGTTTGATCAAGTCAAAATGACTTGACTTGGTCAAAAGAACCATGGTTTGATTTAAATGAGTTTGGGTATACTTAAACCATGTAATGAAGAAGGATTGAAGGCTTGAATGCATTGATTTGACTATATTAGTTTATTTGACCAAAATAGACCACATTTGACTGTATTTAAGCTTTGTTGACTAAGTCAACTATTGACTGGTCAAGGGGTCCAATCAGGTCCAAATCATCAAGGGAAGTGCTCATAGGAGTTTGGCAAAATTTTAAATGTATTTGAGGTTTGATTCAAAATAGAAAAGCTTAAGGGCTTGAATTGGTCAAACTAAGTCGACTTGGTCAACCAGGTTGACCCAGGTCCAGGGTTTGTACTGAATCAATTTCAAATGGTAAATGGAGTCTGGTAGATATGATTTAAGGGTTTGAATATGTCATTTGGGTCAGATCACCTATTTGGGCCCTTAATGGGCTTAATGGGTCAACTGAGTTGACTTGGTCAACCAAGTTGACCCAGGGTCAGGGATTGGGTCCAACCAGTTCAGAATGACATTATGAGTCTAGTGGTGATGGTCTCAAAGTCTGGGGAGGTCATTTGGTCAAAACGACCTCTTTTGACCCATAAAGGCCAATTTGGTCAAACTAGGTTGACTTGGTCAACCAGGTTGACCCAGGGGCTGGAAGTGGGTCCAACAGGTTTGGTTTGATATTTGAAACTTGCTGGAGGTGGTTGCATTTGATTTGGAGCTCATTTGACCAAAGTGATTATTCACACCCCATAGGGGTATTTTGGTCATTTTGACCCCTGGTCAACTGGGGGTCAAATTGAGTCCAACAAAATACAGTTTATTATTCAATGGGTTATAATCAAGGGTCTGGAAGTGATTTGGAACTTTGTAGAAAGCTCCAGGATCAAAATCCACTAGGTGGCAGGTCCAGTGGCATAGATTGTAAATATTTGAAGGTTTTACAGCCTTTGGATTTCAATTCAATTTTTGGGGTTAGAGACCTCAGGGTTGCCTCTAGAGACATATCACATCAGTGTGGAACTGATAGATCTTGAATCAGAGGTCATTTGATAGGGTTTTGAAATGTTCAAAGATTCACTGGAAAAGGCTTTCAGGACTTAGACCTTTGGCCTTGGATTTGAGTCTGGAAATCTAGTTTTGATCTGGATTTTGAGTTTGAATGATTGGATTTAAATTAAGTCTAGATTGAATTGAAGCTTGGAATGATCTAGAAGAATCCTAGGGTTTAGAATAGGTCATGGAGTCCATATCAGCTTAAAGGAATCCTAGGGTCTAGAATAGATCCTAGGGACTAGAGTCTGGGAAGATCCTAGAGTCTAGGAAACCCTAAGGTTTGGGATCTAGAAGAATCTTAGGAGCTATAGTAGATCCTAAAGTCTGGATTCTAAGAAGATCCTAGGGTCTAAGAAGAGTCTTAGGATCTAAAAGAATCCTAAGATCTAGGTTCTAGAAGGGTCCTAAGGTCTAGAATGATCCTAAGATCTAAAATCTAGGAAAGATCCTAAGATTTAGAATAGTCTGGAGATTTGATTGATCTGAGATCAGGATTGATTTGAATCTGGATTGAACTAAGATCAGATTGATCCTAGGGTCAAGATTAAATCCTAAGGATTGGAAAGATCCTAAGATCTGGATTGGTCATACTGACCTCATACAAAAATGAGGTCAACAATCCCCAACACCAACCTCTGCTTATGTTGATGGTCTACCGTGTTCTGGCTACATAGGATGTGGGTAATAATAGGGGTGGGAGTAAGTAGGGTAAGGGATGGTGGATGGAGCAGTTTATGATATTTATAGGGGTAATATGGATAGAATGGAGCTACATCTGTCTGATATGAAGAGGGAAATCAAGGACTCGTCGACATAGGAGGGAAGTACCCAGGAAAGGGTAGTGGTACTCTAACCACAAGTGATCTGACTGTCCCTGACCCTGCTCAGTGGAGGACTGCTGCTAACTCCTAGGTGGTGGTGATGGTATCACTGACGAAACTGATCTCTGCCCCTCACTTTCATCACCCTGTCTAGGTCTGCTTGGTCCAACGCTCAAATATTTCTTACAAAAGAACTTTAAACTGAAGGATCTACGAGAAGGATCGTCACCTGAAGCCATCTGCATTAAAAAAAATAATTAGTGAATCGTTGTAACATATAAAATATTAAATTATAATAATTATTAAGATTTGCATCATAAGTAGAAATAAAAAAAATAAAATGTAGATAAATTAGTTATAACGAACATGAAGAATTATAGAATACACAATGATTAACATACAAATAGGATTTAATAAGCAACATTTAGCAAGATATATTTACTAACTTGATTTCCAAAAAATACAATTCAATAAATACATTACAATAAATTTAGTCACTTAAATTACAAAAATTATTCAGAATCAAAAATATTTTTATTGCTCTCTAAGGTATCTTCACTTTCTTTCTCGTTCTCACTTGATGAGCAAGTTGAACTATTTACATCTTCTAATTGCATTTCAATATTATGTGTTGTAGTTGACATCTCATTAATTTCAACAAACCTACAATTTGACATCTCATCCTCTTGATATGTAGTTGTTACGATGTATTATTGATCAATTATCCCCCGTACTTTTATTTTATGACAGCTAGCCATTCTTGTTTATCTCTACGACCACTAGGATATTTGCTGAAATAAACTTGAACAGCTTGACTTGCTAACATAAATGGAACAAACTTCTCGTATCTTCTACTATATTTTATGTCTACTAAACCAAACACATGATGAACCCTTGTGCCTCTATTTTGTACTAGATCATACCATAAATAGTTAAAAAAATATACAAAGTTCTTATCTTCGCCTGGGTACTTAAGCTCAAGAATCACATTCAGAATACCATAATACTCACACTCATCTTCTTCATGAGTATTCCCTCTAACACATACTCCTTAATTTTCAATTTTTTTTCCTTCAATCCATGACTTGGAATGAAATCTGAACCCATTCAGTATATATAATGTCCAAGTGTTTACTTTTTGTATTGAGCCCCATGCTAGTGCTTGCAGACCTTTATCGAAACACTTATTACCAGGGTTATGCACCTAAGAAAATTTTTAAATTTTAGGGCTTTTAGTATTAAATAAGATGTAATTCAATAAAAAATTTAAAATTTAAGAGCACACATAAGATCTAAACCAAGCTGAGAATTCATTTGCAATAAGTTGCTCAACATCTGTAGTATCTGTTAGAGGTAAATTGCTTACAAAATACCTGATAATAAAACATCTAAATAAGACTTCAGTATTTAAAATAAACATTACTCCTTCTGCATATTATGAAAAACCTTACTTTAAGATTGGTTGGACTTCTTCACAGTTCAGTAGCACATATAAGGTCACTATTTTGATTTCTAAATCATTGAGGAATCTTTCAACACATTTGCCATTTAGCTTTCCATGACTTCTAAAGACTGATAGTTCAGACTGTGATTATTTTTCTATATCAAAGTCCATGTTACGACCAATCTTTATTCTTGTACTCCTTACATGGGGCTCAAAGTAGGAGGAGCAGAAGTGAGTAGTTTCTTGAGATAAATATACTTCACATATCGATCCTTCTTGTCGTGCTTTATTCTTAATATATTTTTTTAACTTGTTCAAATATCTGTTAAATGATTACAATTATTATTTACCATTAAAAATATTTAAGACAACATATTAAAAACATGTTTCACTTCTCGAAAGGGTACATCTAATGATATTATACAGGTCCACCAACTCTAGCTTTATAAGGTAGATGGACTGGAAGATGTTTCATAGAATCAAAAAATCCCGGGGGAAAATTTTTTTCTAACTTGCATAGAATGATTGGTATGTTCTCCTCGCTCCTTCGTAAAGCATCTTCTCTTAGTTTAGATGAACATAGGTCTTTGAAGAAAATGCTAAGCTCTATCAACAGATTCGATATGTAATCTGGTGACATACATATTATGATCGGAAGGAGAACCTCCATGATTATGAGATAATTATGACTTTTTAGTCCAAATAATCTTGCAGATTTAAGGTCTTCACATCATCTTAAGTTTGATCCATCACCATCAGGCATTTTTAAACCTTTAAATCACTAACATATTAATCTTTTTTACTCTAACGTGGAAGAGTAAGGTACTTTGGGCTTCATTATTTTATCATCACTGGTTGTTACTAACTCTAGATTTCTTTGTCGGTACTCTTTAATATTTATTCTAGCTGTGAAGTTATCCTTGCTCTTACCTATAATATTCATAATTATATTAAAAATGTTGTCCAAAAAGTTCTTCTTAATGTGGATAACATCCAGATTATGCCTTATCAAATTTATTCTCCAATATGATAATGTCCAAAAAATACTTTTTTTAATCGACTTATATTGAACACCATATCCCAAAAATTCACACTCTGATAATGTTGAAAAATTAATAATTGATGAAAAATTAGAAAGTCTCTATAGTACGTCATCACCACTTAATCTAGGTGGAGGAGGTGACATCTAAATTCTATTTTTAATGAATGCTTCCTTATTCCTCCTAAAAGGATAATTAGCAGGTAGGAACATACGATGACAATCAAACCAAATATTTTTCCCTCCATGTTTTAGTGTGAAAGATTTTGTATTCTACATGCAGTAAGGGCAAGCTAATTTTCCTGTTGTGCACCAACCATACAATATACCATAAGCTTGAAAATTGTGAATGGTCCAAAGCAATGCAATTTTAAGGAGAAAATTTTGTTTGATTGAGATGTTATATATGAGGACACCTTCTTCCCATAAGAACTTGAGATCATTAATTAATGGCTACAAAAATATCCATTTTTGCTTTTGGATTATGTAGTCCAAGTATTATGAGTGTTAAGAACATGTACGGGGTAGTCATACACATCTCTGATGGAAGGTTATATGGTGATAGTATAACTGGCCAACAAGCGTGTGGTGAAGCTGCCTAACTATATAGAGTAAAATTATCAGCATATAATCCCAATCTTATATTGCATGGCTCAGTAGCAAAATAAGCATGTGTTCGATCAAAATGTTTCCATGCTTCAGCATCTGATGGATGAGAAAGAACACTATTATTTACATCATTTTTGTAGTATCACATACATCCATTAATACAACAATCAATTTTTATAGAAGTGAGACCCAACTTGGATACTAATTTCTTTGTTTGGTATAAATTTGTGGAGATTAAATTGTCTGTTGGATTTATTTCCTTGAGAAGACCAATGAAGTCATTAAAATAATCATGAGGAATATTATATTTAGCTTTGATAGTTAGCATCCTCACAGTAATTAATAATTCTGAATGAGTTTTGCAACTATCCTAAATTGATTTTTAAGCTTCATGTAGTAACTCAAAGAACTTTTTGGTTTCTGCATTTGGTGGCTCTTCCACACTAACCCTTAAATTAGGACCTGCTACATCAAAAATAAGTTTTTCATATGGTCTAGTCATTTGAACTTCATCAAATATTTCAAAAGTTATGGATAGACTGACATGAGTATCTCTCTGTAGTCCGTACTCGCCATGTGAGGTCTAAATCCAATAGTCTTAAATAAATCCCCTATGATATAAATCAACTTTTACATCATCGAGCTTGAGGAATGCTTGATTTTATGCTTTGAACATGAACATCTAAACATTCCAATGAACTTAAATAAAGGTAGTTGAGATGCAACTTGAATAAAAGTCTCAACTCCCTGCATAAACTCTTCTGTCAATCCTCTTCAACCCGACAACAATCTGTTATACATCCAATATCTCTCTTCTTGGATAGTCATTTGGATGTTAAAGCAAATGTTCCCTACATAGTTGTGAAATCAATTATTAGAAAATATGCAGCCTTAAATCTCATTTAAATCTAAGAAAGAACTATCATTTACTCTCTAAACTAGGTTATCAAAAGGCAACTATTTTATGTGTTTGTTTTAACTTAATATTATACTTCTCTTTTAATGGCCAACATTTTACGATAAAGTATTGCAGGTCTCACCACCATCTTATAGAATTTTATCTTAAGTTTGAGGAGGAATTTTCTATCACACAACAAGCCCGATGCATTCCTCCAGTTCAACCATCCGACTAGAATTCTGCTAATAATATCCACATGTATTTTACCACCATCACTCTGAACAACATACCCAAAATATCTAAAATGTGTACTCTTATTAATGAATTATGCCCAAACTCATAATCCGCCCAATGGATCTATTATTTTTAAAATTACACTCCATATATTCGGTTATAGATATACTCAAACAAAAATCTTTAGACTCTGAGGTTGACCTCTACAAATCAAGTTTACCTTCAACTCCTTCTGTGGTCTTATCAACAAGAAGAATGTCATCAGCAAAAAGCGTACATAAAGGTACAACCTCTAACAAATGTCTAATAAGAACATCCATGATTGAAGCAACAAGATATGAGTTTAAGGGTGATCCTTGATGTAATCCATCTGAAATAGGAAAATACTTGGTCAAACAACCTTTTGTTTGAGCACAAGTAACAACTTCTGCATCCTTAATGACTTGAATATGAGCATTATTAACCCCTTTCTTTTCTAGAACTCTCCATAGCACTTCTCTTGGAACTTTATCATATGCTTTCTCTAAATCAATAAATATCTTATGCAGGTCCTCTTTATTCTCTCTATGATATAAAAAGATATGGGCTTAAGGTTGATCCTTGATGTAATCAAACTGAAATATGAAAATACATGATCAAACTATCTAGTTTTTCTTTTCTAGAACTCTCCATAACACTTCTCTTGGAACTTTGTTGTATGCAATCTCTAAATCAATAAATATCATATGTAGGTCATTATTATTCTCTCTAAATAACCATCCATGACTAAAGAAACAAAAAAAGAAAATGCAAAAAGAACCTTCAGGCCGTTTACAAGCCGGACTGAGGGCATCAGCGGGCAAGATCGGCAACCGCAGTGAGGGTGTGATCAGCAGCCGGAGTTACGGTGTCGGCTTCTGGAGTCCTGCGGACGCAGTCAGAGGTGAGTGTGACCGGCGTCTAGAGGAAAAACAAATATGCAACTAAATGAGGAGGAAGGGCCTGTTTGGCCAATTTTAGGTCGATTTCTGAAGTTTATCCAGTGGTCCAAACCGTCAAAAAAAAAACTTAACACCGGTGGCCAAGCTACCGGTAAATGCGATGCAAAAATACAAAATCAGATGCCAATCTAGTGGTAATTTTACCATTGGCATTTCTAGCAATTTATTATTAAAAACTACCGGGTAAACTGCTAGTTATAACCGGCGGTCACACGGGCCAATTTAACCGCTGGTAATTCCGGCAGTTTTTTGACCACCGAAATTACCACTAGTAATTTGTGATTTTCATGTAGTGTTACATATTGTAGTTTAATTATTGAGTTAGAAATAATGCAGACATTACCTCACAATTGAAGTCATAGTTTCTCAATCTCTTATATCTTTATTTGTACAAAGATCATGTATCTTATGAGTTTTATGCTTTTTTATATTTCCTAATTAAAATTTATGTATTCAAAGTGTTTAGGTCTTCAGAGATTTTTGAATAAAAATAGCTCATATTTTATAAGGCTTACATTTTTTTTAGATGAATAAGAAAATCCTATACTTTCTAAAGCTTATGCCTCTAAGATTTTCTAAGGAATAAAATATCACGTGTTTTCTAAATCCAATGCCTTTCATGTTTTCTCATAATTAGAGTAACATTTAACTTATGAGGCTTATGCCTAGATTTTTAAGGAAAAGAGAAACATGTACCTTCAAATATTTTAGCCTATAGGGATTTTGAGAGAGCATATGATTACTAAGGTTTATGCCTTTAAAAATATTTTGGTGAATAAGAAAATTTGTAACTTTTCAGGCTTCAGCCTTCTATAATTTTGAGCAAGAGGTTGTACCTTTTGAGGCTTATACATATGTAGATTTTATATGAATTAGAATTTATACCTTCAAAGAATTTTATCTTTTGAGGTTTAAGATGAATGGAAAAAATATGTTTCTAAGGTTTTGCAAAAGAGTATATACCTTTTGAGGCTTATAGCTTTAAGGGCTTTTACATTACTATGGAAAATATACTTTTTTTACTTTTAGATTTTTGAGAATTTTAGAAAGAGCCTACACTTTTGAAGGCTTATAACTCTTAAGATTTTTAGATTAGTGGATATCCTATCAAGAACTTACTATCAAGAAGTATGTATAATGAAGGCAATGCCCAATATCAGCTTTTCATTTTGGACTCCTTATAGGAATTGCTTCTTGGGGTTTAAAGTAGAAACCTAATATATCACTTACCATTATGAGATCTATGAAATTAATAATAAGTGAGATGAGGAGCTTACTTTTTTTGTTCAATGTATAAATGGGAAAATCTTATTATATATTTTGGAGGTAACATAAGCAAGCTAATAATTATTTGCTCTTTATTTCACATATGCCCCTAAGTGTAAAAAAGTTAATCTTCGAGTGGGGAATTAATGCAATTACGAACTAATATAAGTTTGATCAGAAGAGTTGAATGTAAAGATGGTTTATCCATTGTGACTAGAAGGGTGGCTATGCCAAAAATATTATTTCTTATGTGTCTTCCAAAATCATGAATATAATGAGGAGAATATTAGAGTTTAGTGCGGGTTAATTAAGATTCATGAAGGGGATTAGGGATAGATTATCCATAGAACTGACTCTTTCATTTAAAAATTTTGTAGTGTTATTAGTAGATGCCTGATTCTATTTAAGATGATTAAAAAATATTGATTTGGATAATGCATTTCTTCGAAGTCAAAGTTATCAAATTTAATTTATTTTTTCTTGAGCATCTTTTCTTATGCATAATAATTTATAATTTATAGTGACATTCATATAATAATATCAATAAGTTTGATAATTTTCTTAATATAAATCTTGTGATCTTGTTTGTTACAAGGCCAACGATAAATAAATTGCTCTTATAAATACAGATCTAATTTTTTTTAGTAAATTAATCATTAAATATCTTTATTTAGATAAAGAAATATTTCCATTTAGAGTCCTTGCGAACAATGAAAATGATAATATTAATATGGATCTCTATCATTTGGGTTTTTGGGTGGTCTTGGCCATATTAGATGTTTAGGATTGGTGATCGTTATTAGAATAGTAGTTATGAATGCATTTAATTGGATATAATATGGTAACTCATCCTAATATCATGATTATTTATATTAGAGGGAAGGATAAGGATGCATCTAATCCCTCGATTGCTCTTTCTTTCCTCATTAGGAAGGCTAATTAATTTCATGTTATGAGTTCTTATATTTATTTATTCATTATTTAAACTACTTTTGTTATGTGCTAATGGCCTTGTCATCATTATTTATGCTTACAATCAATTTAAGATCAATATATAAGTGAATCATCACTCTCATTAGTAATAATTAGAAAGGTCCAAGATGGAAGCTTTCAAGAAAAAATACATCCTAGTAGCTCAGGATCTTCTCTTGGAATTTTTCAAGCCTCCAAAGAGAATCTTTATAAGTACTCCTTAATGGTCTCTCCCTCATTTTGGTGAATCCCTCAATATTCCTTTAATTTATAATAAACTACTTGACATAGAAATCATCATAAGAGGTTTCAAAAAGTGAATTTGATTCAAGTGTACAAAGGCTATCAAAAGATTATGTATCTGCTAAGTAGTTTGGAAAGGATGGGTTATATGAATAGTGTCAAATAAGTTTTGATAAGGGTGTGATGGAGGAAAACCTATAGCATGTGATGAGGGGGCACTATTTGATTGGCATATAATTAATCATTCATGGCTTGCTATTGATTTGTAGTGGAAGAACTCCATCATAGTGTAATGGTGTTGTCCAACCTCCTCTAAAAGCTAAAGGATTTAAATTTGATGCTCTTTCATCTTACATATATCATCCTCCAAAGTCAGGCCTAGGTGACTTACACAAGTTGGATTATATTTTCTAATAGAGGGTTCAATTTTAACCACTTAATAAGTGTTTGTAGAATGTTTCCCATAGATGAAAATAAACTATTGTGTGCTAGAATATTTGTGATAATGAGAGAGATTAACATCATAGTTTTATATCAAAATCTTACCTATATATAGATTAATAAAATTAGAAAAAATAAATTTTATTTTATGGAAATTTTAAAAATATAAAAAACCATAAGTGCTACCCTTTTTGAAAGAATCACCTATATAAGTACGATTACAAAATATGATATTTACCTCAATTAGAGAGGATAGGATGGCAATGTTGGGAATAATAGCTTGGACTCCTATGTTTATTGTTGAGTTTAGCGAAGAAGTAGAAAAATATGATGAAAAGTAGATAATGACAATCATGCAATGATATTTAAGTGACATTAGCATGCAATGGTGATATAATGACAATAGTTGGGCCACAATAGTCGAGTGATGATATTAAGGCAATAATAATCATGTGATGATGGTTTGGTAATGGCTAGAAGATGATGATTATTGATCAAATGTGATTTAGCTATAGTGATAGGGATGCCATGACCAAAGATCTAAATTAGAATTAATCATTTATCAAAGCTTATATAAATCATTCTATCTCATAAAAGCCATTGAATATCATACATAAGAAAATATTCCATCGTATTCATTCATAAAAATCACATTTATAATAGCCAAGAGATCGCTAGCAATCAATAAGTCTATCAATAACTCCTGATTATAAGTGAATGAAAGAAAAAGAAAAGAACCTGAATATCTCAATCCACCTCACTATATAAAGTTTTGGCCCCTTCCTTGACCTGAAATCAATAAAATCATATAATAAGCTTACAAAGCCCGGTGGAATCCAAAACTCACTAAAGCCTTCAATATAAGATCAAAGATATTAATATGTATGCTCGTCTCAATCAATAACATTCAATATTTTCATTGCTTAGTCATCACTGGTACAATTCAATATGATCAATAATAAAAAGTGAGAATATAAATACATTGAGAATCGATATATCTACTATGAACATATAGGTGTCAATGTTAATAATGTCATCAGTCTTGTCTATCTTCTAAATTATCTAAAAAATAAATTAGTGCATATAACAAATCATATGTCATCCTATCTATAAAAAATAATCTATAAATGTTATTTGTCAATGTTATCCATGTATGTATGCATCAGTATATGATTCATTATAGAGTTCAACAAGCTAGGACATCTAGCTCTAATATGATATTTTTATTCTTTAATTTGTATTCATTACATCATTATCACCTTTATTAGCATTATCTTTATCATTATTAATACAAGTGGCTTTCGATAAATCATTAAAATTCAACACCCTTTGCTTATCGGTATAATTGGTCATCAATTATAGGCTACAACCAGGATAACACCACAATCTATATTTAAAGGAAAGCTCATCAGCCCACTCTTTTGTACAGGGTATTATATTTTAACAACTAATCTATGCTAATTATAGTGTTAACAACCAATCTTTTTTTTCTTACATGCAAATACTGTATTTATTTCATATCAATTATATCAAATTCTTTAATACATGAAATGCTTAAATCTATAAAATATAGAAAAATCTATATATTAGTTTATAGCTTAAAAAAAACATAATTTTTATTTTACCTAATAAAATTTAATAATATTATAATTAAAATGTCCATAAAGTTTGTATCTATCATAGACAAAAAAGTTGCACTATTAAAGTGTGATAAATCAGAATAAAATATATTTTTATTGAATTATGAGAGATTAAATTTATCAAACTCAAAATCATTAAAAACTAATATAACTTGCAATGATTAGAAGACAATTTATAACTGAAGTAACAGATGAAAATGACTAAAACCTACTTTCTCTCTCTTCCCTCTCTCCTCTTCTTCTCCCTTCTTCCTTTCCTTCCTGATCAAGCCATTGTATTAGGGGAAATGACTTATGATTTTAGGATTTAATATATATATATATATATAAATATTATTTGTATCCTAGCATCACAATGCTCTGACCTAGAGCTACAGCACTATATATTAAATTCATAATTACTTTAGAATAAAGGCTTCAAAGATGCGATAACAATTTCTGACAATATTGTACTCTCAAGTCTAGTGTCACATCACTACCAAGAACAACATTGAAGTGCTCCGGTTTAAATAGAAATTAAATATTTTTAATTTTATAATATTTTTCATATTTTTGGGTTATTACAATCCACTCACTTTGGAAGAATATCTCCCTCGATATTTCCACGACCAAAAATAAACTAAACAAATCAATAAAAAAATTATAATTTGTTTCACAATAAATTCAATTCATAAATTTTCCAAAATAAATCAATATGATTCAAAACTAATAAATTAACTAAAATTCGTTCAAATATCTTTAAAATAGTAATGATCAATGAATAATCATTCATTACTTTCACTCAATCGCAAGTTCAATTACATATTTATGCATATTAATCATTCAACATGCAATGCAATACTAATCAATTAAAATTTAATGTAGAGGATCAAAATTTCTACCAGTGGATCCTCTATGGCACCCCTATCATTCTACTAGAGTTGACTGTAAACTCTGTGCTGTACTGGTGTTAGTGCTAGTATAATGAACTATGCAAGTTCTCTTTGACCATCAATAACTCCTCATCTAGCTATCCTGCTTGCATATTCTTCATTATATTCTCTAGATTCATCAATCCTTTATATATAGCCCTATCTAGCCTACTCTCCTCAAATTTCAAATCCTATTCCTGATCACTGTAGTAGACAATTAGCCATATGGTGTCCTCGCTATTCAAATCTAAAGCATTATTTAGTCATCAAAAAATAATATCCAGTATGTCTCTATCAATATTGGGCACACTACGGTACAATGCTCACCCTCGACTAATGTCCTTTCCTATTATTTAAAAATTTACTTCTCTTTTCACTTGTATCTCTCTAGGTCATATCACCCCTGATCTCTTCTTGCGCATATACTGTCGAAATTAAGCAATACCCAAATCATTCTTCACCAATCTCGCTCTCTCCACTAACTTTGGAAATTACCAAATTCTCAAAGGTATAAGATGATGCTTTAACTTATTCTTTAATCCTCATATGAATCTGTAACATTTTTATCTGCTATACTAATCAACTGGAGTGTGCCTTACCAATGTAGTAAATTCAGGTACTACATCACTATTTTATCTCCCTACTCTAATCTTATAAAGTCCTCTTGTATTTGCTATCGAGCTGATGGGGGTACAAATGAGTCCTTAAAAATAGTAACAAACTTTACCCAAGTAATCTCTACATTCTTTTTTTCTTAAAATTTCTCTCTATGTTGTCCAATCCACTATCTCTCAGCTTCTCCTTCAAATAAAAACACTGATATTGACACTTCCATGTGCTCTGGACATTGCATGCTATCAAATATTCTCTCTATTCTCAATTGCCAGTCTTCAGCTACTTAGGGTTCTATAGATTTTTTAAAAAATAATAGCTTCAGTTTATAAAACATTTATAGATGTCTATTCTTTTCTAATTCTTTATGTCCAGTCTGTTTAGTTTGAACATCACTCGTTGCATGTGCAAGCATACTAGCAACCTACATTAAACTATTAGAATTGACTGAAATTGTTGCTACACTTTGTCCATTCTATATAGTTATCTTTCTTAGTCAATAAACACACAAACTTAACATACATACATAAACAAATCAATCAATCAAATAAAAAAAAATGAAAATCTATTCTACCAAACTTCTACCATACTCATAATCAATTCTTATAATATTGGATACAATTCAATTCTTATAACAATTACTCTGAAACCAATTTACCACATCCCAAGATCTAAATTGGAATAATTATATATGTTATCACTTTAATAATTTACCAGAGCTTCTATAAATCACCAAAATAATTTAATCCATCTCACAAAAGCCATTAAATATCATATACAAGAAAATGTTTCACTATATTCATTCACTAAAATCACATTTACAATAGCTAGGAGATCACTAACAATTAGTAAGTCTATCAATAGCTCATAACTACAAAAGATTGAAATAGAATAAGAAGAACCTAAGGAATTCAATCCACCTCACTGCACAAAGTCTTGGACCCTTCCCGGACCTAAAATCAATAAAACCATAACCATATAATGAGCTTATAAAGCCTAGTAGATACCCAAAATGTAGTAAAGCCTTCAATAAAAGATCGAAAAAATTAATATACATGCTCATCTTAATAATACACTACATGAAAACCTTGGTTTACAGGCTGAATTACATCCACCAGTAGAAGTAATGGTGTTGCCGGTGGATATTCCGTTGGTAATATAGCATCGGATTTTCTGGTAGATATTCAACCAAACAATTACAGACAAAATATCCGCCAGCAAATTCGTTAATTTTTACAAAATCGGTGATAACTTCTAGTGCAAAATAGATCGAAAATCACCAGCAAAATTTTAGGTGGAGAAGCCACAGACTTACTTAAACTCGATGAAATAGTATTCCCTAGAAACATTTCTGGTGGAATATCCACCAAAAATCTCACCAAAAAAGGCCATATTTTCCTTCCACGTCCGTCTTTGTTCTCATTTCACTACTTCTCATTTTCCTTCACTCCCACTCGCATCAGTCGCCTCCAGCCGAACGAATGCTGCCACCAGTTAAACGAATGTCGCCTCCATTACCATCATGTATGCTACTCTATCGCCAACGTTCTCCACCTCAATCTCTAGAAATCTGCCGTTAGTAGCCCATTTATTTTTTCATTGGTCATGGATGTTCTTGGTAGACATTTGCAAGTGATTGTACCATAGTGTATACATTTAGTTAATGATATTCTTCTTGTTAATAAGACTTGAGAGTGAGTTGATGGTTAAAGTGGAGCAATGCTTTAGGATTATTGTGTGAGAGAAAATTCCCCATAAACTTAGGGGAAAATTCTATAAGATGTGGTGAGACTTGCAATGCTTTATGGTGTAAAATGTTGGTCATTAAAAGAGAAGCATAACATTAAGTTAAGTATTTGCAGAGATAAGATTGCTCATGAGTGATAGAGACACCTTAGATGGTTTGGTCATAAAATGGTGGCCTCCTAATGACCTAGTTAAGAAAGTAGAGGTATTAGATTTAACTTATGTTAACAAAGGTGTAGGGGTATAAAAAGACTTAGATGTTTGTGACACGGCAAGAGTGCAAACTGCATTTTTATATGCCAAGAAAGTCAGTAAATCCATCGAAATATCTCTGGCAAAAATTGCATTTTCATACAATAACCCTCTGAAAACCTATACACGCCTTTCTTAGCATGGCAGGATTGAAGACTACGGCTGTAGTGTCACCCGACACCGACCGTGCATGTCTTTTTTGACATGGCGGATAGGCTAGGACTCCTTATATTTCCCCATAAAAATCAAGTGCACCTAAGACTAGATGATGTAATTATTTATCTATATTATTGAGGGTTCATGTCAGAATATTGGTATTGGACTTCTTATGATGAGTATAAGCCATATTTTGATTCTTGTTGTATCATGTCTATAAGTTCTAATATAGTTAAGAAAGAAAATATATGACCTCTTTGAAAGGCACGAATTGGTTGTTAGACCTATTTCTCACGTCCTTAGGCTAACCAAGAGGGGGGTGAATTGGTACTTTTAAAAATTACACTTAGCTTATGGAAAATTTTTAAAGCAAATTATACAGTATGATATACCTTCGTACCATACGAATAGATTAAACTTTGGCTTTTTCTTCAACCGCAGAAATTCAACCACAAAGAAAATAAACTGCAACAAGAAATAAAAAATGCAGAAAATAAACAGTGAATAGAGAACACCAGAATTTATAGTGGTTCGGTCAAAACATGACCTACATCCACTCCCTAGAGACTCCTTCTCTAGGTATTGCACTAAACTCAAGTGACTCTCCTTTTGCCCCCACAGCAAGGCGGAGAAGCCTTTACAAACTCTCTTCCACCAACCCCGGTGCGGCAGAGAACCGTTGTCCTTTTCACCCTCCAAGTGCGGCAGAGAACCGTCGTCCTTTTCACTCTCCAAGTGCGGCAGAGAACCTTCGTCCTTTTCACTCTCCAAGTGCGGCAGAGAACCGGAATCCTCTCGAACAATCCTCTTTCAAAAGTCTCCAAGGAAACTAGGAAGATGCTTGAAGAATAAGTAAAAGAAATCCTCTCAATTGAATAACCTTGTGAATCTCCTCACAATTTTCTCTTGAAAGATCTCTCAAAACTCACTCCCAAACACTCTCCCAATCACTCTCCTCTCACTTCCCAAAAGAATTTTCGCAGAAGGATCTTTCCTTCAAACAGTTTTGAGTCATTTTTATACTTGGGACAGAAAAAAACAATCCAAAAACTGAAATTTCAAGTTAAGTTCGTGTCGATCGTCCCGTACAATCTCATATCGTACCGTACGAATAGTTCAAAATATCGATCATTTCGTCTCGTACGAAAGCTTGGACGAATTGAACAGAGAGCTTCGTAAGAACATTCATCCCATACGAAAGCTTGGACGAATCGATCAGTGAGCTTCGTACGAACATTCATCCCGTACGAAAGCTTGGACGAATCGAACAGAGAGCTTCATACGAACATTCGTCCCATACGAAAGCTTGGACGAATCGATGAATGAGCTTCGTACGAACATTCGTCCCGTATGAAAGCTTGGACGAATCGAACAGAGAGCTTCGTACGAACATTTCGTCACGTACGAAGTCTTGGATGAACCCAATTTTAAGCTGTTCGTACAGCAAAACTCATGTACGAAAGGTAATCGTACTGTACGAACATGACTTAGAAAAATTTTCTTTGGATACGGGTTCTGTTTGGAGGACATATTCTACAGATCGTCCCATACGATTACAAGTCATACTGTACGATCAGTCTTTAAAAAAATTTAAGATTTTTACTCCCCCAATGTGTGTGTGTGCATAGTTATCCAACTTACAATCACACTCTCTCAGACTCAAGAAAAAGAAAATTTTACAGACTTCATTTAAAGTAGACAGGTGAACTTGAAGTTTGTGAACTTGAAGTCTTCAACAATCTAGAGTGTGAATTTCCTGAAAGATACTTTAGTATACACAACAAAAAAACTCAAATATATGTTAGGAGATGAATTAGACAAACAATAAGCTTTTGTAATCATCAAAAACCTAAATAACATTAACTTGGATTAAAATTCACATGAACAAACCGATTCACCCAAATTACAACAATCTCCCCCTTTTTGATGATGGCAAAAATAACTATTGTTTGAAATGAAATACATAAAAAAAAATCTTCTAACATCCACTAAATGTACTCCCTTAAATAAAGGATCTACACTCCCCCTAAATAAAAGATCCCTAAAGTTCCCCTAAAGTGTTGACTTATCCTATCCCTAAGCTCCCTCTACAGACTAATCAAGATATATGAGGATTTAGAATTTTACATGAAATACATAAGGGAAGGATAGGATAAAGGGTAGGATAGAGTGTAGAAATGATAACACAAGCACATACAAAAATAATAGCACACGAAACAAAACAAATAAATAGCACAAGAAACAAAACAAACAAATAGCACATCACATAAGTCAAATTAACATAAGTCAAACAATTAGTCACATAACATACAAAATAGTATAATTAGTCACATAACATACAAAATAGCACTACAAAATAGCACATAATATACATAAGTTAAACAATAAAACTCTCCCCCTTTTGCCAATAGCAAAAAGGTCACTTAAAAAATAGTTGAGAAGAGGAATAATGTTAAATGAAGTTGAACTACAATATTCAATGAGATGCAAAAACTAAATACTCAAAAATGTTAGATTGCAAAGTATGTTAAGGAGAAGAAAAGTTGATCTAAAGTAGTAATGTATTAGACATATTAGTAGTCAAAATTTTGTACAGAAGATGAGATAACATTAACAAAATTCTAAGTCTACAGTGACAATTATTGATTAGTGAAAATAGAGAAAAAATGCTAAAGGAAAGAAAATTTGGCGACTTTGCGCATCTTTTCAAAATGTAGGCTTATTTTGTGCCTTATTAAAATTTGGCGACACTGCGCATCTTTTATTGGATGACACACTTTGTGTGTCTTTTCACATTTGGCGACATTACACATCTTTTTCTTGTATGGCACATTTTGTGTATCTTTTCAGACTTTGCTTTGAATGTAAGATTCTTTCCAAAAACATTATCTCTTAGTCACACATACAATAATAAACACTAAGATTTAGATAGTGAGAATAATGTTAAAACATCAAAAATACACAAATTTAGACTAAATAATACATGTCTAAATAAGATTAAGTAAGATCTTCTAATCCACACCAAAACATAATGAAATCTAAAAAATTTAAAAATTTGAATTTATGCATAGTATTTTCTATTGTAATATGAACTCAATTAACATTCTAGATCATTAATCAACTATAGTCAAGTGAAAGAACAAGAAAAATAAAACAGTCATTAACACAAAAAAACAAGCACAAAAATAGTAGAACATTTCATTTCCAATCATTTGAAACATACAACATAGCAAGTTTTACATTGAGGCACAATCTCATAAAAAAAAACTTGCTTTCATTCCCAGACATAAACTTGACAAAAAAAGAACCTAATATCTGATAAAGAGAACCACAAACACATACAAGCCAAACAATACCAAAGTGAGCTAGAACTGAGAAGGACCCTGATCCGGAGGAGGAGGTGGTGTACCACCGAACAACGCAAAATAGCTGTTAAGAGTAGCAATATTAATGTTGATAGCATCAAATTGATCATCCTGTCTCTTCAAATGAGCCTCCATGTCATCAAACCTTTGGTCCATTCTATCAAAATGTTGGACCATGTTTTGATAGAAATCCTGTGATGGTCCAGATGCAGTTGAGGGTGCACCTGAAGGAGCAGAAGCTGAAGGAGGCTCATCATCGGAGCTGTCAGTTGTACCCTCTTTCCTAAATAACGCTCTAAAAGAAGCGTCAGGGAAGTACAGTGGGAGTTCGGAAGGACCAGAAGGATGAACTAGGTTGTATTTTCTCTCTAGGATGTAATACACAACATGTCCTAAAGCAATATTTTTCTTCCTCTTCACACTAGCCAGACCAATATCAGATAGATAGTAGATGTAGTCTAAGATCAATTGGGCTTCATCTATAGGTTGGCCAGTCACAATAAGAAAAGTGGTTGAGGAAAGAAGTGGAGTCATATTAAATCGATCTCCTACTTTAGGTATGATTGATGTCCTAAGCACATGTTGGATTATCCTAGCATTTTGATTCAATGTATCTACCCGAGAGACATGTGTGGGTATGCTTGCACCTCTAAGAACTAGATGAATTTCGAACCAACCGTTTTCAGGCCTTAAGGAGAAGTTATGAGCTCTAGTCCCTTGAGTTCTAAGATGAACATATTCTCCTAAATCCTCCTTAGTTATCACAACTTTTTATTTAAGGACATAAGAAGAAATGACTGTGTGATCCTAGTTAAAGGTCATGTTGGCCAGGAACACATGAAACAAATCTTTATTGAAGGCATAGATCAAGGTCAAAAGAAAAGAAAAATGGGTCGAGTCAAAGAGGGGCATGACTGCAAAATGTATATTTTCCTGCAATAAAATGCGGGAAGGAGTAACCTTAGATGCAGCATACCTATGGTATGCTTCCTCATTCTCCTCACTAAGAAAGTTTTCATCACAGTTCCTTCTAGACGCAGGACCCCTAGCCACCCGTGCCCTTTTTCCACTGCCAGATATTTTCTCTCAAGGCTCTAAAGGTTCTAGATAGAAAGTGAAATGAAAGAAAATGACCCGCCTTTATATAGAAAAAACCTATGATTATACTGTACGAATAACATTCGTACAAGATGAACCTTGCTTCGTCTAGGATGAACGAAAGTTTGTCCGAGATGAATGAAAGTAGTCAAAATGAAACGATTTTTTGTAAACTGCTCGTCCCGAGGCGTCCTTTCGTACAGGCTTTTTGACTTCCTGATCGTACAGACGATGACGTGTTCGTCCGGGACGATCAGAAAATTTAAGTTCGTTCAGGCGACAGTTAGGTTCGTCCCTCACATGAAATGACATGTGTATCGTACAGATGAATGACGTATTCGTACGTACGATCACCAATAATAACTGCTCCTAACCGTGTTTCCTCCCCGTTCGTATAGACGAAGTGTGGGTACGATGATGTAATCGTATAGTATGATGACATATCGTACAGTACGAATAGACACTATAAACTCCCATCACTTCAAAACTTGCATGCCTTTCAACATTCAAAGAAGGAACAAAACACAACAGTAAATTTTGATTTTTCTCTCCCTTTTTTAAAAAAAAAAATCCAACGAACAAACTAACAAACACAAACAAATAAAAATACATTTGCAGAAATTTCAATCAAGCATTTAGATCTATCACACCTAGCCTTATCCTCAACATGCTAAATATTTCAAAGGCTAAGGGTTTTATGAAAATATCTACATGCTGATCTTTAGTAGCGACATGATGTAGTTCAATTTCTGTTTTCGCTACATGATCTCTTATAAAATGATGCCTTATGTCAATATGCTTCGTTCTAGAATGTTGAATAGGATTCTTTGAAATACAAATGGCACTAGTGTTGTCACAAAATATTGGAATGGTGCCAACTACAAATCCTAAGTCACTCAATTGTTGTTTCAACCAAAGCACCTGTGCTACACAACTCCCTAAGGCAATGTATTCTGCTTCAGCTGTAGAAAATGCTACTGAATTTTGTTTTATACTGGACCAAAATACTAATGAATTTCCAATGAATTGACATGTTCCAGAAGTACTTTTCCTATCCACCCTACAGCCTGCAAAATCTGAATCTGAGTATCCAATAATATCAAAAGAAGAACTGTTCTTAGGATACCAAATTCCTAAATTTTGAGTTCCTAAAAGATATCTTAAGATCCTTTTTACTACTGTCAAATGTGATTCTTTTGGATCAGCTTGAAATCTGGTATATAAGCAAATACTTAACATAATATCAGGTCTGCTAGCAGTCAAATAAAGCAAAGATCCAATTATTCCTCTAAACTTCTTTTGATCAACAGATTTTCCCTTAGGATCCTTATCTAATAGGACTGAGGAACTCATGGGTGTAGTGACTGGTTTAGCATTATCCATTTCATACTTTTTGAGGATTTCCTTCACATATTTAGATTGACAAAGAAAAGTTTCTTCCTCATTTTGCTTTATGCTAAAGCCAAGAAAATAACTCAAATCACCCATCAAACTCATCTCAAATTCACTACTCATTATTTTTGAAAATTCATCACATAGAGCTTTATCAGTTGATCAAAAAATAATATTATCCATATATATTTGTACAATGAGTACTCATTTCCAAGTCTTTTCAAAAACAGAGTGGTGTCCACACTTCCTTTAACAAATGATCCATTTAATAAGAAAGTGCTTAACCTCTCATATCACGCTCTAGGTGCCTGTTTTAATCCATATAATGCCTTTTTAATTTGAAAATATAATTAGGGTATTTATAATTTTCAAAACCAGGGGGTTGCTCAACATAAACATTCTCTTCTATTACCCCATTTAGAAAGGCACTCTTGACATCCATCTGATACAATTTAAAATTTTTAAAAAAGGCAAAGGCTAACAAAACTCTTATTGCTTCAAGTCTTGCTACAGGGGCAAATGTCTCCTCAAAATCAAGTCCTTCGATTTGATTGTACCCCTTAGCTACTAATCTAGCCTTATTTCTCACAATAACTCCTGAATCATTCATCTTGTTTTTGAACACCCACTTACCCACTTAGTCCCAACTACACTTTGATCTTTTGGCCTTTCTATTAACTCTCAAACATCATTTCTCTTGAATTGATTCAACTCCTCTTTCATGGCCAAAATCCAAAATTCATCCAAAAGTGCTTGTTCTATGTTCGTGGGTTCTATCATTGAAATAAATGCTGAATGATTCACTTCTTTCCTCAAACCATGCCTAGTCCTAACTCCTTCACTTGGTTCACCTAAAATCAATTCTTTAGGATGACTCCTTACAAATTTCCATTCTCTAGGCAATTGGTTTTCCTCTTCTTTTTCAACCCTTTCTTCAACTTTTTGATTTTCAAGTTTTTGGATTTGCACCTCAACCTCATCATCATCCAACGTAGACCCTTTACTATCATAGGATTCATCAAAAACAACATGTGTGATCTCTTCAACTACCAATGTTCTCTTATTAAAAACTCTATAGGATTTTCCAACACTTGAATATCTTAGAAAGATTCCTTCATCTGATTTCGGATCAAATTTTCTAGAAGAGTTTTATCATTATTATGTATGAACACATTACATCCAAAAACATGTAGATGCAAGAGGTTGGGACTTCTACCTTTAAGAAGTTTATAGGGTATCTTATTTAATTTATACCTTATGTACACCCTATTCAATACATAACATGCTGTACTAATTGCTTCAGCCCAAAAGTATTTAGGAAGTGAATATTCTGCCAACATGGCCCTAGCAGTTTCAACTAATATCCTGTTCTTTCTTTCTACAACTCCATTCTGTTGAGGTGTCCTAGGAGCTGAGAAGTTGTGTTCAATTCATTTGCAAAAATCATTAAATATTTCATTTTTAAATTCTCCCCCATGATCACTTTGGATACTAACTATTTCAAAACCAAGTTTCCTCTGAATCCAAGTGGCAAAATCTCTGAACTTTTCAAATGATTCACTCTTATGATTCAAAAATCTAATCCAGCTGAATCTAGTATAGTCATGCATAATAACATACCCAAATCTTTTTCCTCCTAAACTTAAGGTACTAACAGGTCCAAATAAATCCATGTGAAGAATTTCTAAGGGCTTGCTAGTCCTAATTTCCTTGATAGAATTGAAAGAGGATCTCACCTGTTTTTCTAGTTGACATGCATCACACAAGTGATCTTTAGTAAAATCTAATTTGGGTACTCCTCTAACTAGTTGCTTTTGAGTGATTTTCCTAAGATTTTTCATGCTAGCATGACAAAGCCTTCTATGCCACAACCATGATTCATCAGATACAGTTTTCAAACACAAGGTAGTAGATAGTTTAATAGAATTAAAATCTAGCATGTAGACATTGTTCACCCTATCGCCATTCAAAACAACAGTTCCATTTAGACTAATAACATAACTTGTAGGTAAAAACTTTATATGATAGCCCTTGTCATATAATTGACTAATACTCAACAGATTCTATTTCAAGCCTTCAACCAATAGTATATTCTCAATAACAAAATTCTCTGAATTTCTAATTATACATGTACCTACCACTCTCTTGGTGGTATTATCTCCAAGCGTCACCTTGCCTTCATTCCTAGCTTCCAACGATATAAATTGATTCGTATCTCCGGTCATATACTTTGAGCATCCGCTGTCCAGGTACCAAATACTCTCACGAGGTCTTCTGTGAGAGCGTTCCTGCAAAATAATCAAACGTTAGTCTTGGGAACCCAAATAAGTTTGGGTTCACCTCTTGGCAACTTTAAACCAGATGCATGTGTGATATGCTGTGGTTTATGCACCTTAGGTCTCCATACTAAATCTATTATATACTTCAAAGTACAGGTATGGGAAATATGTCCTAAACTACCACAAGAAAAATACTTTATCCCTGGAAAGGGATTCACTAATCTATTCTTCCTAAAAATTTTCTTTTTAGATCTTGAGTCAATGTTCTTGTGGTAAGATTCATGAAACTCTTCAAGTTTAGGTGGTATTTTATTTTTCTTAAGTGCTTTAATCTGAACTTCAAGATAAGCATTGGCACTTTCTAAAATCGAATTATCAATTTTCAACTCATGCTCTCTAGAATCCGATTCATCCATAAAGGTCTTAAAATCTTTTTCAAGTTTAGCATTTGATGATTTTAAAAGATTATGCTGTTTGTTTAAATCATCATACTCATCCAACAAAGTCATGTGATTGCTGTCAATTAATGCATGATCTTTTCTAAGGATCTCATAATCTTTTTGTAGCTCTATATAATCCAAATTTAACTTAGCGTGCAGTTTCTTACATTTCCTATATGCAGAGTGTATGCGTTCAGAAACTTCAAATAATTCTTCATAGCTTAAATCACATACCTCATCCTCATCTGAATGGTCGAGATTATCAGCCATTAAGCACAAATTGGTAACTTCCTCTTCTGGTGCTGTTTCTGACGAATTAGAAGCTGAGTCCGCCCAGAAAGCTCGTTGTACTCTCTTTTTACCCCTTTTATCCTTTGGTTTCTCCTCGGTCTTCTCCTTGCTAGGATTTCCTTTGAGATTGGGGCAATCTATCTTGATGTGTCCTGGCTTCCTGCACTCATAGCAAATGACTTCATTTGAAGTCTTAACATTCTTCTGGAACTTACCTTGGTCCAAAACTGGCATCTTCTCTGCTTCCTTTTTAGGAAACTTCTAAATTGCCTCGTCATCAGGGCAATATCCTCTTCATTCTCAAGTAGTGACTGATCACTTTCAGAGTCGTTCACCTTTAAAGCAATGTTCTTCTCCTTTCGCTTCTCACCTGCATCAATTTGTCTTTGAGTCACCGATTGCTCGTAAGCAATTAGTGATCCAAGAAGATTGTCAACGGAATAAACATTCAAATCTTTAGATTCAGTTATTGCAGTTATCTTTGCATCATATGTAGGAGGTAAATATCATAATATCTTATTAACTTTCTCTGCATTCGTCAACTCCCTACCTAAAGCATATAATGAAGTGGCTATGTGTGTAAAATGAGTGTACATGTCAGTAATTGATTCATTCTGTTTCATGTAAAAAAGTTCATAGTCGTGCAAGAGAATTTTCAATCTAGTTTGTTTCACTTCATTAGTACCTTCATATGTGATACAAAGTCTATCCCAAATTTCTTTTCCTGATTTACAGGTAGACACACGCATGTAATCTTCTAACTTTAAAGCACAAAAGAAACTATTCAAACACTTAGCATTCAATTGTGCTAATTCACATTCTTCTACAGTCCAGTTTGCAAAAGGTGTTTGAACTCTTATTCCTTCTACAATTCTAGTAGGTTCAGTATAACCATCCTGAACTAACATCCACATACGATAGTCAAGAGATTACAAAAAAGTAGACATGCGAGTTTTCTAAAAATCAAAAGGGATATTATCAAATAATGGTGGTCTAGTGATCGAGTATCCTTCCATAGTATTTCTATTTCCAAAATTAGCCATGATCAAAATTTCAAAAAGTATTTAAACAGTTATTTTTGAAATTAGCTCTGATACCACTTGAAAGGCGTGAATAGGTTGTTAGACCTATTTCTCACGTCCCTAGGCTAACCAAGAGGGGGGGTGAATTGGTACTTTTAAAAATTACACTTGGCTTATGGAAAATTTTTAAAGCAAATCGTACAGTACGATATACCTTCGTACCGTATGAACAGATTTAACTTTGGCTTTTCTTCAACTGCAGAAATTCAACCACAAAGAAAATAAACTGCAACAAGAAATAAAAAATTCAGAAAATAAACAGTGAACAGATAACACCAGAATTTATAGTGGTTCGGTCAAAATACGACCTACATCCACTCCCTAGAGACTCCTTCTCTAGGTATTTCACTAAACTCAAGTGACTCTCCTTTTGCCCCCACAGCAAGGCGGAGAAGCCTTTACAAACTCTCTTCCACCAACCCCGATGCGGCAGAGAACCGTCATCCTTTTCACCCTCCAAGTGCGGCAGAGAACCGTCATCCTTTTCACTCTCCAAGTGCGGCAGAGAACCTTCATCCTTTTCACTCTCCAAGTGCGGCAGAGAACCAAAATCCTCTCGAACAATCCTCTTGCAAAAGTCTCCAAGGAAACTAGGAAGATGCTTGAAGAACAAGTAAAAAAAATCCTCTCAATTGGATAACCTTGTGAATCTCCTCACAATTTTCTCTTGAAAGATCTCTCAAAACTCACTCCCAAACACTCTCCCAATCACTCTCCTCTCACTTCCCAAAAGAATTTTCGCAGAAGGATCTTTCCTTCAAATAGTTTTGAGTCATTTTTATACTTGGGACAGAAAAAAACCGTCCAAAAACTGAAATTTCAAGTTAAGTCCGTGTCGATCGTCCCGTACGATCTCATATCGTACCGTACAAATAGTTCAAAATATCGATCATTTCATCTCGTACAAAAGCTTGGATGAATCGAACAGAGAGCTTTGTACGAACATTCATCCCGTACGAAAGCTTGGACGAATCGATCAGTGAGCTTCGTACGAACATTCATCCCGTACGAAAGCTTGGACGAATCAAACAGAGAGCTTCGTACGAACATTCATCCCGTACGAAAGCTTGGACGAATCGATCAGTGAGCTTCATACGAACATTCATCCCGTACGAAAGCTTGGACGAATCGAATAGAGAGCTTCGTACGAACATTTCATCCCGTACGAAGTCTTGGACGAACCCAATTTTAAGCTGTTCGTACAGCAAAACTCATGTACGAAAGGTAATCGTACTGTACAAACATGACTTAAAAAAATTTTCTTTGGATACGGGTTCTGTTTGGAGGACATATTCTAGAGATCGTCCTGTACGATTACAAGTCATACTGTACGATCAGTCTTTAAAAAAAAATAAGATTTTTACTCCCCACATGTGTGTGTGCATAGTTATCCAACTTACAATCACACTCTCTCAGACTCAAGAAAAAGAAAATTTTACAGACTTTATTTACAGTGGACAGGTGAACTTGAAGTTTGTGAACTTGAAGTCTTCAACAATCTAGAGTGTGAATTTCCTGAAAGATACTTTAGTATACACAACAAAAAAACTCAAATATATGTTAGAAGATGAATTAGACAAACAATAAGCTTTTGTAATCATTAAAAACCTAAATAACATTAACTTGGATTAGAATTCACATGAACAAACCAATTCACCCAAATTACAGCACTCTTGAGGACTTAGTTGATGATGCAACTTAAATACAATTTGAACAATATATAGAAGAGTCACCAAATAAGAAGGCACAAAATTTTTATGATTTGCTGCATGCTGCCCAACATTCAAAATAGAAAGAGTGCACCACTCACTCAGAGTTATCCATTACTGTAAAGATGTTAAGTATCAAGGCAAAATATAATATCTTCTGTGAATGTTTTAATCAATTTATTGGGCTGCTTAAGGAAACCAACCCGGTAGATAACATAATTCCTATAATTTATATCAGACTAAGAAGTTAGTTTCCAAACTTGATTTGACATAAACAAAAATAGATTATTATGTCAATGGATACATATTATATTATAAAGATAATTTTTTAGAGATTACATGCCGTTATTGTAATGCACTAAGATTTAAACCAAAGTTTGGGATTAAAAGAAAGCTGAAGGTTGCACCAGTCAGTAGGATATTTTATTTACCCATAATTCTTGGACTATAATAGTTATATACATTCATGAGATATGTTGCACATATCAAATGGCATAATGAACACATCTCGCAAGGTGTTATTACATATTCGTCAGAAGCAGAGGCCTCAAAATACTTTTATTATACACATCCCACCTTCACCATAGAAATAAGAAATGTTGGATTTGTTTAGATGTAGATGGCCCTATTTAGCCAATCTACTTCATCTTAGTCATACTAGCTTGTGATACTCACTACTTCCAATCTTCCTCCAGAGTAGTGTATGACTACACACATATTTTTGACATTGATCATTCCAGGGCCATATAATCCAAAATAAAGATTAATGTATTATTACAGTCATTAATCAATGATTTAAATTTATTATGGAAAGAAGGAGTAAGAACATGTGATATTTCCACCAAATAAAACTTCATAATGAGGATGGTATTACATTAGACAATTTGTGACTTTCCTGCATACAATATGCTTTAAGGTTGAAACACTTTCGGCAAGTTAGTTTATCCATATTATATGGAATTTATAAAGTTATTCACTTTAAAACATGGAGGGAAGAACATTTGGTTCGACTGTCACCACATGTTCTTACCTATAGGTCATCCTTTTAGGCTAAATATGGATACCTTTTACTAAAAATAAAATGGTCATATCACAGTTTCCTCCTAAATTAACTAGTGAAGAAATATTTGAATGAGTAAGGTTCATGCCCATGATAGTTGATTCTACAACATTAGCTAATTACAAATGATCAGGAAATGGTATCAACCACAATTGGACCAAGAAAAGTATTTTTTGGTCCTTGGCATATTGAAGAACAGACCTGATTAGACATAACTTAGATGTGATGTATATAGAGAAAAATATTTTTGATAATATATTTAATACAGTCGTGGACATTAAGGATAAATCCAAAGATAATATGATTTATTTTTAATAGCATAGTAATATTTATTTCATTTATTTTATTATTAATCTACTTCAATTATTTAATTGATGCTCTATTTTATATTAAATGTTTGTTTTAATTTATGTTGCTAATACTTCTTTTTTTTTTTGCAGATGGCTTTAGATAATGAGCCTCATTGAGGAATGGATCAAAATTATTTTTGGTAGGAGTAAAAAAGTGACTAGTGGCTCAGTCAGTAGGTTTGTATATACTAACATGACCTCTTCTTCTTAGCCTTCCACTCAGAGTCAGCCTAGCCCACCTTTGCCTACTCCTCCAGCCTGTAGCCCACAGTTCTACTAACTAGACCCCCACTTTCCTTCACTAGATGCCATGCATAGTACCCCCTTCTACCCATACTACCCCCCCACCCCACCGATCTCATTGAGGCTCTCTCACTTATCCATATCTACCATATGTCCCACCATACTATCCCGTACCACCCGCTCAACCCTGCGTAGGTGGACCTTTCGCCCCAGTTGCAACAGAGCAGGCATCAGAGGAGCGCATGTAGATTGCACATGAGGGTAACACATACGTATTTACTATATTCTTAATATTCTACTAAAATTTGATGAATATTTTCTTACCTAACATATTTTATGTAGGTTTTATCCGTCAAAGCAACCAATGCATAAAATACAGGACATCATATGGAGCAGGAATGATGCTCCTTATATTTCTTGGAAGAAAATTTTAAAAGAAGTATGTGACATGTGATTCAGAGAGTTTGAGGTCAGTTATTACAAATAAATATTTTATATTATATCTTTTTTTAAAATAAACTAACAAAAATATTCTATGTTATATATTTTTTAATGTAGAAAGATTTTTATAGGTTGGCCCATCATAATGATAAAACTAGAAAGTATTATGAGAAGCGCGGGCTAACTCACATACGAGACATGTTTACAGACATTAAAAAGTCAAGCGAGCGACCACTCTGGATTGGTGAGAGTGAATGGGGTGAGATGACCAGTACTTAGGGTAGCCTAGATTTTTCCAAGATAAGGGACTATAATAGGAAAAACCAAGCTTCTGATATTAGGGGCCTAGGTAGTTCCCTTCATACTAGGGGCTCAGTTCCACTTACAGAGCACATGCAATGTTTGGAAAGAATTTTTAAAAGATTTTAATAATTTACTTAGATATGAATATAAATGTAAGTATATTATAGAAAGAGGAGCTGGGTAGAGAACATATCATTGTTGAATTGCATAGTCATACCTACAAGCGGCAGGAGGACATGCAATGAGTTGATGAGCTAGCAAGGAGAGCTTACGTGAGAACATAAGTTTAATTTTTTTTTGGTGTCATGTGTAAATTACTTAATCTTGTATTAACTTTTGTAGGATGAGTATACATGAATTTGAGAGAGCCAGCTAGGAGCAGGTGAGAGATCTTCTAAGGGATTAGTAGATTATTTTGACTACTATACTTGGTCACAGGTGGTAGGAGGAATGTAGAAAGGTTGGGTTTATGGTTTAGGCTTACAAGCCTATGCATATGAGGGCCAGACATCTGGTGGCTCCAGCTTCTCAGCAAGTAGCCATGAGTTATTCTATAGCCAACATGTAGCTGCCCTTACAATCGAGCTAGAGCAAGTCAAGAAATCATAAGCTGACATGCAGATGCAGATGCAGATGCAATAAACTCAATTGTTCGATGAGCTATAGAAATTGAGGGAATAATTTAGTGGAAAGTAGGCAGCATGACTAGAGGAGGAGATTGATTCTGATTAGATATTTTTTTTTGTTATTACTGGATATTTCATTTATATGTTGGACATTTCATTTGTAAGTTTGATTATTTTATTGTCCATTTTTAAATATGCAACGAACAAACTTTATGTTTCATTTAACTATTTGGTAAATGTTCAATGAATTTGGAATGATCAAATATTTTATTAAACTATTTGGTGAATGTTAAAGTGTTTGTTTATGTTCAATGTCTAAATGTATGTATTTTTTTAAATAGGTTTGTTGTGTTACAGAAAATATAAATATAAGAGGGAGTGCTATTTTTTTGCTACAGGTTTCTGGTGGAATATCTGTCAAAAATGGTATATCCGCCAAAAATGGAGATACATTGAAAATGTATCAATTTTTTTGGTAGAAATAATCCACTAGAAGTTCTGCAGATAACCCATCAGAATTTTTGCCTCATATCAACTGGTAGAAAGTTTTTACGGGTTATTCGCTGGAACTTTCGGTGGATTATTTTTAGATAAACCACCGATAAGAGTGCCTCATAAATGATGAATATTTCAACACAATTCTGCCATAATTCCATCAGAATATCTACCTGAAATATTTTAGGCAAAAAAATTCTGCCAGAAAAAGGTTTCTGACATGCATTTTATTGTCGACTGAATTTCTGCTAGAAATCCACCAAAAATTCATATTTTTAGTGAAATTTTATGATTTTTTATAGATTTTGGCAACCGGTAATAACATATTTTCCTTTAGTGATAGAACCAATCAAAATATAATCCATGGTAATTATATTTCCATAAATTATATTTAAAGGAAAGCTCGTTAGCCCTCCCTCTTATATAGGGCACTATATTTTAACAACCAACCCATGGTAATTATAGTTCCAACGACTAGCCTTCCCTTCTTACATACAAATATTATATTTATTTTATATCAGTTATATCAATCTCTTTAATACATGAAATGCTTAAATCTATAAAATATAAGAAAATCTGTATATTAGTCTATAACTTCAAAAAATCATAACTCTCATTTTACTTAGTAAAATTTAATTATATTACAGTCAAAATATCCATAAAGTCTATGTCTACCGTATAAGAAATGTTACATTTAAAGTGCAATAAATTATGAGAAAATATAATTTTATTAATTTAGGAGAAATTAAATCTGTCAAATTCAAAATCATTGAAAACTATAATGAGATTCAAGTTAATTGTAATGATCAGAAGACTTTCTTTATTGAAGTAATAGACAAAAATGACCAAAACTCACTTTATCTCCCTTCCCTCTCTCCTCTTCTTCTTCCTTCCCCCTTTCCTTTCTGAGCAGGTCACGATATTGGGAAAAATGGGTAAGGATTTTACAGTTTAATATATATAAAAATAATGTTAGTGGCCAAACACCGACATGCTCCGGCTCTGCATCGCAATGCTTCATGTTGAATTTAGAATTTCTATAGAATAGAGGCTTCAATACTTTGGAGGAATTTCTGCTGCCATTGTGTTCACAAGCGTAGTGCCGCAGTGCTACCAAGCACATTGTTGAAGTGCTCCAGTTTAAACAGAAATTTAAAATTTTATTTTAAAATACTTTTTCATATTTTTGGTTGTTATAATGGCGATGAGGGTTATGGGTGGTGATGCCACTATAGGAAATTTACTAAATACCAGCGGTTTGTCTGCCGCTACTAACCGGTAGTTAAATCACCGGTATTAAATGCTAAACTGCCAAAATTTCTGGCGGTCAACTAACCGCCTGAAATAGTATTGGTAGTTTCTTTTCCTGGTGGCTTTTACCTATGATTTAATCGTCATTTTTAAGTAAAAAGTTTCTAGCAGTTAAAACATGAAGCATTGGATGTTCTCAGTAGACATTGGCAAGGGCCTTAAAATTGAACACCCCCTCCCTTCTTCCTCATTTCTTCACGTGGCTCATCTTCTTTTGTTGATACGCCTGCGCCCTCATTGAACTGTGCTCATTAATTTTATCAACAGAACTCTACCTACTGAACTTTGCTCGCACCCTCACCCCCAACGCTCTTACTCACGTTTAACCGCCCTAGCCGAAGGTTGTCTCCATGCATCTCTTGAATTTTTATTTTAGTCATGGATGTTCTCAATAGACATTTACAAGAGGATGGGGGGGTGAACTGGTTATTTAAAAATTTCTATAGCAAAAGAAAAATCTTTTTATAGCCTTTTTAATATCTAAAATTAAACACCTTAATCCCCAATACGGAAGCAAATAAATTCACTATAACAAAACAAATCAGAGTTTTCTAACCACACTGTAAATCACAGAAAAATAAAAGTGTGAAAAAATAATAAGAATAAATACCCTAGAATTTGTAGTGGTTCAGTCCAACCTAACCAACGTCCACTCCCCAAAAATCTCTGTTATAGGTATTGCACTAAACCTTTAATGACTCTCATTTAGCCTCCACAGCTAGGTGAAGAAGCCCTTATAAAATCTCTTCTACCAACCTGGTGTGGCAAAGGACCTGGAATCCTTTTTCACCCTCCTGGTAAAGGTAGAGAACCTAGAATCCTTTTCTACCCTCTTGATGAAGGCAAAGAACCTTAAATTATTTTTCACCCTCCTGGTGAAGGTAGAGAACCTTGAATCACAATCACCTTTCTCGATGTGGTGGAGTAGCCGGGTCCTTTAACACCAAAAAGCTCTTCTTCTTCCCAAAACTTCCCTCAAGATAAACCTTAACTATGATGTTACTAAGGTGCAAGCTTGCCAGAGCAACCGTGTGAAACCCCTCCACACTCCCTTGAAACCCACAAGGATCTTCTCCCTCTCAAACTCCACCCTTTTCTCTCTCCACTTTAAGGCTCCCTTTTCAAGTTTTCTCCAGAAGAACTAAAAATTAATGCATGCCAAAGACCCTTACAAAGTCTCATGAGAAAGCTTAAATATTGGGCTTCAAAAAACCCTAGAAATTCAATTCAGCCATCAAAGATCGTATAGTATGATTGTAGGATTGTCTAGTACAAGGTGCAAAATTTGACCTGTTAGTACTATACAATCACTAGTTAGTACAGTGTGATCAATTCAAATTTGCCTGTTAATATTATATGATCATCAGTACAAATGATTAATTATACAATAAGATTAGTTCAACCGAAATGCAGTTCGTCTAGGATGAATCATGGGATGACCAAATATCATCTCTATTGATCGTACAATTCGATCTAGTTTGTATAGTACGATCAAAATATTAAAATTAAGTAGATTTGATTGATTAATCATAGGTCTAAAATAGGCAATATTTTGAACATCGTATAGTATGATTAGGTTTGTATAGTATGATAAGAACAATTTTTCAAATTCAAATTTTTGCCTAATTTAATGAACGACAAGATTTCTAATTATAACATATCGTCCAGTATGATGTGGTGCTTACACTGTATAAATTATTATATTTTAAATTTATTTTTTTAGAAAAAATAAATATTTTAATTAATTTTTATAACACGGGATCATATAGTATGATCCATTTCATACAAAATAATGAACAAAAAAATTAAAATATTTTAAATTATTTTTGCGCCTATTGTGTATGTGTGCATGGTCACGAGGCTAGCATACACACTTATAAGACTTGACTCAAGAAATTAAAAATAAATAAATAAAAATTATAGACACTTTCAACATAATCTATTCAACCTAATCTTGAGCCTTAAATCTTTAAAGAATGGTATATATTATACCTGAAATATTAGTCAACACATAAATAAATAGAGAATGCAAATATTAGGAGATGAAGTTATGATGAGCCATAATGTTTATTATCATCAAAAATATAAACTTGTGAGCTCGAGTTGCAACAGACAGATGAATTTATGGAGGGAGTTAAGACTTTTATTCAAGTCACATCTCAACTACCTTCATTTAAGTTCGATGAAATGTTTAGATGTCTATGCTCGAAGCACAAAAATCAAGTATTTCTTAAGCTCGATGATGTAAATGTTGATTTATATCGTAGGAGATTTATTCAAGGATACTGGATTTGGATCTAACATGAAAAGTATGAGCCACACAGAGATACTCATGCCGGTCCATCCATATCTTTTGAAATAGTTGATGAAGATCAAATGAGTAGATCGCATGAAGAACTTATTTTTGATGCAATAGGTCTTAATTTAAGGGCGAGCATGGAAGAGCCACTAAACACAGAAACTAAAAAATTCTTTGAATTACTACATGCTACGCAAAAACTAAGTTGAGATGGTTGTATAACTCATTCAGAATTATTAGTTGTTGTTAGGATGCTAAGTATCAAAACTGAATATAATATTTCTCATGACTATTTTAGTGACTTCATTAGTTTTCTCAAAGAAATAAATCCAACATATAATTTAATCCCCATAGATTTGTATCAAATAAAGAAATTAGTATCTAAGTTGGGTCTCACTGCTATGAAATTAATTGTTATATAAATGGATGTATGTTATACTACAATGATGATGCGACAGAAGTTTATTATCGCACCTACAATGATCCTCGGTTTAAACCAAACTCAAGAAAATAACGTCATCAAAAGAAAGATATTTTATATTCCTGTTTATTTTGTTTACCAAATATTCAAAGACTTCAGCGGCTCTATGCATCAATGAGTTCAGTATGTCATATGAGATGGTATAAGGAGAAATTAGTACACAGTGGTGTTCTTTCTCATCCATCAGATGCTGAAGTGTGGAAAAATTTTAATTAAATGCATGCTTTGTTTGCTGCTGAGCCATATGACATAAGATTGGGATTATGTGTTGATGGTTTTACTCCATACAGTCAGGCGGCTTCACCGTATTCTTGTTGGCCAGTTATACTAACACCATACAACCTTCCACCAGAGATGTCTATGACTACTTTGTACATATTCTTAACACTTATAATACCTGGACCATTTAATCTAAAAGCAAAAATTGATATTTTTTTTGCACCCATTAATTGATGACCTCAAGTTCTTATGGGAATAATGTGTCCTCACATATGACATCTCAACCAAACAAAATTTTCTCCTTAGAGCTGCATTGCTTTTAACCATTGGTGATTTTTTAACTTATGATATATTATCGGGCGGAGCACACCAGGAAAATTAGCTTGCCCTTACTACATGGAGAATACTAAATCTTTCATACTAAAATAGAGGAAAAAAAATACTTGATTTGACTGTCATCATATGTTCATACCTGTTGATCATCCATTTAAGAGAAATAAGGATATATTCGTTAAAAATAGAGTTGAGAGGTCACCTCCTTCACCTAGATTAAGTGGTGATAACGTACTATAGAGACTTTTTGGCATTTCATTAAATATTAATTTTCCAATATTATCAGAGTACAATTTTTGAGATATGGTGTTCAATATAATTGGATTAAAAAAATATTTTCTGGATATTAAAGAGTACTACCGATATAAAAATCTAGAGTTAGTAACAATCAGTGATGGCAAAATAATGAAGCCCAAAGCACCATACTCTTTCACGTTAGAACAAAAAAGATTAATATGTCATGGGTTTCAAGGTTTAAAAATGCTTGATGGCTATGGATCAAACTTAAGTCAATGTGTAGATCTTAAATCTACGAGATTATTTAAACTAAAAAGTCATGATTGTCACATAATTATGGAGGTTCTCCTTCCAATTATAGTATGTCTGTTACAAGATTACATATTGAATTCGTTGACAAAGCATATCATTTTTTTCAAAGACCTATGTTCATCTAAACTAAGCGAAGATGCTTTATGGAGGAGCAAGGAGAACTTACCAATTATCTTATGTAAGTTAGAAAAAATTTTCCCCTGAGATTCTTTGATTCTATGGAACATCTTCCAATACATCTATCTTATGAGGCTAGAGTTGCTAGACCTGTGTAATATCATTGGATGTACCCTTTTGAGAGGTGAAACATATTTTTAATATACTATCTTAAATGTTTTTAAGTGTAACTGGTAATTCTAATCGTATAGCATATATTTGAACAAGTTAAAAAAATAATTTAAGAATAAAGCACGACTAAAAGAATCGATATGTGAAGCATATTTATCTCCAAAAACTACCCGCTTCTGCTCCTACTACTTTGAGCCCCATGTGAGGAGTACAAGAACAAAGATTGGTCATAACATGGACTTCATCGAAGAATAATCATAATCTGCATTATCAGTCTTTAGAAGTCATGGAAAGCCTAGTGACAAATATGTTGAAAGATTCCTTAATGATTTAGAAATCAAAATGACTTTATATGTGCTACATAACTGTTAGGAAGTTCAACCAATCTTAGAGTAAGTTTTTCCATAATGTGTAAAAGGAACCATGTTAATTTTTAATACTGAAGTCTTACTTGGATGATTTATCACCAAGTATTTTGTAAGCAATTTGCCTCTAACAGATAATACAAATGTTGAGCAACCTGTTGCAAATGAATTCCTAGCTTAGTTTAGATCTTACGTGAGCCCTTAAATTTTAAAATTTTTATTGATTTACATCTTATTTAATACTAGAAGCCCTAATAATTAAAATTTTTCTTAGCTACATAACCCCTTTAATAAAGTTTTTGATAAAGGGTTATAAGTATTGGCATGGGGCCCAATATAAAAAGTAAACACCTGGCCAATATATATATATATATATATATATATATATATATATATATATATATATATATATATATATATATATATATATATATATATATATAGTTAATTGGTTCAGTTTTCATTCCAAGTCTTGAAGTGAAGGGAGAAAAATTAAAAATTGTGGAGTTTTTGTTAGAGAAAATACTCATGAAGAAGATGAGTGTGATTATTATGGTATTTTAAATGAGGTTCTTGAGCTACAGTATCCAAGAGAAGATGAGAATATTATATGTTTGTTTGACTGTCAATAGTATACTCGAGTACCAAATAGAGGCACAAGGGTTCATCCTGCGTATGGATTAGAAGAAGTAAAACATAGTAAAATATATGAGAAGTTTGATCCATTTTTACAAGCAAGTTAAGCTGTTCAAGTTTATTTCAACAAATATCATAGTGGTCGCAAAGATAAGCAAGATTGGCTATATGTCATAAAAACTAAAGCATGGGAGATAATTGACCAACAATACATCGTAGTAACTACACATCAAGAGGAAGAGATGTTAGATTATAGATTTGTTAAAATTGATGAGATGTCAACTACAATACATAATGTTGAAATGCAGTTAGAGGATGCGAATAGTTTGACAAGCTCTTAGAGTGAGAATGTGGAAGAAAGTCAAGATACCTTGGAGAGCAATAAAAATATTTCTAATTCTAAATAGTTCTTGTAATTTAAGTGACTAAATTTATTGTAATATACTTATTATATTATAGTTTTTAAAAATCAAGTTAGCAAAAAAATCTTGGTAAATGTCTCTTATTAAATCTTATTTGTATGTAAATCATTATACATTATGTAATAATATTTTTATAATTCTTCATGTTTGTTATAACTTAACAGTCTATATTCTATATTTTTAATTTCTACTTATGTAAATATTCATAATTATTATAACTTATTTTTTTATATATTACAATGGTTTACTAATTGCTTCTTTTACTACAGATAGCTTTAGGTGATGATCCTCCTAGTAGATCTTTTACTTCAAAGTTTTCTCATAAGAAATAGTTGAGCACATGACCAAGTAGGTCTAGACAAGGTGATGAAGGTTAGGGGTAGAGATCAGTTCCATTAGTGATACCATCACCACCACTTGGGAGTCAGCAATAGTCCCCCACTTAGTAGGATCAGGGATAGACATATCCAGCTCTGGTTGGAGTACCACCCCTTCCTAGGTACTTCCCTCCTCCTATGTCTATGAGTCCTTGATTTTCCTCTCTAGATTAAACACACTCATCTCCATTCTATCCATACTACCCCCCACCAACATCACAAACAGCTCCATAAACCTATCCGTATACTCCTTACCACCACCTCTATTATTACCCACCTCATGTGTAGCCAGAACAGGGTGGACCAACAACACAAGTAGAGGTTGGTGTTGGGGAGCCTACAAAAGTAGTAGATAAGCGTATATACATAGAACCTGAGGGTGATACATAAGTTCATTTTATTTTATAGTTTATTTTATAAAGTTATTATAATTTGATCTATTATATATTATTTACAAAAATTTACCTGCAGCTTCAATCCCTCAAGGTAGCCTACCCACAAGATTTGTGACATCAGACAGAGCAAATATGATGCTCCTTACTTTTCATGAAAGAAGATCCCAAATGAAGTTAGGGATATATGGTTCAGAGAATTTCATGTATATTTATTTGGCATTAGTTAAAATATTAATTTCATTTATATTAATATTATTTATTATGCCTATGATTTACAAAAGGATTTTAGGTGGTTTCTTGAGCACGGTATGAGGATCAAAATAATTTTGAGTAGAGAGGATCTACTCGCCTTAGCAATATGTTCATGAACATTAGAAAGTCTGGGCCGCATCAATTATGGATTGGTGAGGGAGTATGTGCTGATTTGAGTAAATCTTGAGTGAGCCCTGAGTTCACCAAATTGAGAGAGCAGAATAAGCAAAATAGAGCATCTGACTATGGGGGTTTAGGAATCTCTCTTCATACCGGTGGTTTAGTGCCTCATACTGAACATAGATGATGATTGGTAAAAGATTATTTCAATTAGTTTAATAATTATATTTATATTATTTTAATTATATTTTTTATTTGTAAAAAGAGTATCTTGATTGAGAGCCGACACCATTGGAGTTACATATGAGGACTCACTAACATCAAGCTGATCATCAGTGGGTTGATGAGAAGGCAAGAAATGCTCACGTGAGTATAAATTTTTAAGTAATAATACAAAATAAATAGAAATTTTATTTGATGGATTTATTCTTGCAAGATGATTTTATATAACTTTGGGATAATCAGCAATCTACTGGTCATGGATCATCTTCAGGATCGACCCAGTATTCTAAGTATCACACGTGGTTAGATCTTATTGGAGGAAGGCAGAGGGGGAGGGTTTATGGCTTAGGTTCGAAGGGATATGCTTATGAGGGTAGTACATCTACTCAGCATTTTATGATGTTAGTGGAGCTGAAGAAACTATTAGCTAGAGGGTTGCTGCCCTGACCAAAGAGATAGAGGAGATGAGAAAGATTCAAAATGAGATGCAGGCTGAGCTGTGAGCATAACGAACTGAAAATCAGAATAACAAGGAGAAAGAGCCTATACCTGACTCACAGGGTAGCGAGGACACGGATGATGATTAGTGTTTTTGTTATTTGTTGTTATTTGTTTAAAGAACTATTTGGTGTATTTGGAACATCTGACTGTGGATTTCATATATTATGTTGATTGTGGAACAAATGGAAGTATGCTATTTGTTTGAAGAACTGTTTGTTGTTATTTGGAACATATGCACTTTATTTATTTCATATGCATTGTTATTTGTTTGAAGAACTATTCTATTGATTGTGGATTGTGGATGTATATGATCAATAGTGTTTTATATATGTTTTGAACTGCGTGCATGTAATTATGGAAATTTGTGTGGATAGAGGGGACTGTCAATTTTTTTTACAAATGCTACAAGTTTTTGATGGCTAACTGGTGGTTTAGCTGCCGGAAACTTCGAGATCGGATGGCGTGAAGCTGCCGCCGATTTTTTTATTTTGCCGTCAGTACTAACTGGTGGCAAATCGGCGGTTTGGCCGCCAGAAAAACTGGTGGTTGCTGGCAGTTTTTTCGTCAGATTTTTCTGGAGGTTTACCTGTAGTTTTGGGTTCAGTAATTTCCGGCTGTTTGAGCCGCCGGAAAACCGCCGAAAAATTTTGCCTCCGGAAATTGGCCGCCGGTTTGCATTACCTACACGGTTTATTCTGGCGGTTTATAAACCGCCGGAAAACCGCCGGAAACTACCCCCGGTAATGGACGATTTTCCTGTAGTATGCGTTGTTGGTCATTGAATAAGGCTTTAGAATTATTTAAATCTCTTAGCTCTTTTCAAATTCAACTCAAGCTTCCTTTCTTTTCAATTGATGAATTTTATACTGATGTATCATATATATAGAAAATCATATAAAAAATACATTTTAAAAATGATGATTTTTTTCTCATTCATTTTGACTGTGAAAAATAAAGCGAAAATTCGAAAACTTCTGTCAACTTTGAAGTCTATTGTTATGTCTATCGAGATACAACCAAATACTCGATCTTCCAAACATCTTTGTTTCTCAAAACGATTTATCAACCAAGCGATGCAATAAAAAAAAAACAGTTATTTGCCTCTATCAAAGTCAAATCAAAATCAATGAGAATTTGATGAATGAAAAAGGAAACTATAATACAAATTTTGTTGTATTTTTTGGGATTTAGTATTTGTGTGTTCATATTATAAATTAAAATAACTTATTTTATTTTAAAAAAATAATCATATCTCATAACCTATACCAGCATTACAAGTGTCTAGTGCATTGCCTTAAATTAATAGAAATTAATTGTGTTAAGGAAGTGTGAAATCACTTATCCAAACGTTAGAAGCAGGTGTGAACATTCAAACTTATGAATTGAATATTATTATAAGAAAACACAGTTGATTTTGTGATTAGATTAGTTAAGTTCACGGAGGCTATTATTGTAATAATACTAAAAATCTTGAATAAATATTTAAACATTGCTAGTCTTCTTTGTATAGTAGTTTTTTGACCTATATGGGTATTAGTTTTCTATGGAGATTTCCTCTACTTTACGTAGATATCCAAATTTGAAAATCTAGCTACATTAGGATTTTGATGCTTGATTGCAATTAAGTCTTCTAATCCTTAGTCTCTATGAAATGCAAGATGGGTAAATTGTTATTTATCTAAAAGGTCAATCTGAATTTAATATGGAAGAAGTTTGTTCGTCTAACTTATGTGGGAAAACTTTTTTAATGTTTTAAATATTTTAAGGCAAGTGTAACAAGTGAATAGATAGTTGGATTTCTAAGAAAGTTCCGGCAGCAAAACAACTCTATATCAATAGGAAAAGTAGGCACAAACCCGGAATTGACCCAATACAAATTGACCCAACCCGAACCCGACCCGTTTTTACAAACGGGTTGGGTATTTTGACCCAGACCCGACCTGTGCGGGTTACTGGTTGACCTAACCCGCGGACCTATTTTAAGCGGTTGAGGTGTTGAGCCGTGAGCGGATAGACGGCAAGCTCCCTCCTATCATCATCGTTGGATTTCCAGAAGAGCTTTTCATTTAGAAGAATTAAACAATTCTCCTAACAATAATGCAATCAATTATGAAAATACTAATGAAGCAAGACTTTCCAATTTGGATATTTACGTAAAAGAAAGGGAATCTCCATAGGAAAACTAATAAACACATAGGTCCAAAGAATATTATGCAAAGAAGATGTCATTATTCGCATATAGTTTTATGCCCAACAAGAATTAAAGTTTTTCCCAACAAGTTTCAAAGCTCTTCTAATAATTAGCAGTAGCAAAGTCTATATCTCTATTAATTAGCAGTAGCAAAGTTTATCTTAATTAAAAAAAATTTAAGTCAGTGCTAATGATTGTTTAGATCTGTAGAAAGGAATTTATGTGCCATTAGTTTGAGTAATTAATGAAGTAATGATTTCTTGAAGGAAATGATTGGCATTGATTTAATGATATTGAAAATGAAACATTTGTGTAAATATTGTTATGTCTTGTTCGAGCGTTACTAAAAATTTTGACAAAATAACAATGTATTGAATAATTTTTGTAAAATCACATTCACTAATAACAGATATATGAGAATTTATAGTAGTTACAATATTTATATTCATCAACAAAACTTAAGTGTAACTAAATCCAAATAATAATTGATAGAATAATGATTTCCAACATTTTTTCCAAAGTTGCAAAAAAAATGTGTGGTGCTCAACCCAATATATATCTCTGCAATGGAAGATTTTTATAACATGATTTTAGACTGTGGTCTAACTAATGTTGGTTTTACTGGCTTTTCTTATACCTGATCTAACAACTATATTTGGGAGTGGCTCGATAGAATTCTTTTCAATAATGCTTGGCTTACCTTTTTTCCTATCACCATTGTGTATCATCTTAGTAGAACAGCTTCTGATCATGTTCCTTTATTAACTAAAATTCAATATTCTTATGGGAGTGGCATTCTTCCCTTTCAATTTCAAAATATGTGGATTCAATCTCCTGATTTTTTCAATTTTGTTAAGGAGCATTGGTTGGCACCTTTACCTTATTTTGATGGCAGTAATGGTATGTTATTTTTTTGCTCTTATGCTTAAAAGGCTCAAACAAGTTCTTAGATGGTTGAATAAGCATACTTTTGGGAACATTTTCACTAACATTTGATGTTGTTTATATTGAGAAGAACTACTTCATTAACCCTTCTATTGACAATTGGGACCTGCTGTATAATGCTAAATCTAAGCTTATTTATTTGCAGCAATATGAAGAATATTTGGACGCAAAAATCTCCTTCCAAGCATGCTTCTGAAGGTGAGAGAAATAATAAATATTTTCATGACATTGTCAATAGGAACAAAAAAAATCTTTTATTAATAAACTAAATTGGAAAATAATGCTTGGTGTGAGGATCAGTACGTTATTGGTGATTTAGTTATTTCTCACTTCACTAACTTGCTTCGTAATCAAAAGATGGATCAACCTATCTATCATCCTCATTTCATTTCTTCTCTCGTGGGAAATGTGGAAATCATTTATCTTTCTAAATGTCCTGATGAAAATGAAATTTTCACATTTCTAATGGATATGAATAATGATTCTGTTGCCAGACTAGATGGGTTTACTTTTTTTTTTTCAAAAAAGTTGGCACATAATCAAAGAGGATCTTTGTAAAGTTGTGTATCCCTTTTTTCATTATTTTTGCATCCGTAAGTTTTTCTCTATTTCCTCTATTATCCATATTCCTAAATATAATAATCTTGAATATTGGAATGATTTTAGGCCTATTAATCTGTATACTACTTTTAATAAACTCATTTTTAAAATTTTGGTTCCTTTCTCAATTTATTTCTATAAATCAAACTAATTTTGTTAATGGTAGAAGTATTACTAACAATATTTTACTTGCCCAAGAATTGATTCATGATATTCATAAAAAAGGCCCTAGTCATAATGTTATTTTAAAATTGGATATCTCCAAAGCTTATGATAATATAAACTGGAATTTTATTTTCCATATGTTTCATCTATTTGGTTTTGATGACAAAGTCATTAAACTTATTAAGAACATTGTTGAAAGGGTTTGGTTTTCTATTGTCCTAAATGGCAAATCTAAAGGCTTTAAAGGCTTCTTAAAACTACTCAAGGTGTTAGTTAGTGGGATCATTTTTCTCTTGCTATCTACATCATTGCTGCTTAGTGCCTATCTAGAGGTTTTCTACATTATTATTCTCTTTAAAAAAGCATTACCTATAGGATTACTGGTGGTTATCATGTTTCCCATCCACTACAGAAAAATTATTATAAATCTGGGCCTAAGTACTGTGATTTTGATGATAACAAATATTATTGTTTCTTTACTACTACTATTATTGCATATCTATTTTGTTTTCCCTACTCACTAACCTTTCATGTCCACAAGTTCACTTGCAACTCCAATCATCTCAAGATCAAGTAGACTAGGGTTGAGTCTATCTGTAATTTCAATTTTAATATACTTTTTACCTTTCTTGAGTCAAGTCATATATCTGGTGGACCCCAAGCTAAGAAACCTTGCACATACACACTCAAGGGGGTGAGTTAGTGAGTTAGAAATTTTTTTTTATTTTTGAACTAATCATACAGTACGATATATATTGTACTGGACAATCAGTTATGTAGAAAATCCTAATTAGGGAACCCATTATTAAGTGAGATTAATTAACTATTCGTATTGGACGATTCAGATCGTACAAGACGATCAATTATAGACATGAAAAATATTCGCCAATCATAATTTAGGCAATTTCTTAATATACAAATTTTACTCTAATCGTACATTATGATCTATATCTTACTGAATGATTTATGACAATCATGCCAAAATTAATCCTGTGATTAGGGGACTAATTATGGTTAGATTGCTCGATCAAATTGTACAGGACGATTTATGGAGATCGTATTGGATGAACTATGATATTTCATGGGACGATCTCCCATCGTCCAAGATGAAAACTGTAATTTTTTTTAATCATACAGGAGATCATACTTTACATCCTGAGGGATGTGGGAAATGATATTCAAATTGCCAGTCATCGTCCCATATCATACTGGATGATCAATACAGTATCTTGAACTTATCGTCCCAGATGATCGCAAAATCATACTAGATGACTTGTATAAATACTTGAACTGATAGTACAGGAAAATTTTGATCATGCTGACTAAAAGGGTTATTTTGTACTAATCATACAAGACAATCTGAGGATCATACTAGATGATTAGAAGCAGCATATTAAAAATTAGGGCTTATTTAAAGGCTCTCTATTTAAGCTCTCATATCATCCTTGAATTAAATCTTTTGTTGTGGAATTGATCTAAGAGAGAGCTTAGAGAAGGAAGAGAGAGAGCTTGGAAGAGAGAGAAATCCTTGTGAGGGGGAGTTGTAAGGGATTCATAAAGGTTGCTCCAAGCAAGGTTTCCACCTTCTTCTTCAAGCTGCTTTTATGGTTCATTGGTGGCTCTAGGGGAGACTTTCATCAGCATCTGCTCTAGGTTCTCTGCCTTCACCAGGAGGATGAAGAAGGATTCCATGGTTCTCTGCCTACTTCAGGAGGGAGTAAAAGGATTTCAAGGTTCTCTACCTACTCTAGGAGGGAGTAAAAAAATTTTTAGGTTCTCTACCTACTCCATGATAGAGTAAAAGTATTCAAGGGCTTCTCCGCCTTGTTGTGGGGGCAAAAGGAGAGACTCTACTTTCAGTGCAATACATGGAAAAAAGATTTTTTAGGGAGTGGATGTAGGTCAAGTGGACTGAACCACTATAATTCTGGTGTATTCTTTCTATTTACTTTTCCACATTTAATTTCCATATTTTTCTGTGATATGTTCTGTGTTTGAAATCTCTAATTTTTATTTTCATGAAAGTGATATGCTTCCTCATCAAGGGGTTTTAATTTTTTATTTTGTTAAAGAATTTTTTAAATAACCAATTCACCCCCCTCTTGGTTAGCTTCGGGCTAGTTCTCAGAGGTTTAACAACCTTCACAAACATTCAAGTGGTATCAGAGCGGGATTCATAAATTAAGTTTTAAATTTTTTTTGAAAAATGATCCATGGCTAATTTGGGTAATCGTAATACTGTGAAAGGATATTCAATCACACGACCACCTATATTTGATAATATTCCTTTTGATTTTTGAAAAATTTGCATGTCTACATTCTTATAATTAATTGATTATGGTATGTAGATGTTAGTTTAGGAAGGTTATTCTGTACCTTCTCACTTTGTTAATGGTATAAAAATTGAACTTTCCTTTTTTGAATGAAGTATAGAAGATAGAGATTTAGCCCAACTTAATGTAAATATTTGAACTATTTTTTCATGCTTTAAAATATAAAGATTACATGCATGTCTCTACTTATTCAACTGGAAAAAAAATTTGGGACAAACTATGCATAACATATGAGGGAACTAATGAAGTTAAATAATCTAGGCTGAACATTATACTTCATAATTATGAACTATTTCACATGAAACCTAATGAATCAATTTCTGAAATGTATACTAAGTTTACTCAGATTTATACTCCCTGCATGCCTTAGAAGAGAGCTTACAAATTATAAAAAAGTTAATAAAATTCATCTTTGTTTACCTTATTTCTATGATGCAAAAAATCACTGCCATTACTGAATCTAAAGATCTGAATGTTTATTCCATTGATAACTTACTTGGGTCACTCATTGCCTATGAGCAAGAAGAGAGTCAAAGGAAGCTTGATGCAGGTGAAAAGAAAAAAGAGAAAATTATAGCCTTAAAGGCTAATGAACTGATAGTGACTCTTTTGGACAAAATGATGATGGCATTGCACTGATGACTAAGCAATTCAAGAGCTTTTTAGAGAAAAAAGCAAAAATGTCATCAGTAATAGAATAAAGGTAAGAATAGTAAAAATTTTAAAATTTCTTCTGATGTTATATACTTTAAATGCAGGAAGCCAAGGTACCTAAAGTCTGACTGCCTAGTTCTTAAAGCTCACCCAAGAAAGGAGAAGGGTGAAGAAAAATCTAAATTCAAGAAGGGCAAGAAAATAACTAAAAAAGCTTTCTAGGCAGACTCAGCATCAGACTCTTTTGAAACCAAAGCAGAAGAGGAGGTAACTAACCTATGCTTAATGGCAGATGATCATCTTGATGATTCTGATTAAGAGGAGGTATGTGAGCCTAGCTATGATCAATTATTTAAAGTTTTTGAATAAATTCATATTACATATAGGAAGCTTAAAAAATCACATGCCTGTCTTAAATCTGACTTTTTAATTCTGCAGAAAGAGCATGAATACCTAAGGAAAGATTACTCCACATTGGATAGCAATCACATGGCTTTGAAAGATGAATTTAATATTTTAAGTAAAAAGCATCTTAATTTAATTAATGAGTATGAATCCTTAAAAGTATCCCATATTGATTTATAAAACTCATTTAAGAAATCAAAGGCATATCTAGATGAAGCTGATGATAGGGAGCATGCATTAAAAATTAAAAATTCAATTCTTAAAAGTGCAAATCAATTCTTAAAAATTAATTTAAATTATTTTCAAAAAAATAAAACATTACCTACACTTACATAGTTACATAATCCATCACCACAGCATGCATCATTCAAACCAAGGAAGAGGCACCATCACCCACATAAATTAGTTAACAATTTTTTTGGTGTTAGATGCTTTCATGCTAGGACATATCTCCCACACTTGCACTATCCACTATAGAATACATTTGGTGTGGAGACCAAAATTGTATAATTCACAATATAACATGCAAACCTTTTATCCCATATTCCATAAGGTTAAACTCAAACTTATTTGGGTTCCTAAATCTGATAATTGATGATTTTATAGGAGTGCTCTCACAAAAGCCTCGTGAGAGCATGTGGTACCTCAACAGTAGATGTTCAAGGCACATGATTGGAGATGTAAATCAATTCATTTTATTGGAGGCTAGGGTAGGAGGCAAGGCGACACTTGGAGATAACAACACCAGGAGAGTGGTGGGCTCAGGTATAATTTGTAACTCAAAAAATTTCATCATTAAAAATATTTTATTGGCAGATGGACTAAAACATAATCTACTCAGCATTAGCCAGCTCTGTGATAAAGGCTTCAGCATAAAATTTCTATTTACGAGCTGCATAATAAGCTTAAATGACAAAACTATTTTGAAGGGAAGGAGAATCAATAAAGTCTACTTTCTTGATCTAAATTGTATTAAATCTGATACTTCTCTTTGCTTAAAAATAATTGTTGATGAATCCTAGTTATGATATAGATGATTGTGTCATGCAAGTATGAAAAGCCTTAGAAAATCACCTAAAAAGACATAGTAAGAGGAATTCCTAAACTAGAGTTCACTAAAGACCACCTGTGTGATGCCTATCAATTAGGGAAACAAGTCAAATCCTCCTTCCAGTCAATCAAAGATATTAACACTAGTAAACCCTTAGAAGTCCTCTCATGGATCTCTTTGGACATGTCAGCACTACAAGTCTAGGAAGGAAAGTCTTTGGGTATGTAATTGTTGATAATTATTTGAGGTTTACTTGGGTTAGATTCCTATCTCATAAAAGTGAATCATTTGAAAAATTTAGAGTATTCTCCACTTGGATTTAGAGGAAGCTAGGTTATAAAATTCTAAAACATTCATAGTGACCATGGTGGAGAGTTTGAAAATGAAAATTTTGAATCTAACTGTAAGGAACAAGGGATAGATCACAACTTTTTAGCTCATAGAACCCCTCAACAGAAAGGGGTAGCTGAAATAAAGAATAAGACATGGTAAAAGCCACTAGAGTCATGTTAGCTGAATACTCACTTCCTAAATACTTCTGGGAAGAAGCAATGAATATAGTCTATTTTATTCTGAATAGGGTTAATGTTAGATGCAAGATGAACAAGACACCCTATAAAATTTTTAAGGGTAGGACACCTAACCTCTCTCACCTTCATGTCTTTAGTTGTAAAGTGTTCATTCTGAATAATGGGACATCTCAATTTGGAAAGTTGACCCAAAATTTGATGAAGGAGTGTTCCTAGGTTACTCAAATATTAAAAAATCCTATAGAGTCTTCAAAGAAGGGCATTGATAGTAGAGGAGACCACTCAGTTGTATTTGATGAATTTGATAATTCTAGAGGGTCTAGGGTGAATGAAGAAGTAGCAAACATTACCCAAAAAGTAGAATTTATAAATTTGGAGGAAATGGTAGAACTTGAAAACACACTACCTATAGAATGGAGATATTCTTCAAGTCATCCTAAAGAACTGATCTTAGAAAACCCTATCTGAAGGTGTTAGAACTAGGCATAGACTTAATAAAGAAGTAAACTACTCTGCCTTCATCTCATTGACTGAACCCACCGATATAAATCAAGCCCAATCTGATAAATTCTAGATCCTAACTATGTAAAAAGAGTTAAAATAATTTGTAAAAAATGATATTTGGGAGCTAGTTGAAAGACCTAAGGACCATAATATTGTTTGAACTAAATGGGTTTTTCAAAAATAAAATGAATGATTCTGGTATAGTGGTGAGAAATAAAGCAAGATTAGTGGCTAAGGGGTATAACCAAATAGTAGGAATTAACTTTGAAGAGACCTTAGCAGCTGTAGCTAGATTAGAAATCATTAGGGTGCTACTAGCCTTTACTTATTTTAAGAGATTCAAACTGTACCAAATAGATGTCAAGACTGCCTTTTTGAATGGGGTAATAAAAGAAGATGTGTATGTTAAACAACCCCTATGCTTTAAAAATTCACAATTTCCTAATCATGAGTTCAAATTAAAAAAGGCATTATATAGACTAAAATAAGTAGCAAGAGCATGGTATGAAAGGTTAAGCACATTCCTACTAGAAAGAACCTTTGTCAAGGGAAGCGTAGACACCACCCTATTTTTTAAAGAAGATAGGAGATGAACTACTCATTATTAAAATTTATATTAATGATATTTTATTCAGATCCTCTGATAAAATACTTTGTGATTAATTTTTAAAAATAATGAGTATGGAGTTTGAGATGAGTATGATGGGAGAACTGACCTACCTTCTTGGATTTAACATAAGGCAGAAGGATGATGGAACCTTTCTTAGTCAATCAAAATACATTAAGGATATCCTTAAAAAAATATGAAATGAATAAAGCCAAGCCAATCAACACTCCCATGAGTTCCTCTGTTCAGTTAGATAATGATTCAAATAAAAAATCTGTTGATCAAAAGAAAAATAGAGGAATAATTAGTTCACTTCTTTAATTTACTACTAGCAGACCTAATATTATGTTTAGTGTTTGTCTCTGTGCAAGATTTCAGACTGATCTAAAAGAGTCCCACTTAACTATTATTAAGAGAATTCTTAGATATCTTTTAGGAACTCAAGACTTAAGAATCTGGTATCCTAGGCATAGCACCTCCTTTGAAATTATAGGATATTCTGATTCAGATTTTATAGAATGCAGGGTTGATAGAAAAAGCACTTTTGGAACATGTCAATTCATAGGATAATCCCTAGTCTTCTGGTCTAGTAGAAAATAGAATTTAGTTGTATTGTTCACTGTTGAAGCTGAATACATAGCCTTAGGAAGTTGTGTGGCCCAAGTCCTTTGGTTAAAGTGACAAATTCTAAATTTAGGATTACATGTAGGCACAATTTTAATCCTATGTAATAACACTAGTGCCATCTACCTTTCAAAGAATCCAATCCAACACTCCATGACCAAACACATTGACATAAGGCACCACCTCATTAGAGACCATGTTACCAAAGGAGACATAGAGCTACACCATGTAGCCACTAAAAACCAACTTACTGATATCATTATAAAACCACTGGCCTTTAAAACTCTCAACATCTTTAGAACAAGATTAGGTTTAATAGATATTCATGCTTGAAATTAATGCTTCTAATTCTATTCTTTTTTTATTTTGTTTTAGTTATATGTCTATTTTTTTTAATGTGTTTATGTTTGATATTTTTTAATTTTTTATTATTTTTTCTTCAATATTTTTAAGGAATTAGATCAATGCTCACTTCTAATATTAAATTCTCAAATGACATTTTTGTCTTGCATTTAGTTTTAGAAATTAGTAAGTAGTTTTTGACTCCTCTAAAAATAGTTAAAGGAAGAAAATTTGATGATTGTCACTCTTCCTCTAACTCCTTTGGTGGTGTATTTTCTTTTTGAATCAAAATCTATTTCAAATTAAAAGTTAGACTTTGAAATAGAGATCTATTTTATCTTCCTACAGTAATCTATCTCATATGAATAATATTCTAAGTTAATGAATCACTTTCAAGTTTTTTTAATCAGGTTATTGCATTTATTATATGGATATGATTTTATTTTGTGGTTTAATCTTTCTTATATTAGATAGTGAGTTTTTCTTCTCTTATATCTAAAAAATAATCTCACAACTGTGAGTCTTTAAAGGTTTTGAAAGGAAGCAAGCTCGTAAAAATGACAAGAGGCATAAAATGAGCCCAAAACTGAAAAGATGTGCAATGGCTGCCAAATAATTACAAGATACACAAAGTGTATCAAAAATCAAAAGATGCACAAAGTGTGCCAAATAACTAAAAAAAAGGTACAAAATGAGCCAACAAAGAAATAAGCTTCCTTCTCTTTCAAATCTTTAAATCTTAGAAGAATCCATGTACCACTTGATATCTTCAAACACTCGAAATTAAAAATTATGATTCCTGATTCATTACTTCGTAATACTATTCTCTCATATATTTTTCTGAAATGAAGTTTGAAAAGATCACTTTTCCTATCTAATTTCTTTTCTGAATTAGATTCTTTTAAAAGAATTTTGGCCTGTAAGTAGTCCGAGCTAGGGTTAACAAAATCAGTTTTTTACCCTTTCTAGATTTCAGCATTGTCAATTCATTTCTTACGGGCTTTTAAATCTAATAATAAGGTAAATTTATCATTTACTAGGTTTAACTGATTAAAAAAAGGGTGATGTTTTTTATTTTTATTTATGATTATTTTTGGGTTGTTATTGTTTTGTTTTATGCTTTTTCATATTTTTATTTTTTGTGTTGAAAACCTCCTGATCATCACATTCCATCTCCTAAATTTTTCAATTTTTGCACACATCATCTAGAATAATCCATAATGTCATATACGATTTGAACAAACATTTTAATCTCAGATCCAGCACATCCAACGGCTTAAAATGATCAATTATTAGTGATCGTAATATATGATTACACTATCATACTATATGATCCACGTGGCATAAACTTTTGGATGATTTAAATGCAGTCGGTACGATCCTTTATAGCACATCGTCTGGTATGATCCTTTATAGCACATCGTCTAGTACGATCAACGTGTTCGTACTATATGATTCGCTCAATCTACGATCGTCCAGGCTGACTCCTCGGGATGATTGCTCTATGTTTAATCGTCTAGGATGATACCTGATCGTACTATATGATATGACCAATCTTTTTGACTAATTTTTTTTTAACTAATTGATTGCACCCAATTATCTAAGATGATCTCACAATCATACTGTATGATCTGGCAATTTCATTATAAATAGCTGGTTTTCTTCATTTTCTTCACACCCTTCCAATCCTTTTTCTTCCCTCTTGAACTCATACTCCTACAATGGTTAGTGGGAAAAGATCCTGAACGCTTGTAGGAAGCTCTTCTAGGCATCCTATTAATCCTTGATTCACTGAGGAATCTGATAAAGAAGCCTATAATCTCTATAAAATTTCTGGCATCAATCCTTCCAAGATTTCAAAATACTCTGAACTTTCAGGCACTAGACTTATTTGCTCACACCACTCTTGGATTTATTCTTACCCTTGCCTTTCCTTTCAACTCCGAACTGCTATTCAAATTCTTTGTAAGCCTTCACCTTAATGCTGAGTTTACTGCTCTACAATCATATGTGAATAGAAGGTCTGTAGAGATAACCTGCCAGGATTTCCATAAATTTCTTCACTTGTCTACCACTGGAGATAAAATCCATATCTTAGCTTTTGATCCTAATTTTAATTGGACCCCTGCTAATAATATTCTTAGGGAAACTAATGGTCACTACCATGATTCCAAAATCAGCACCTTAGTCAAAGATGCCTAAACCATCCAGCATATTCTTCGCATCACAATTATTCCTAAAGCTGAGGATTGGATCCACATTACTCCTATTCTTTCACTCACCACTTACTACATCATGGCTAACCATGATTTTAATACCGCTAATCTTATCATTCGCTACATTGAACATTTAAAATGCATTAGGGATTCATGCCACAAAAGAAAGCCCAATCTAGCTTTAGGACATCTCATTACCTATGTCCTTGAGACAAAATATAATCTTTAATTTCCTACTCCACCTGATCACCTCCCTATATTCTATTCTAATAGCTCCTTCCATGTCCTTCACAATAATCATCGTCACCCTATGCATGAAGAGCCTACGACTGAAGAAGAAGGACCTATTCCTGCACCTGTCTCTAGTAGAAGCAGCATGACCAGGATATGGTCTGGTTTGGGGAGCAGTTTGCTTCCATTCACCATTTCTTCTAGCCACCACCACCACCACCTCCACCTAATCAAGATCCTTCCTTTTTCTAGTTTGCTCAATGCTTTTGTTTCTGTGTTTGTACTAATCTTTACTTCTATACTTTGTGATGTATTTACTTTATTATGCTTAGTATTTTTCTTTTTCCTCCTTTTTGTGATGTCAAAAGGGGGAGTAGTGTGTTGTTTTGAGTGTTATTTACTTCTTCTATTTTAGTAAAATTAGTTTATTTTCTTCTTACTTATTTTTTTATCTTTATTTATGTCTCGCATTTTTCTTAATATATATATACATATTTTTTAACTCCCCTTATAGAATTTCATCTTCTAAGGGGGAGTTTTAGAGAATGTCAAAGGGCTTTAAAATTTTTAACAATAATATTTGTCATCATAAAAAAAGGAGAGATTGATATAAATCTGGGCCCAGGTATAGTGATTTTGATGATAATAAATATTATTGTTTCTTTACTACTACTATTATAACATATATATTTTGTTTTCCCTACTCATTAATCTTTCAGGTCCACAAGTTCACTTGCAATGCCAATCAGCTCAAGATCAGGTAGACTAGGGTTGAGTATGTCTGTAATTTTAATTTTAATGGACTTTTTACCTTTCTTAAGTCAAGTCATGTATTTGGTGGGTCCTAAGCTAAGTAACTTTACACATACATACTCAAGAGGGTGAGTTAATAAGTTAGAAATTTTTTTTATTTTTGAACTAATCATACAATATAATATATATCGTACTGGATGATTAGTTATGCAGCAAACCCTAATTAGGGCACTCGTTGTTAAGTGAGATTAATTAACTGATCAAACTGAATGATTCAGATCATACAGGATGATCAGTTATGGACATGAAAAATAGCCACCAATCAAAATTTAGGTAGTTTTTTAATATACAAATGTTACTCTAATCGTACAGTACAATCTATATCATACTAGACGATTTATGACAATCATGCCTAAATTGATCCTATGATTAGTGAACTAATTATAGTTAGATTGCTCAATCAGATCGTACAGGATGATCTACGATGATCGTACTGGATAATCTATGATATTTCATGGGATGATCCCCCATCATCTAAGATGAAAACCCTAGTTTTCTTCTAATCATATAGGAGATCGTACTAGACATCCCGAGGGATGTGTGAGATGATATTCAAATCACTGATCATTATCCCATATCATATTCGATGATCAACACAGTATCTTGAACTAATCATCCCGGACGATCGTAGGATTGTACTGGACGATTTGTACAAATACTTGAACTAATTGAACTGATCGTATAGGGCAATACTGATCATACTGGTTAAAAGGGATATTTTGTACTAATCATGCAGGGCGATTTGAGGATCGTACTGGATAATAAGAAGCACCATATTTAAAATTAGGTCTTCTTTGGAGGCTCTCTATTTAAGCTCTCATATTGTCCTTGAATTAAATATTTTGTTGTGGAGTTGATCTAAGAGAGAGCTTAGAGAAGGAAGAGACAGAGATTCATAGAGAGAGAAATCCTTGTGAGGGGAAGTTGTGAGGGATTCACAAAGGTTGCTCCAATCAAAGTTTCCATGTTCTTCTTCAAGCTACTTTTTTGGTTCCTTGGTGGCTCTAGGTGAGACTTTCATCAGCATCGAATCCAAGTTCTCTTACTTCACCAGGAGGGTGAAAGAGGATTCTAGGGCTCTCTTCCTACTTCAGGAGGGAGTAAAAGGATTCCAAAGTTCTCTGCCTACTCCATGAGGGGGTAATATGAGTTCTAAGTTCTCTACCTACTCCATAAGAGAGTAAAATGATTCAAGGTACTTTGCCTCACCGAGTCGGCAGAAAGATTTTGTAAGGGCTTCTCCACCTTATTGCGGGGGCAAAAGAAGAGACACTACTTTTGGTGCAATACCTAAATAGAAAATTTTTGGGGAGTGGACGTAGGTCAAGTTGACCGAACCACGATAATTCTGGGGTGTTCTTCCTATTTATTTTTTCGTATTTAATTTTAAATTTTTATGTGATATATTCTGTGTTTGAAATCTCTGATTTTTATTATCGTGAAGGTGATCTGCTTCCTCATCAAGGGAATTTAATTTTTCATTTTGTTAAAGAATTTTTAAAATAACAATATCACCACCCCCCCCCCCCTCTTGGTTAGCCTTGGGCTAGTTCTCATAGTTTAACAACCTTTATAAACTTTCAAAAATTGCCAATTACTAGGGGATTTTCCTGGTGGAAATTAATAATTTTTTGGTGAAAATTAAGAGATTTGTGGCTTTTTGGTGGATATTTTTCCGCCGGTAAAATTCACATAAGAAATGAGAACCATCAGCTCATTTCTGGCAGGAATTTTTTTTGACGACTTTTCGATGGTTTTAGGTTGTGGTCAGTCTGGCGATCAAAGTTGTGGTTGACCCAGAATATCCACCAAAAAATTTTGACGGTTTAGCTGTAGGAGGTTACTAGAGGTCTAGCCACCGGATGTTATAGAGCACACAACAGGAGAACCGCCAGGAAATTTTGATGATATTATCGGTAGCATTCACCGCCACTAATTTCCAACATCTAGACCATCAATAATTTTTGGTGTTTATTATTATATACTAGCGGCCCATTTTATCATCTTATATCATGGTTTTTCAGCGACTAATTCACCGGTAAGCTGCCAAAAAATATAGCATCTTAAAAAAATTGACAGCCCCCCTCTATTTGACCACATTTCCACATTTTATACTTGCATAGCAGCTGAATAATATGAATAAAATAAAATACAGTAACATAATATTCACAATCAACAGATGCTTAGGCAGTTCAAAACTTAAAATTCAAATTAAAAAGACTTTTAAACATAAGAAAACATAACATGCAACCATTTATACAACAGTTAATTTTTATGGCGGTGAGACCCAGTTTGGATACTAATTTCTTCGTTCGATATAAATCTATGGGGATTAAATTGTCCGTTACATTTATTTCCTTGAGAAGAGAAATGAAGTCATTGAAATAATCCTGAAGAATATTATATTCAATTTTGATACTGAGCATCCTAACAATAATTGATAATTTTGAATGTGACATGCAATCTTGCAAATTGGTTTTGAACAGCATATAGTAATTCAAATAAAAAAAAATTTTGGGTTTGGTGGCTCTTCCATATTTTTCCTAAAATTTGGACCTGCTGCATCAAAACCAAGTTCTTCATATGATCTACTCATTTGATCTTCATCTATTATTCTAGAAGTTGTGATGGACCGATATGAGTATATCTATATGACTCAAACTTGCCTTGTGTGGTCCATAGCCAATATCATGGAAAAATCTCCTATAATATAAATTAACCTTAACATCATCGAGCTTAAGAAAAGCTTGATTTTTGTGCTTCGATCATGGACATCTAAACATTCCATCGGACTTAAACGAAGGTAGTTGGCATGTGACTTTAATGAAAGTCTCAACTTCCATAATAAATTCATCTGTTAATCATTTTCATCCTGATAACAATCTATTATACATCAAATATCTCTCTTCTTGGATAGTCATTTGGATGTTGAATTAATAAACCTAAAATAATACTAAAAAATTTATCTTATGAGTAAAGCATGAATGATACATAAAAATTTATCTCAAGAGAATGCTAGAGGGGTAGGCATACGTGTTTGCATTGATATTGGTTAAGACCAGAAATTTATCTACATTCATATTCTCATGTGTTTGTGCTCCTAAGGCCACTTCTTTATACAATGATTATGATAGGGTCGTACAAACTCACTTTTTAGATATCTTTGGTCTATTATTCAGAGTGATGGTGAAATAGATTGGAATATTACTAATAGAATTGTTGGTCATTAAAAGAGAAGCATAATATTAAGTTAAGTGTTGCATAGATGAGGATGCTCAGGTGGATGAGTGGCTTTACTCGTAGAGATAGATACGAAATGAGCATATACGTGAAAATGTTGGAGTAGCTCCAGTGGAAGATAAGATTAGAGAGAGTCACCTTAGATTATTTGGTCACATAAAACGGTGACCTTCCGATGATCTGGTTAGAAAAGTAGATGTATTAGATTTAACCTATATTAAGAAAGGCAGAGGTAGACCTAAATAGACTTAGTTATTCTTAGAGCTCCTTTGACCATTTTCTTTATATATAAGAAAGTTAAAAAAACATATAATACAGTGTATTGTGAAATTATCAAATCATTAATATTTGGGCATCTAAATATCTTAAATCATAGTTCTTAAATCTAAATATCTTTCTGGGGTTACTTTTGAGGAATGTTTTGATCATCATTAGCTAAATTGGCCCAAGTTATGCTTGTGTATATAATGATTCAAAACTAATTAGGCACATCAATATTTTACGGATTGTTTTAGCAATAGCCATCTTAAACCATTAATGAGAATTAGGGATTCAAAGAAGAAAACTTCAAAGCAATAACTTCTATTCATGAGTTCTCTTTTTATTAACAACTTTCACAACTGACAATGAAGTTTGTAACAAAACTACATAAATAACATCTTAAAGATAATGAATTATCATAAGATCTCAAAATATGGTTTAAATATACATTAAATAAAATTTATCATTATAACCATGTAAATGAACTAAGGACCTAGGTTTGACTTTATTAACTCAAAATTAATCCAAGGTCTTAGTGAAATTGATTACTTCTACCCATCTAATTTCTAAAATAAGTTTTCAAAAACATGAAATTTGTTAAAACCATACTGGTGTCGGCTAGGGCAAACAAAAATGCGTCGGCTAGGGTGGACGAAAAGTAAGAAAAAAAATGGAAGGAGAGTTGATCATGTGAGAACTCTTGAAAAAAAAAATTTGTACAGGTTAGCCCCGGACGAACCTGTACGAACTGAGAAAATCAAATTTTTTGTGCAGTTCGTACCATACAAACCTGGAGCCATCTGTACGAACCGTCTGTACGAATTGAACAGAGCCGATCGTACAACAGTTTTGTCTGTACGAACCGTCTGTATGAACTGAACAGAGCCGATCGTACAGCAGTTTCGTCTGTACGAACTGAACAAAAATTTTACAGAGCCGATCGTCCAGTAATTTCGTCCGTACGAGGAAATTATCGTCCAGGACGAATGACATGATCATTCGGTATGAACTGAAAAGATCTCAACCCATTAAATATCTCAGCCGTTGGATTGAAGAGAGAGAAAGAGAAGGAACAAGAGAAGGAAATCCGCATTTTGGCCGACTTCAGTCCGTTTTCGTCCGCGTCGCAGTTGGGAAAGATGATCGACTCGAGGTAAGGCACATTATGCCTATCTCAATTTTCAGAAATGTGAATTTTGATGGATTTTCTGATTAAAATTGTGTTTTCATTAGCAAAAAATGGGTATAACTTTGCACTGGTAAAACTTTTACCCCGTAACTTTTGGTATGTTGTCGAGATTATTATTATGCACATTTTGACTATTTTCTGAAAAATTTTCATTTGGTATTTTGAAATCTGTGGGATTTTTATCGAACAGAAAATTTTTTGGATGTCGAAAAATAGTGCTACAGTACAATGAAAGTCTTGAAATGATGTTGTGCATGATCTCTGGTAATTTGGAAATGTTCTGAAACTGTGAATTTTGATTAGTTAGATTTTCTATTGTCTGCTGTTATACTATCTGACTGCATTTTGATGCGTATTTGATTTCTTTGAAAATGATATGATTGATACTTTATATGATTGGATGCTCAGATGGGAGACAGAAGGGGCCAGAATCCTTTGAGATTCTGTCTAGGTCCGGGAATATGAAAATGAATTCTGATCTAATAATCTGATATGTTCTGGTGCTGTAAACACAAAGGGAGACATAAGGGGCCAGAATCCTTTGAGATTTTATCTGTATCTGGGAAGGGAGGCATAAGGGGCCAGAATCCTCTGAGATTCTATCTGTGTCAGGGATACGTGATCTGATATGTGATCTGAAATGTGATCTGATATATGATTTGAAATACGATTCTGTGATGTGATTTGTACGATTCTGTGAGATGAGTTTGATTCAATTCCCGATGATTGCTGTGATAAGATGATTTCTGTGGTGTGATGAATTCTGTTTATGTTCTGATAATTTTTATGATAATATCTGAACTCTATTTGATGCTTTAAATTTTGTGCTTTATTTTGAGATTTCAGTTTTGTGTGTGGATCTGAGAATTTAGATCGGCTAGTGTGATCTTGCTGAGCTGTTAGCTCACTGTGATTATCTTCATGGTTTTCAGGCTCTAGGAAAGGGAAGGAAGTGTCAGACTAGCCGTTCAGGATCTGAATTACAGTCATAGGTATTTTTATACTTTTGATTTTTGTACAGTCATGGCTAGGTTACTTTTCTGTTCTGTACTTTCTATTTATAGCCATGCACTGTAGTGTACATTATTTTTGATGAAAGAAAGAAGAAAGAATGGATGAGTTTTCCATACACTTGGATGTTTGTAGTAGCTCTGTGGTTCTATAATTCATTGAAAAGAAAAAGAAAAGTAATTCCAAAGCTAGATCCTGGGGTTTTCTGTCGCAACCTAACACGATAGGATCAGTTCTTGTCGCGTTGGGTTGTGACAATCTTTTTGGTATCATAGCTTTAGTTTTGGAATTGGATCGTAAGACAGAGCTATAGACATTGATCTGTAAGTCTAGTGGGGTAGTTTTGGGTTGCCTGTGTGTTTATTATTTTTGTTTTATGTGTATAGTTCTGTATTCAATGTGATCATGAATCCGCCAGACCCGGATATGACCGATGGATAAAGTGCTAGTCAGGCAGCTCCTGTATATAGTTCTGCTCCCACAGTTGGTTCCGATACAGTTTCATAGTTTGCTACTTTGATAGCCCAGATGATGGGTGAGGCACAGAGCAGAGTTACTGTTGCCAGATCTGAAGAGGTGACAGACATCTACAAATATTTTTGAGATTGAAACCTCCGAGATTTGAAGGTACTGTTGTGCCTATAGAGGCAGAGGACTGGTTAAGGAGACTGGAAAAGACATTTGACAGTATGCAGTGTCCTTCTGAGAGAAAGGTACCGTTAACGGTTTTTCTATTAGATGGTGAGGCAGAGCGTTGGTGGATGGGCCAGCAGGAGGAGAAATTCCAAGGGAGATTGAACTCTCTGATTTCTTGGGAGGAGTTTTCTGATGTGTTTTGAGCCTGGTTTGTACCCCCTTCTGCAAGACAGCAAATGCAGGAGACTTTTATGAGGTTGGTTCAGGGGAGCAAAATAGTTATGCAATATGAGACAGAGTTCACTTCTTTGGCTAGATATGCTCCCAGTTGGTGAGCACTCTTACAGAGAAGTGTTATAGGTTTTTGAGAGGACTTCGGGATAGTCTGAGGAAACCACTAGTACCATTTCACATTTCTAATTTCTATGAGCTTGTAGAGAGAGCCAGATTGATAAAACATGATCTGATGGCTACTCAGCAGCGGTGGACTGCTAGTATAAAGAGATTCAGTGGTGATACTTCAGGTAGTAGTTTCCCTGGAAAGAAGAACAGATTTGTATCTGGAGATTCCAAAAGAAATGGACAGTCAATATCAGCAGTAGTTTCTGGTAGTGGCAGTGTGGCCAGTTCTGGTTCTGTCAGTGGAGCACCCGTGTGCCAGAATTGTGGACGGCGACAATTTGGCCAGTGTTACAGAATGACTGGTCAGTGTTTCAGATGTGGTCAGACAAGACATTGAATAGCAGAGTGTCCATAAGTCGGATTTGACCGACGATCTGAGTTCAGATCCGAGAGTTTTGTTAGACCGACCTTCCAACCGAGAACAGTTCCTCCTCGTACTGTTTCTAAAGGATCATCTGGTAGAGCTAGTGGTTCGGGTTTTGTTGCAAGGAGACCACCCAGAGGTAATCAGAGGGAACCTAGTAGTTCTGTAGCTCCAGCTCCAGTTCAGCCACGTGTGTACAGTTTGAATCAGCAAGAGGCTCGAGATGCTCCAGATGTGGTGACAGGTACGGTTTACATTTCTGAACATCCCTGTCATGTTTTATTTGATTCTGGGGCTAGTCATTCATTCATTTCCGAGCATTGCTTTGATGTTTTGCAACAGGATTCAGTCCCGATACCTATTTTGCTTTCTGTTATTCTGCCAGCTGGAGATAATATGATAGCCCAAAAGTTTTGTTTATGTGAGATTGAAATTTCTGATAAGAAGTGGGAGTCTTGTTTGATTTTGTTGCCGATTGCTTCGTATGATGTGATTTTGGGTATGAATTGGCTGAGTTTGTATAGGGCTCAAATTGATTGTTTGAAGAAGCGGGTTACATTATTTATGAGTAGTGAAAGTTGTGTATTTCAAGGATTAAGAGGTGTTTTATCCTGTCTGATTTATGTATTGGAAGTGAGAAGATTATGGAAGAAGGGTTGTATGGTGTTTTTGGCATCAGTCAGGGATATGAATATAGAGGCGGGTTCTATTTCTGACATCCCAGTAGTACGAGACTTATTGGATGTATTTCCTGAGGAGTTAGTCGGTTTGCCTCCGGATAGAGATGTTGAGTTCTGCATTGATGTATTTTCGGGTACGGCCCCGATATCAAAAGCTCCATATAGGATGGCACCAAAAGAACTTACAGAATTGAATGTTCAACTTCAGGAGTTAGTTGATAGAGGATTCGTAAGTCCTAGTGTTTCACCTTGGGGAGCACCTATTTTATTTTTAAAGAAAAAGGATGGTATGATGCGTATGTGTGTTGATTATAGAGAACTGAATAAAGTTACTATCAAGAATAAGTATCCATTGCCACGGATTGATGATCTATTTGATCAACTTGCTTGATCTTCTGTATTCTCAAAGATTGATTTGCGATCTGGTTACTATCAGGTAAAGGTAAGAGAAGCTAATGTGATGAAAATAGCTTTCAGCACTCGATACAGACACTATGAGTTTTTGGTTATGCCATTTGGGGTGACAAATGCACCTGTTATTTTTATGGATTTGATGAACAGAGTGTTCAAAGAATATCTAGATCAGTTTGTAATTATTTTTATAGACGATATTCTGGTATATTCTGCTTCTGAGGAAGATCACGCCAGACATTTGAAAACTTTATTAGAGACTCTGAGGCAGCATCAATTGTATGCAAAATTCTCTAAATGTGAGTTCTGGCTAAGAAGCATTTCTTTTCTGGGGCATGTAGTGAGCAGTGAAGGTATTTCTGTTGATCCCCAGAAAATTCAAGCAGTTGCTAATTGGCTAAGGCCTACTACGGTGTTTGAGGTACGCAGTTTCTTGGGTATGGCTGGATATTACAGGAAGTTTGTGAAGGGCTTTTCTCAAATTTCTACACCTTTGACGAGATAGACTCAAAAGTCAGTAGCTTTTGTTTCTATACCAGAGTGTGAAGCGGCTTTTCAGAGATAGAAAGATTGTTTGACTTCTGCTCCTGTGTTAGCACTTCCATCTGATACGGAAGGATTCCAAGTATTCAATGATGCTTCATTAAAAGGTTTGGGATGTGTTTTAATGCAGCATGGTCGGGTAATAGCTTATGCTTCACAATAATTAAAACCACATGAAAGGAATTATCTGACGCATGATTTGGAGTTGGCAGCTGTTGTATTTGCTCTGAAGCTTTGGCGTCATTACTTGTATGGCATCAGATGTGAGATTTTCTCAGATCTTAAGAGTTTAAAGTACATATTCACTCAGAAGGATCTGAATTTGAGGCAAAGAAGATGGCTTGAGTTGATTAAGGATTATGATCTGACTATACAGTATCAGCCTGGTAAGGCTAATGTGGTGGAAGATGCTTTGAGCAGGAAGTCTTCTGGCTTATCATGTGCACATCTCACTTATGATGAATATCTGATACGAGATATGGAAAGACTACAGTTGGAGGTAATATCTCCTACTGATTCTGGAAGAATAACTTAGATGATCATTCAATCCTCTTTAGAAGAAAAGATTCATGAAGCTCAGAAATCAAATGTTGAATATTCAAAGTTGATTGATCAGATCAAGTCTGGTAAGAAACCTGAATTATGAATTTATGATTCCGGTATTATTTTCTGTGAGAATAGACTTTGGATCCCTAATTCTGGAAATCTGAGACAAGAGATTCTGCACGAGGCTCATTATTCAGGTTACATTATTCAGCCACGAAGTGGTAAGATGTACGGAGATATGAAAAGTATGTTTTGGTGGCCTGGATTGAAAAAGGATATAGTGGAGTTTATTTCAAAATATGAAACCTTTCAGTTAGTAAAGGCAGAACATCAGCGACCGGGAGGTCTTTTGCAGTTATTGCCTATTCCTGAGTAGAAATGGGAAGAGGTAACAATGGATTTTTCTATGGGTTTCCCCAGATCAAGGCAAGGACATTATGCTATTTGGGTTATTGTAGATCGACTGACGAAGTCTGCCCATTTTCTTCCGATTAGACAGACAGATTCAGTAGACAAGTTGGCACAGATCTATGTTAAAGAAATTATCAGATTAAATGGTGTGCCGAAAGTGATTGTCTCTGATCGGGATGGAGAGGAATTCAGTAAGGATTAGGCACGAAGTTGCATTTCAGTACAGCTTTTCATCCGCAGACTGATGGACAGTCTGAAAGGACTATTCAGGTACTAGAAAATCTTTTAAGATTGTGTGTTTTGGATTTTGGAGGCAATTGGGAAGATCATATCCCACTGATAGAATTTGCCTATAATAATAGTTATCAGTCCAGTATTGGAATGGCTCCATACGAAGCTCTGTACGGCAGAAAGTACAGAACTCCTTTGACTTTGACAGAAGTGGGAGATAGACAAGTGATGGATTCAGCTTTTGTGGATGATACGGTGATGAAAATCAATCTGATTAAAGAAAAGTTGAAATCTGCGCAAGATAGACAACAGAAGTATTACAATCAGAAGCACAGATTGGTTGAAATTCAGGTTGGTGACCTTGTATATGTCAAAGTCAGTCCGATGAAAGGCGTTAGCAGATTTGGAAGAATGAGCAAACTCAGTCCAAGGTATATTAGACCTTTTGAAATCATTGAGAAGATTGGAAATTCTTCTTATAGGGTATTATTACCTGAATAGATGTTTGATATACATAATGTGTTTCATGTGTCAACTCTGAGAAAGTGGTTATCTGATTCCGGGAAGAAATTATCTGCTGACGATGTTCAAGTTCAGGCAAATCTACAATACAAAGAAGAACCTGAAAGGATTTTAGCTTATGATGTAAGAAAGTTGAGAAGTAAACAGATTCCTATGGTTAAGGTGCAGTGGAAGCATAGAACAGCTAGAGAGGCTACTTGGGAGAAGGAATCTGATATGAGATAGTTATATCCAAGTCTGTTCTGACTCCATTTGTTTTGGCAATATCGAGGACGATATTGTTCTGAAGGTATGTAGATTGTGAGAACTCTTGAAAAAAAAAATTGTGCAGGTTAGTCCCGGACGAACCTGTACGAACTGTCTGTACGAACTGAGAAAATCAATTTTTTGTGCAGTTCGTATCGTACAAATCTGGAGCCATCTGTATGAACCGTCTGTACGAACTGAACAGAGCCAATCGTATAGTAGTTTCGTCTGTACGAACCGTCTGTACGAACTGAACAGAGCCGATCGTACAGCAGGTTTGTCTGTATGAACAGTCTGTACGAACAGAACAAAAATTTTACAAAGTCGATCGTCCAGTAATTTCATCCGTACAAAGAAATTATCGTCCGGGACGAATGACATGATCATCCGGGATGAACTGAAAAGATCTCAACCCATTAAATATCTCAACCGTTGGATTGAAGAGAGAGAAACGGATAGAGAGAGAAAGAGAAGGAAATCCATATTTTGGGCGACTTCGGTCCGTTTTCGCCCATCGTCGCAGTTAGGAAAGTTGATTGACTCGAGGTAAGGCACATTATGCCTATCTAAATTTTCAGAAATGTGAATTTTGACCAATTTTCTGATTAAAATTGTGTTTCCGTTAGCGAAAAACGGGTATAACTTTGCACTGGTAAAACTTTTACAGCGTAACTTTTGGTATGTTGTCGAGATTATTATCATGCACATTTTGACTATTTCTGGAAAATTTTCATCGGGTATTTTGAAATCTGTGGGATTTTTATCGAGCAGAAAATTTTCTGGATGTCGAAAAATAGTGCTACAGTACAACGAAAGTCTTGAAACGATGTTGTGCATGATCTCTAGTAATTTGGAAATGTTCTAAAACTGTGAATTTTGATTCGTTGGATTTTCTGTTGTCTGCCGTTATACTGTCTGACTGCATTTTGATGCGTATTTGATTTCTTTGAAAATGATATGATTGATACTTTATATGATTGAATGCTCAGAAGGGAGACATAAGGGGCCAAAATCCTTTGAGATTCTGTCTGGGTCCGGGAATATGAAAATGAATTCTTATCTGATAATCTGATATATTCTGGTGCTGTAAGCACAAAGGGAGACATAAGGGGCCAGAATCCTTTGAGATTTTGTCTGTGTCTGGGAAGAGAGGCATAAGGGGCCGGAATCCTCTGAGATTCTGTCTGTGTCAGTGATACGTGATCTGATATGTGATCTGAAATGTGATCTGATATGTGATTTGAAATACAATTCTATGATGTGATTTGTACGATTCTATGAGATGAGTTTGATTCAATTTCCGATGATTGCTGTGATAAGATGATTTATGTGGTGTGATGAATTCTGTTTATGTTCTGATAATTTTTGTGATAATATCTAAACTCTATTTGATGCTTTGAATTCTGTACTTTGTTTTGAGATTTCAGTTTTGTGTGTGGATCTGAGAATTTAGATCGGCTAGTGTGATCTTGCTGAGCTGTTAGCTCACTGTGGTTATCTTCATGGTTTTCAGGTTCTGGGAAAGGGAAGGAAGTGTCAGACTAGCCGTTCAGGATCTGAATTGCAGTCATAGGTATTTTTGTACTTTTGATTTTTGTACAGTCATGGCTAGGTTACTTTTCTGTTTTGTACTTTTAATTTATAGCCATGCACTATAGTGTACATTATTTTTGATGAAAGAAAGAAGAAAGAATGGATGAGTTTTCCATACACTTGGATGTTTGTAGCAGCTCTGTGGTTCTATAATTCATTGAAAAGCAAAAGAAAAGCAATTCCAAAGCTAGATCCTGGGGTTTTCTATCGCAACCTAACACGATAGGATCAGTTCTTGTCGCGTTGGGTTGTGACAGATCACCTGTGGGTAAGGAGATGAAGATCAACGCCAACGTTGGTAGGGTGGAAGCTCGACTGGAGCTGGAGTGTTGATAGGGCTCTGGGATGGACCAAAATGAGCAAACATGTTGAAATGAGGAAGAAGAGCAAGTCGGGGAAAAATAGGGCTCAAATTGGCAGAATTTTTGTCAGTTGTAGCGGTCAATCCGCTGGTTACTATGTCGAATATATGATAAATTGACAGGATTTCCGGCGGCTCAGTAACCGCCATAGATTTTGGCACTACATCCGCCGCTATAACCACCAGAATTTTTGGCGGTTACTGAGCCATAGGAAATTTTGTCAATATTTTAAAATTTTACTATAGTGATCTTTATTTCACTGACGACATCATTTTGTTTTGTAATGGCTCATCAAGTATTAAGAAAATCAAAAAATGGCTTAACATTTTTTTAAAATGAAAGTAACCTCAAATTTAATGCTTATAAATGCTCTTTTACTATTGGCAAAGGTATGACTAATGAGCAATGTAATAATATTTTTAGAATTACGGGTTTTAACAATCTCTCCCTTTATATTATCTTGGTACTCTTCTTCATAAAGGGTATAGGAAGTCTTATATATTTGATAAAATGTTCTCCAATTTATCTAAGAAACTTTCTGCTTGGTAATTTGAACTTCTTTCCATTGGGACTAGCTCTTACTTCTTAAGAGTGTTATGTATTCCATGCCCATTTACTTGTTTCAAATGATTAATCCTATAGTGGAAGTTTGCAATAGACTGGATAAAATGATCAATAATTTTTGTTGGGTTCTTCTACTCTTAAGAATATTCACTGGTCTAAATGAACTTCCTGCACTAGGCCTGTTAAGGAAGGGGGTTTAGCTTTCAAATCTATTTTTGATATGGTTAAAATATTTTTTTTCAAGCTTTGGTGGTACTTCAGAACTAGTGAATCATTATGGGCTAAATTTTTGTATACAAAATATTGTCACAACATTCATCCTACTCTTTATTATTTCAAAAAAGGCCAATCATCAAATTGGAAGACATTAAGCAATATTAAATAGCTGGGGGAAGCTTCTATCCAATGGTGTGATAGGAATGGTTCCTCACATTTTGGAAGGATGATTGGACTAGTTGTGGGTCTCTTGACTTTAATTTCAACACCCATTTTGCCTCCTCCCTTATGGTAGCTTATTTCATTAGTGATGGAAAATCATGTGTTAATCTTTTATTGCAGCATGCGCCCCATTACATTGTTGATTGTATTTGTGATATCCCTATTGATACTTATTCTAATATTCCACCCATTTTTAAACCATTTGAGAATGGTTCCTTTTGTATGAAAAAGATGTGGAATGATATTAGAGTAATGGAGTCTTCTAATATTTTTGAAAAAAATTGGAATTCTTCCACTCTTACTTCTATTTCTCTTTTAACTTGGAGACATTTAAATGGTTTTATTCCCATTGATTACAAGTTACAAGCTAAAGGTATCCTCTTGGCTTCTAAATGTCAGTGTTGTTGGCATATTGAATCCCTTAATCATGTTTTCTTAAATGGTTTAAGAGCTTGTGAAGATTGGGAATTGGAGAAAGGGTTAGTGATTAAAGTGCTCTATTATTTAAATAATGTTTTCATTTTTTTGAATGGTTGGTTCCATAATAAGACCAAAGGTTATATCCATACTCTTGTTCCTTTGCTTGCCTTTTGGTTATGTGGATGGAGAGGAATAATTATAAGCATAATAACACTAAAATGAGTGATCATAAAATCATCCATTGTCTAAAGTCTAAAGTTCAACAACTTTATACTGCTCACATCCTTAAACCTAAGCATTTTTTAGGTAACATTTTATGGTCTTCCTTTCTTAATATTAACCTTCATATTAATGAGAGAATTATTTTTCTAAAAATTATGAAATGGGTTAAGCCCCATACCCATGAATGCAAGCTTGATATTGACGGCTTTGTTAATAAACATGGTACTGGCTGCGGTGGCATCATTAAGGATCATCATAGTGATCTCCTTCTTTCTTTTTATTCAAATATTCCTAATGGTAATTCTCTTTTTTAATGAATTATGTTCTCTTTACAGTGGGACCAGGCTGTGTATTTATCTAAATATTAGCAAATTCAAGATTGAATCTAATTCTAAAGTTCTAATTTTGTTAATTATTTCTAAAAAATGTCTTAATGCTAACATATTCTACCTCTTCATCAAGACTCTAACCTTGCTTAATAAAATTAATTATAGAATTACTCATATTTTAAGAGAAGGAAATGTCTGTGTGGACTGGTTAGAAGGGTATAAAATTTTTAATATTATCTGGTTTCACAAAGATTCATGCTCTGGTATCCTTAGAGGTATGATAAGAATGGATAAGTTGGGTATTCCTAACATTAGAAAATAATATGTTACATTTCTATCTTTCCCTCTTTACTGTTGATTTATGATCATTTTCTCTTTCTGCAGGTTTCTTGTTTTACTAGATCATTTTGCACCTTCTACTTTTACTGTTCTTTTCCTTTTGTTTTTTTTTTTTTTTGTTCTTTCCTGGATTATTGGTCTTTTGGTGTCATTTGATCTTGTGGATTTTCATTATTATTTGCAAATGGGTATGTTGTGATTATTTTACTTTCAACTAGATGTCCTATTTCATCTTGTTCATTTTTTGGGTTGATGTTCACAGATTAACTCAATATTACTTGAGTTTTGTACTGGCTAGTTCATTGTTGTTTGGTATTCATGTGTTATCCTATCTGTTTAGCTCACATGGAGAAATAGATTCATAATGTTGTAGCTTCCTCTTGGTTTCAGGTTTTCGTAATTTTATTAGTTGGTTGTTGATCTGTTGTGTTCAGCGCCCAAGGTTTTGTGTTGTGCTCTTATGTTTGCTCAAGTTTGTATTCGTCTGAATAGGTTTCCTTTTGCTTTTAGTTTGCTTTGTAGGTATCTGAGTTGGAGCTCCTGACCTTCCTTTTGCTACCACTTGCTATCCTTTGGGCTTCATGTCTATCTCAGCTTTGGGCTGCTTCAATTCTTGCTTACCTTGAATTTATTTTTTCTTTTTTTATCTTATTATAATTAGATACGGATCTTTAACCCTAGAGGGTTTTTTTTTTCCTTTTTTGACTTTTTGATTATAACTCCTTGAGCTGTAGTTAGTTATCGACCTCTTTAAGGACTTGTAATCCTTTTTTTGAATTAGCACAACGGCCCACCAGGGTGCAAACAAGTTAAGTCAAGCTCGAGCTAGGGAGTGTTCGAGTCGATCTTGAATTCTAAATACCAAGATCGAGCTCGAACTCGTATTGAGCTCAAAAGAGGAGTCGAGCTCGACTCATCTCAAGTTGAGTGGCTCGTCGAGCTCCGTCGTCAAGCTCCATCATCCAGGGCAGGCTAGCCACTACTAGCAGCAAGAGAGCTCCGTTGTCAAGCTCCGTCATCCCGAGCATGCTAGTCACCGCTAGCAGCATGAATGCACTCCATCATCAAACTCCATCGTCGCGTCCACTGTCGTCCCAAGCTCCGCCATCGAGCAACACGTAAGCTCCTTCATTTTGGTTTTCCCACTCGATCTTCAATTTGTCCTCCTGCCCGCCCAAATCGAGATTTTGTTTGCCCTCCCGGTCACCTCCCCGAGCTACTTGACGAGCTGACGAGTCAAGCAGAGGTCTGATCGAGCCCGACTCGTGAGCTTGATCAGCTTGACTCATCGAGGCTGTTACCAAGTCGAGTCCGAGTTGCTCGCGAGTCGACTTGACTTGGTTGCACCCCTAGGCCCACCATCGGGTTATATATATATATATATATATATATATATATATATATATATATATATATAAAGAACTTTTCATATATATCTTATTTTTTAATCATTTATCTAATACTTGATAATCACACAACATGCCCTTAAAAACATAAAATGACCTCATAAATCATTTCGTTTGATCTAGAAATTGAAGACTTTCTATGATAATTAATGTTGAAGCTTCTATATGTTAAGATAAGATAATTTCTAGGATTTGTGAACAATAAAAATGCCCAAAACTAAGGCTTTGGATTTGTGTACATTAAACTCCATCAAGGCTTTGACTGCTTTCTTTTCAACAGCAAGGTAGGCCAACCACTCCAAATGTTATTTCTTTTTCTTCTCTGGTCTTCCTTAGACTTGATTCTAAGGTGGCACCATAATTAAGCACTCAAGACTCACTGATAATGACATAACTCTCTTTATAATAAGAAAAAAAATATTTATATTAAGTACATAAATGGACTCTGGCATCACGGTGGACAACATGATGGCACTGTGATGTTACAATTTGAACTAGCGCCTCTGTGCTACTAAGTAGGTTCCACTGCGGAGCTATAATGATCTGTCGTAGCTATTGGCTAAATTGGCGTATGGTTTGGTTGATTTGGCACTGCTTCGCATTTTGTCAACTGCTCTGCTACAGAACTGCAAAAGTTTAGCACACTGTGCTTAAATGTGTAATCCAGTGCTGCAGCATTGTCCAATTTGGCGCTCCAGCATTCAAATTCCCAGGACTCCAGTGATGCGATGCTAATTTCTGGCGTTGTTGTGTTTTGTAGCGCTACAATGCTAACCTTTGTTCCACCGGAGCACTAAATTGAATGACATTTTTGTCAAGGCTCCTGTGCTACTATGTCATTATCTGGCGCCGTGGTGTTGTAGATTTTGCGGCGCTGATAGTTTGAGCACTGCGGTGTTGGTTCAACCCTTGTGAATTTTTCTTCTTTACCTGAGACATTTTTTGCACAACATCAACTAAAAATAACATTTTTATTGAAATTTAAGGCAATAAAACACTACATTTTTTACTCAACACCAGTTGGTCAATTAAAGCCAAGTTTAATCAAATGAACCTTAAGCTTTAAATTAACCAAAACTTCTCTAAACTTTAATTAATCAAATTAAATGGATCTCGGGTTCAAAATAGGATGTCTACATATATAACACATCCCCACATAATAATCAACCCATCAATTTGATCAATTGAGTTCAATTGACTTAATTTGACCCATTTGAACCCAAATGGACCAGTTGAATGAAATAGATCTTAAAAATAAAATTGTTAAATATATTTGAAATTTTCATGATGGCTTAATGTATCATTATATACATTATACAAATTCCTCAAAGAGGCATTTTTAATGTTCGCAGATCCTAGAAATTAAGATTTTATTCCAAAGCTCAAAAAATATTTGGGGATATTCCCAATGTATTTATAAATTTCTCAAAAATAAATTTAGAATTTCTTGAGTTTATTTTATATGTGTGATTAATTAAAAATAGTGAATTTTTTTTATTGACTTTTAAGAACTATTTAAATAATTCCAAAAATCCTTGATAAATTTAGGAATGTTGTATTAGCTAAGAATCACATCCATAATTTTTTCCAATAATTTAATTTGACTATTTAAGTGGCTTTTGTATTTTTAAAATAAAAAATTTTGATTTAAAAATTATCATTTTTCTCTTGGTGGGCTCATAATGGCATGAATACCATGGATGCATTTTACTATGCAATGCATAACCAATTTTTTGTGATATATTTGGGACCTGTTTCTATTCATAACAATTTAATATTTTTATTATTTAATTAATATAAAATAACTTAAATACCCTCAAATGAGTGATGCATAAACATGTCATCTCAAGCCATTCAATGCATTCACATTAAATTCTTAAATCATTAATGCAAAAAATCTGATATTCAATTTAAAAATCAAATTTTCTAACTTTAAAAATAGGTTAATTAAGGACAAAATTAAGTTAACTCATGATTGAAATTGTCAACATATATTTTCAATTTAAAATAACAATTCAAATATGTTTGAATTTATTCCAAATTATTTGAATCTTTTTCTATTTCTTTAAAAAAGATGAAAATTTTATAATAACAAAAAAGAGATATTAAATAATTTCAAAAAATAATAAAAATATAAAGGAATGTTTATTTCATATGCATGATTAGGAGTGTAAACAAGCCAAGATGAGCTCGAATTTGAGCTAACTCGTGCTCAACTCATCAACTCAGAGGCAAGCTCCAACTCAAGATCGAGCTCGAGTCAAACTCAAATGGTGAGCTTGAGTTGGACTGATGGAGTTGTAGCGTGCTCAATCTCGACTTGTGAGCTTGGCTTGTCCAAGAAGGAAGTCAAGACACCTGGTCATCAGAGTTACAATAGGCTGAAGTTCGACTCATGAGATTGACTCATCAGCGAATGAGGTTAGGACACAAACTAACGAGCTTTACTCACTGGAGAAAGGAGGAAGTGAGGACCCCTGGCTAATCGAAGTTACACTAGGCTCGAACTTAGAAGCCTAGGTGAAAAAGTAATGAGCTCAGTGGCTTGTTGGAGAAGAAGCATTGTTGAAGAAGAAGAGGAAGCATTTTTTAAGAGAAGAGACATCAAGTGCAAGCTTTTTTAAGAAAATAAAGAATGTTTGTTTTTTAAAGCCAAGCAATAGTTGTATTAATTGCATTAAACGTAATTAATTTTTTTGTAATTTTTCAGCCACATTTAGAGAAAAATATAGTAGGCTTTTTTGGGAATAATATAGCTTTTTGATTTTTTGTAAAATGTATTTAACTTACTAAAGGAAGCTAAGTGTATACCCCTAAATGTTATAAATTAATAAATAGCATATTTTTGGCTCCTAAATCTCTGCCTAATCGAGCGAGTTTGAGCTCAAGCTCAAAGCTCGAATCATGAGCTCATTAAACAATCGAATTCGAGTCAGCTCATCAACTAGCTTGGCTCACTTATGTAATAGCCCAAAATCTTAACTATCAAGGTATTATTTGCTTTATCCTAGTGACCTCTCGATTTTGTCCAGTTAATGTAACTTCCCAGGAGGTCACCGATCTCAGTATTGCTCCAGCACGAGTTCGCTTAACCATGGAATTTATTAATGAAATTCCAACCATTACACTAAAAGACACCTCGATAGTTAATAATTTGGGATGTTACAACTTACACCCTTATGCATGATCATATGACAAATGCAATACTATCGAGGTATTGTCCACTTTGCCCTAATTGCCTCACAATTTTATCTTGTTTGTGTAACTTCCTAGGATGTCACCCTCCCAATATTGATCCAGAACTTGCATGCTCAATCGTGAAGTTTCTTAATAAAATTTCAACCATTACATCAAAAAAATCTCTCGATGTTTAAGAGTTTGTGTTGTTACAACTTACACCTCTATGTATGATCATATGACTAGTATTTCATAAGCATGTGATATATACTTAGCATGTAATACATGTTTCATTATTTAAATGAACATTTAAAAAAAATAAAAAATAATCATTTTCAATCAATTTAACTTAATTAATGCATAGTCTAGGTTTGTAATAGTTGAATGATAAATGCTTTATATTCCCAAATAATTTGAATTTTTTTTCCCAAATGATTTGGGAATCTTCATAATTTTCACTCATTAAGTGATAATCTTGTCTCAAAATATTTTTAATATTTAATAATAAAATTTAAGTTGATTCTATATTATTTGGAAGCTAGTCATCTTATTGGACTAATGTTCGAATATATGGTTTTCTATAACAATAATTATCCAACTAATTAATAACTATAGAGGGTTGACAATTGTCTTTCACATTAACTTGCCATAAAATTTTAGTCACTAAATTCATTTTTAAAATACCACTATAAAGCTTCAACACGCCTTCAAATTTTATTTTCTTTGGCAATATTAATCATAGCAGAAGCCCTTATAGAACACTACACACACTTATCTATATGTTCTTATATTTTCATGGTGTATCATTCATTTTTGTATTTACTAGCCATGTATTAGGTCACCTGGTCACTACTCCTGCACCCTAGTCACTTAATCTAATTAATTTTATATCAACATGATAATTCCTAAAATTGAGTTTAATAAATATAGATTAAAGTCTACACATCAATTCATGAGCACATTTGATTAGTTTGCCACAATTAAAATGTTAATCAATAAGGGACTACACCTTTTATGATAACTCACATGGTATTCTAAGATAGTTAACACTTGCTCATTTTAGGTAATATTGACACTAATGATATAACACTACTGTTAAACCACTTTTAGAAATCATTTAATTCGATCATATTTTGCTACAAGTAAGACTATATTGCTAGGTCCTAAGTCCTGGATGAGAAAAATAAAGGGTTGTGTTAAATAGTCGACAGTTAACATAAAACTTATCAAATAATCATGGCATGAATCTTTTAATACATTATGTTTATTTTAGGGTGTTCTGAGGAAGCGATGTGCTATTTGGCCTGAATACAGCGACAAGTATGTAAGGGCCACTACACCGGTGCTTGGGTGTAGTGTTAAATGATCAAGGGTTCCCACATCATGAATGGATGTGTAAAAAGAAGCTAGTCCATGAAATTTAAAATTAGGATAGGAACTTGAAATATAGATTTTCTTATAGGTAAATTAATAAAATTAATATATATTATGATTCATAGGAAGATAAATATTCTATGCATTCAAGAAACTAAATGAGTTTGAGAGAAGGCTTAGAAGATTGATAGTTTAGGTTTTAAACTATAGTATTATGGTAAGAGTTGTACTAGAAATAGTGTAGGTGTAATTATAAATAAGAGTTTGTAGGATAGTGTTACAAAAAATAATAGAATTGGAGAAATAATTATAGCCTTAAAGATTGTTGTTGATGCTAAAACTATTAATATTATAAGTGCTTATGCTCCTCAACTAGATTTGGATATATGTTCAAAATTAAAATTTGGAATGACTTAGAAGAATTAATATAGAAGATACCTCTTGAAAAAATAGTTTTTATTGGGGGAGATTTAAATAGATATTTTGGTTGAGATGTGGATGATTTTAAAAGCATTCATGATGACTATAGGTTTGGAGTAACTAATGAAGGTGGTAGGACAATATTAGATTTTATTATAGCTTATAATTTTGTAATTTTTAATACCCTATTTAAGAAAAGAGATAAGCATCTCATCACTTATAAGAATAAATATAATAAAACTCAGATTGATTTTTTTTTCTTATAAGAAAAATTGATCGTTTAGATTATAAAGTTATTCCAAGTAAAGTTTATGTACGCAACATCTCCTATTAGTTTTAGACTTAAAAAAGAAGGGGCGAAAAAATAAAAATAAAATAAAATATTATTTTAGGATTAGATAGAGACATTTAAAGAATATAAATAAAAATAATTTTTAGAGTAAGATTCTAGATATTAGGATTTTGTCTGTGCATGAGGAAGCTAATATTATGTGGGAAAAGATTTGCCTGGATTATCAAAGAGAAAAGTTCATAATAGTAAAAATAATTGGAGGTAGAACCAAACTGTGTATGAAAAGATAAAAAATAAAAAGATTTCTTATAAAAAATAGTTTATATACAAAAATTTTGATAATTGGAAAAGATATAAAGAGGCCCACAACGAGTCTAAGAAAGTAATATGTGATGCAAAGATTGTAATTTTTAATGATTTATATAATTGATTAGATACTAAGGAGAGTGAAAGATATTTTTTTAAGTTAGCCAAATAAAGAGATAAGAGTAGTAAGGATTTAGTTCAATTGAAGTGTATTAAGGATGAAGATCAAAAAGTATTTTTATTAGAAGTGGATATTCAATAAAGGTGGATGAAATATTTTGTTAAACTTTTCACTGAAGATAGTAAGAATACAATTGACTTTAGTGACCTCAGAATGCTAAATGAAAATAAAAATTTTATTTTTATCGAAGTATTAGCAAAATAGAAATTAATGAGATTTTAAAGAAAATGAAGTGTGAAAAAGCTTTTGGGTCTGATGATATTCCAATAGAGGTATAAAAATGTTTAGGAGATAAAGTTATTTCTTGGCTTACTAAAAATTTTAATATTATTTTGAAGGCTAAAAAAATGCTAGATGAGTGGAGAATGAGTTTGTTGATTCCTATTTTTAAGAATAAAAGTGGTGTATAAGATTATATGAATTATAGAGGAATTAAATTAATGTGTCATAATTTAAAACTATGGGAAAGCGTTATGGAGCATAGGTTATTCTGTGATACTAATGTTTCTCAAAATCAATTTGGATTCATGTCAGGTAGGTCTACTATGGAAGCTATACATTTATTGAGATGTTTAATTTGTAGAGAAGTATAGAGAGAATAAGGAGGATCTTCATATGATATTTATTGATTTAGAGACATATGATAAAATTCCAAGAGAAGTTCCATTGAGAGTTCTAGAAAAGAAAGGGGTTAATAATGCTTATATTCAAGTCATTAAGGATATATAAGGAGTTGTTACTTGTGTTCAAACACAAGGTGGTTTGACCAAGTATTTTCTTATTTCAGTTGCATTACATCAAAGATCAGTCTTAAGCACATATCTTCTTGCTTTAGTCATGAATGTTCTCACTAGACATTTGCAAGAGGTTGTACCATGGTGTATGTTTTTTGCTAATAATATTCTTCTTGTTGATAAGACTAGAGAGGGAGTTGAAGGTAAACTTGAATTTTGGAGATCAACCTTAGAGTCTAAAGATTTTTGTTTGTGTAGGTCTAAAACTGAATATATGGAGTATAATTTTAATGGTAATAGATTAAGTAGTGGAATTAATAAGAGTACACGTTTTAGATATCTTGGGTCTATTATTCAAAGTGATGGTGAAATAGTTGGGATATTATTAATAGAATTCAAGTTTGATGGTTGAAGTGGAGGAATGCATCAGGCTTGTTGTGTGATAGAAAAGTCCCTCTCAAACTTAAGGGTAAATTCTATAAGATGGTGCTGAGACCTACAATGCTTTATGGTGTAGAATGTTAGCCATTAAAAGAGAAGCGTAATATTAAGTTAAGTGTTGCAGAGATGAGGATGCTCAGGTCGGTGAGTGGATTTACTCTTAGAGATAGGATACGAAATGAGCATATACGTGAAAACGTTGGAAAAGCTCCAGTGGAAGATAAGATTAGAGAGAGTTGCCTTAGATGGTTTGGTCACATATAAAACGGCAGCCTTCCAATGACCCGATTAGGAAAGTAGATGTATTAGATTTGACTTATGTTAAAAAGGGTACAGATAGACCTAAAAAGACTTGGTTAGAAAATATTAGAAATGACCTTTCACTTTCACTATTAGATTTAAATGAGAATTTGACTCTTAACAAGAAGTAATGGAGAAAAAAGATTCAAGTAGCCGAGCCCATATAGTGGGATGAAGGTTTGATGTTGTTATTGTTGTTGCATATTTTGCATTACCAATATGTATACAACAAATTAATTAACATTTTAATCTAATTTGACTTGACAATCCAACCATGATCACTTATCCAGTCTTATCATTGAACTTAGCCATTCCACTTTGGCTAAGTTTATCCTTAAAAAAATCATGCTCCTTTGATTGTACTTTTTCCTCCTCTCCATCACACTTCTTTGGCCAAGAATCTTCTTAAATTAACCATACTACATTTAGCTAATTCTACTCTTACTTTCTTAGTATTACCATGTTACAATTATTGTATTGCTCTTCATAGTCTTGCTCTTTTAGCTATTGAACATCTTGAGCAGGCCATACTCTTTTGGCTAGGTTATTGTTAGTGTAGTTATACCCTTTGGATTTTTTTTTCTTGATATGATCATGCCCATTTGTTTAGATCTCACCTTTGATTTGGTCATGTTCTTTTAGCCTAATTTACTTCATCTTAGTCATGCTCTTTCACTAGAACATCCCTAATTTAGTCATACACTTTTTGTCAGACCATTCTCATACTTGACCATACCATATTTGGCATTATGTGACACATTACGTGTGAGATTTACATTGAACATTAATAATAGGTGTTTTGCTTTGACCGTTAATCCATCAGCCCCCATATATAATATCCAACATATGAACGGCCTAGTGAAAGTCTGCATTTGATTTAAATTATTATTTTTATACAGTATACCTATGTGAATGAAAAATCTTACGAGAAGAGCACTATCTGTCACAACAACACCATTGAGTTAATTAAAAAAGGCGCAATTACATGCATAACCCTCAAATCATAACTATTTACAAAACTAACATCCCTAACTTTATTTTTTAAGAAAATTATCATTTGAATGTTAAAATTTACAATAAAATCTTAACTAAATTTTTTTATTTTTGTTAAATATCAAACCATTTGATTGCGGCACATGCAACACTATCAAAAAAAGGGCTATCGCAACAAAAATTTTGACTTTTCCTGGCGGTTATAACAGCCACAAATTTCTTTGCAGCAGTTCAAAAACTGCTGCATGTCCGCTATAATTGCAATGCGCTGCAACGACATTCTGTAGCGGTTTAAGAACATCACAAGAAACTTTAAGAATTTAGCAAATTCAAGAAATAGCGACTAAATGACAACCAGAATAAAAAAATTAGGGCAGATGAAAGATGAGTTGGAAAATACATATGACCAAGCAACCGAATGGCGACTTGGAATTCGTCGATATTGACTGATTCGGTGACGGGAATGAATTCGACGTCAGCCTCGATGGATTCATTCATGGATGGGGATTCGGAGGTGACGGCGGACGTTTCAGCGAGCGAATGCAAGGAAATTAGGGTGGAGGAATCACATACGAAGCGCGCGGGTCGAATGGCTCGGTTAGGCAAGGGGGGAGGAATAAAATGTCGTTTCTATCAGCGGTTAAAATCGTTGTAATAAAGCATGTCTAGCATCAGTTAAAACCGCGGTAATAAAGCATGCCTAGAATTGGTTAAAACCGCTGCAAATACCGATATATAGATCTATAGCACCTGTTTGCCAACCGCTGCTATTAAAGACTACGAATACTTCGTGTTTTTAGTACTGCAAATATGTAAATTTGATATTTAAAAACAATAGCATATATGCTAGTTTTGTAAATAGGTATATTTTAGCGATATGCATGTAATTTTCCCTTAGAAATTCGTTTTAAACATAAAAGACTAATGAATTCGGCACGTGAAGCAAATCGTCATCTAGAAACATTCTTTAGCTAAAATAAATATGCTTTGACGGTTTTACCTGGAGAAGGAGATGCCAATATCTAGCTGGCTGAGGCAACGTGCAGTTCTGGTCTTAGCAAAAGGAGAAAATAATCCAACTGATGGCGTTTTGGTGAAGTGGGTTGACAGAGGTGGTTGAGAGCAGAAATGTAGAGGGAGAGAGAAGGAAAGAAATGGGGCTGCGACAAAAGAAAAAAAAAGTGTGTTAGCATAAACTTTTTTTCCGAATAAATTTTATAAGAAAATAGAAATTTTATTTTTAGATAAATTTAAATATAGTGAAAAAATGCTATAAAATATATAATGAAATAACATAATATTATGAAATTTATATATATTTGACTGAACCAAAATAGTTGAGATTAACATCGCTACTAAAAAATCAGACTTTCGCAGTACTTTTTATGAGTAGGGGTGTCAAAACGGATCAACGGGTCAAATTCGAATTGTACCCAAAATTGACCCAACCTAAATCTGGTCAACATGAACCAGACTTGTTTAATAAAAGGGTCAAAAAATTGAACCGAATCGACCTAGTAGCAATCCGAACCTAACCTGATAACCCATTTGAATTACAAAAATATTTTTATTAGCTTATTAATAATAGATTTTGACTAAATTGATTTAAAATAAGAAGATTATACTAATGTGCTGAACTCGGACCCTTTAATAAACAGATCGAAATGCATCACCCGAACCTAACCAATTTATTAAACAAATCAACCCACCCGAAATTGAATTTTATGGGCCAAGTTCCAATCAGATTATTTTTTTACACCCCTAACCTAGGGGTGTCAATATTTGACACGACACGAAAATCCGACTCGAACCCTACCAGAAAATTTCGAGTTTGACCTGACCCGATTTCAAAACGGGTCGGGTTCAGGTTCCCAAAATCAACCCGTTTGGAAAACGGGTCGGGTTCTGGTTGACCCGACGGGTTGCCGGGTTGACTCGACGGGTTGCCGGGTTGATCCGAAAACCCGGTTGAAATGTGCTGCTCGCTCCCTGCCCGGCTGCCCGCTCCCTGCCCGGCTGCCCGCGCCCTGCCTGCGCGCCCGCTGAAGCTACCCGTGCCCTGCCCGGCCGCCCGCGCTGCTGCCTGCGCCCTGCCTGGCAGCCCGCGCTGCTGCCCGTGCCCTGCCTGGCAGCCCGCGCTGCTGCCCGCCCTCGCCTGCCCGCATGCCTTGTTTGCCCGCGCGCCTCGCTCGCCTGCTTGCGCGCAGGCGCGACATCCATCTCGCGGACGAGGCTGCCTGCTCGTGTCCGCGGACGAGGCTCCAGCCCGTTCTGGGTCGGGTCAGGTCAACCCGCCAACCCGACGGGTTGGGTCCGGGTCCGAATTTCTGACCCATTTACATACCCGGGTCGGGTTAGGGTTGACCTGTTTGAATCCCGGGTCAGTTTGGGTTCGACCCGAACCTCATCTGAAACCCGATTTTGACACTCCTACCCTAACCCTCCATCAGCAAGATAAAGCAAAATATATATGTGAAAATTTTTTTAGCTAATTCTAATCTGAATATTGGAGACCTAATTTTTTCAAAAAACGAAAAGAGTTATATTGCGGCTTGTGGGTCTTGTTAGTGCACGCGCATATGAAGTTTACGTGAAATGCCAGTGAATTGAAAAGTGATAATTCATATGGATTGATGAGATCAGATATTTAGAAAAGTTGTATAATAATATAAATATAATCAATGTTATTAATTTAATATATATATGAAGTGTTTTCAGATAACGATGTGGCGGAAATTTGTGAGCGAGGGAGAGAGATAGAGAAGAATGAGACTAAATGTGGAAATAGAGGTTTTGAGGGTTGATGTCAACGGTTGACAATTTTTTGAGGCTTTTTATTTAAATTTTGTGGTAAAATGTGAAGTTTTTTTAATTAGAATTTATTATTTATATTTATATAATTAGAATTTTAATAAGATTTATTTATTTTTTTAGTTTAATTATTCACTTTGATATAATTAGATTTATCAACATAAATTTTGAGGCAAATCTAATGCAGTCTATATTACAAATTTAACAAAAAGAGAGCAAAGCTGAACAAAAGAGCAATACTATAGGTTGCTTATTGAAAAAAGTTTTATTGCATCCTGAAATACTCGCACGATAAAGAAATATAAAGTTTGGCGTCTTAGCTTTTACAAAGATCCACCACGCATACAGATAAAAAAGACGGGGTATTTTGTTCATAAGAGACACCCGAGTTTTACATGGAAACCCCTAAAAAGGGGGGAAAACCACAAGGTCTAACCCTGTTTGAAAGAATCCACTAATGTTTTGCATTCGATTAAAAATGAGTCCCTTCTTGGGGGAAAGACCTTAGCTTGATGTGGCAAATATATATCATATAGAGTGCATTACATGTCGGGAATTGGAAGAATCAATATTACAAGTTTGTTTGATCAGCAGGACCACAGTCAGTGGGTGACGAAGGACCGTAGTTATTGGGCGACAGAGGCTGGAAAGACCGAAGTCTTGTGACGGAGATCGAAAGGATCATAGTTGGCAGGCGACAGAGGTCAAAAGGATTGTTATCTAGTGAGAGAGGTTAGAAGGACCGTTATCAACAGGTGACGGAGGTCAAAATGACCAAAGTCGGACAACGATGGTAGGAAGGACCGTAGCTTGGTGACGGAGGTGTTGCAAATCTGGTTTTGATGATGACAAACATGTTTCCAGTGTGTTTTTCTTGGCTAATCAGTTTCAGGCACAAAAGACCGCAAGCTACTCAAGCCAACTCAAGATCGGGTCCAAGTGTGTCAAATGTATGATTTTTTCTTTTATTGAGTCAATTGTAATGTAACTGATTCCCTAGCTAAGTAACCTTGCACACACACACTCAGGGAGAGAGATTGAGTGAATTAGAGTTTCTGTTAAAATTTTGTTCAGATCGTCCTGGACGATAGTATCATCGTCCTGGACGATCCAGTTAAAACAGAAACCCTAATTAGGGCGACTAAGTTAAGAAGGACTGATTGAGCCGATCGTCCTGGACGATCTATGGATCGTACGGGACGATATGCCCAAATCAGAAATTCTCAGCCGCCAGATTAAGTTAGGCAAGTTTTATTTTAAGTATTTTGGTCTGATCGTCCCGGACGATACGTGTATCGTCCTGGACGATTTACTACAATCATGCCTAAATTAGTCTGGTAATTAAGGAAAGCAATTAATGTTTAATTGATACGATCACATCGTCCTGGACGATCGCAGGATCGTCCCGGACGATCGTGATCGTCTTGTGCATTTCAGCTGTACGTCCAGAACTATGTACAGGACGATTTGGGGCCTTTTTTGAACTAATCGTACCGGACGATTACCCTATCGTCCGGGACGATCAAGTCATTTTTTGGTCGTCCAGCACAGATTTCTCTGGACGACCCGAACTGTCTTCTGGACGATTTCCTTCAATTTGAACTAATCGTCCTGGACGATCGCAGGATCGTACGGGACGATATGAACAACTTTTTCTACTGATCGTCCAGAAGAGCCAGATCGTCCAGGCTGAAACAGCTGAATTTGAACTGATCGTACAGGACGATCTACCGATCGTCCTGGACGATCTTGGCCGACAAGTTGAGATTTAGGGCAAGTTTTAAGCCCTCCTTTAAAAGAACTTTTTCCTAGATTTGGAAAAATCTTTTGCTGCCTTCCTTCCCTGAGAAACCCTAGAGAGAAGAGAGAGTTGGGAGAGAGAGAAGAGATCTTGTGAGGGGGAGTTAGTGAGGGATTCACTAAGGTTGCTCCAAGCACGGATCAGAGTCGTCTTCTCCGCTCGTCGTCTGTCGTCTAGTCGGTGTTCTTCGTGGGATGATCGTTCGCAAGAAGATCCGGGGTTCTCTGCCCGCTTCAGGTGGAAGCAAAAGGAGTTTGAAGGTTCTCTGCCTGCTTCAGGAGGAAGCGAAAGGAGGTCAGGTTCTCTGCCTCACCGTGTGGTGAAAAGGAGGTATTTTGTACAGGCTTCTCCGCCTTGCTGTGGGAGCAAAAGGAGAGTCACTTTTGTTTAGTGCAATACCCGGAGGGGAGGCTCCGGGGAGTGGACGTAGGTCAAGTTGACCGAACCACTATAAAATCTGGTTTGCTTTTCTGATTCAGTTTTGCACTTTACTTTTCAATATAAACTGCTTGGGTGATTATCGTTGGTTGATCTTTTCGTTATTGTTTACTTGTTTCCGCTGCTAAGTATCGAAAAGATTTTTGTTGTTATCGTGAAATTTTTAAATAACCAATTCACCCCCCCTCTTGGTTAGCCTCGGGACTAGTTCAGTAGGGCTTAACATCCCTTTCGAACTTTCAAGTGGTATCAAAGCGGGATTCAAAATTTCTGTTTAAAAACTTTTGAATTTGATCCAATGGCTAACTGTAACAATCGTAATACTGCTGAAGGTTATTCTATAACTAGACCACCGTTGTTTGATAACATTCCATTTGATTTTTGGAAAACACGCATGTCTACTTTTCTTCAGTCTATCGATTATCGCATGTGGATGTTAGTTAAGGACGGATACGAACCACCTTTTCGAATGGAAAATCTGTTGATCAGAAGAAGTATAGAGGGATAATAGGTTCACTGCTTTACCTGACTGCTAGCCGACCCGATATCATGTTTAGTGTCTGTCTTTGTGCTAGGTTTCAGGCTGATCCTAAAGAGTCCCACCTGACTGCTGTTAAGAGAATTCTTAGATATCTTTTGGGGACCCCAAACCTAGGAATTTGGTACCCTAGGCACAGCACCTCTTTTGAGATCATTGGATATTCTGACTCTGACTTTGCGGGGTGTAGGGTGGATAGGAAGAGTACCTCTGGGACTTATCAATTCATAGGACAGTCGTTAGTCTCCTGGTCCAGTAGAAAACAGAACTCAGTTGCACTTTCCACTGCTGAAGCTGAGTACATTGCCTTAGGGAGTTGTGTGGCCCAAGTTCTGTGGTTGAAACAACAAGTCTTGGATTTAGGAGTACCCGTTGGCACAATTTCTGTTCTGTGTGATAATACCAGTGCCATCTGTATCTCTAAGAATCCAATCCAACATTCTAGGACCAAACACATTGACATTAGGCATCACTTCATTAGGGACCATGTTACAAAAGGGGACATTGAGCTACATCATGTAGCAACTGAAAATCAGCTGGCTGACATATTCACTAAACCACTGGCCTTTGACTCATTCAGCATTTTGAGAACCAGATTAGGAGTGATTGATATAAATGCTTGATTCTGATGACTGCTGATTTATGATTGTTATGATTGGTATTCTGATTTCTGCTAGTTAGTTTTTTGTATTCTGTTTTCTGATTTCTGTTTGTTAGTTTTTGTAGTGTGATTTCTGATTTCTGTTAGTTAGTTTTTGCCTTGATTATTTTATTTTCAGTTGATTTTATTTCTTCTGCTGATTTCTGTTTTAGCCTTATTGTTAGTTTGATTTGAGTATTTACTTTGCTATGATTTTCTACCTGTTTTTTATGTTTTTCAAAATCTGATCACCGCTCACTACTTCTGATAATCTGAATTTCTGACTGGGAGTTTTTACCTTGTTTTGATTTGGAAGCTGGTAAGCAGTGATTGATTCCACTGAACCTGTTAAAGGGAAGAAACATTGATGATTGTTTCTCTTCCTCTAAACTCCTTTACTGGTGTATGGTTTCTTTTGGATAAAAATCTTCTTCAAAATTAAAATGTTAGTTTTTTGAAATAGAGATTATTTTATCTTCCTACAGTAATCTGCCTCATATCAATAGTGTTTTTCAAAGTCTTGAGTCATTAGTTTGATTTTCTAAAACCAAGTGATTGCATTTATCATATGATGTGTGGTTTTTTGTTTTGTGAATCATTCTTCCCTACTGTGGAGAGTCATCTCCTATGTCTGGAAGATAGATTCACAGCTGAGACTCTTTAATGATTATGAAAAGGAGAAAGCTTACAAAAGATGCGCAGTGCGCCAACCAAATTGAAAAAGAAGCATAAAATGAGCCCAAAACTGAAAAGATGCGAAAATGCCAAATACACAAAGTGTATCAAAAAATCAAAAGATGCGCAGTGCGCCAAATAAATTGAAAAAAAAAGAGGCACAAAATGAGCCCAACCTAAGCTTTTTTCTCTTTCAGATCTTTAAATGTCTTAAAAAAAAACTCGTGTGTCACTTAATATTTTCAAAAGCTTGAGTTTTGAAAATCCCGATTTCTGATTTTTTACTTTGTAACACTATTATATCAGATATTTTTCTGGAACGAGGCTTGAAAGAATTTCTTTTCAAATCTAATGTCTTTTATTCTGAATCGGATTTTTGTTTTGAAAGAGGTTTGCATCGATAAGGTGCCCGGGGTCAGAGTTACGAAAGTTGATTGTTTCCAACCTTTTTGGATTTCAGCGCTGTCAATCGTCCTCTCATTGTTTTTTTGAATCTAAAATCAAGGAAAAATTCTGATTTTCCTGTTTTGTTGTTGTTCTGTGTATGTTTTATTTTATATTTTATTTCCGTGTTATGTTTTTCCCTCCTCCTTTTTGTGATGTCAAAAGGGGGAGTCAGTTGTAGTCGTGTCTGTTTCTATTTTCTGAGTCATGTTTTCTGTATTGTTTGAGCTGTTAAATGAAAATTTAAAAAATGTGTGTTTTGTTTGATTTCTTAGTTTCATTTTATTTTCATCTTAGTTTCATTTTATTTTCAGACTACTTTACAAATGTTTGCCATCATCAAAAAGGGGGAGATTGTTGCAAATCTGGTTTTGATGATGACAAACATGTTTCCAGTGTGTTTTTCTTGGCTAATCAGTTTCAGGCACAAAAGACCGCAAGCTACTCAAGCCAACTCAAGATCGGGTCCAAGTGTGTCAAATGTATGATTTTTTCTTTTATTGAGTCAATTGTAATGTAACTGATTCCCTAGCTAAGTAACCTTGCACACACACACTCAGGGAGAGAGATTGAGTGAATTAGAGTTTCTGTTAAAATTTTGTTCAGATCGTCCTGGACGATAGTATCATCGTCCTGGACGATCCAGTTAAAACAGAAACCCTAATTAGGGCGACTAAGTTAAGAAGGACTGATTGAGCCGATCGTCCTGGACGATCTATGGATCGTACGGGACGATATGCCCAAATCAGAAATTCTCAGCCGCCAGATTAAGTTAGGCAAGTTTTATTTTAAGTATTTTGGTCTGATCGTCCCGGACGATACGTGTATCGTCCTGGACGATTTACTACAATCATGCCTAAATTAGTCTGGTAATTAAGGAAAGCAATTAATGTTTAATTGATACGATCACATCGTCCTGGACGATCGCAGGATCGTCCCGGACGATCGTGATCGTCTTGTGCATTTCAGCTGTACGTCCAGAACTATGTACAGGATGATTTGGGGCCTTTTTTGAACTAATCGTACCGGACGATTACCCTATCGTCCGGGACGATCAAGTCATTTTTTGATCGTCCAGCACAGATTTCTCCGGACGACCCGAACTGTCTTCTGGACGATTTCCTTCAATTTGAACTAATCGTCCTGGACGATCGCAGGATCGTACGGGACGATATGAACAACTTTTTCTACTGATCGTCCAGAAGAGCCAGATCGTCCAGGCTGAAACAGCTGAATTTGAACTGATCGTACAGGACGATCTACCGATCGTCCTGGACGATCTTGGCCGACAAGTTGAGATTTAGGGCAAGTTTTAAGCCCTCCTTTAAAAGAGCTTTTTCCTAGATTTGGAAAAATCTTTTGCTGCCTTCCTTCCCTGAGAAACCCTAGAGAGAAGAGAGAGTTGGGAGAGAGAGAAGAGATCTTGTGAGGGGGAGTTAGTGAGGGATTCACTAAGGTTGCTCCAAGCACGGATCAGAGTCGTCTTCTCCGCTCGTCGTCTGTCGTCTAGTCGGTGTTCTTCGTGGGAGGATCGTTCGCAAGAAGATCCGGGGTTCTCTGCCCGCTTCAGGTGGAAGCAAAAGGAGTTTGAAGGTTCTCTGCCTGCTTCAGGAGGAAGCGAAAGGAGGTCAGGTTCTCTGCCTCACCGTGTGGTGAAAAGGAGGTATTTTGTACAGGCTTCTCCGCCTTGCTGTGGGAGCAAAAGGAGAGTCACTTTTGTTTAGTGCAATACCCGGAGGGGAGGCTCCGGGGAGTGGACGTAGGTCAAGTTGACCGAACCACTATAAAATCTGGTTTGCTTTTCTGATTCAGTTTTGCACTTTACTTTTCAATATAAACTGCTTGGGTGATTATCGTTGGTTGATCTTTTCGTTATTGTTTACTTGTTTCCGCTGCTAAGTATCGAAAAGATTTTTGTTGTTATCGTGAAATTTTTAAATAACCAATTCACCCCCCCTCTTGGTTAGCCTCGGGACTAGTTCAGTAGGGCTTAACATCCCTTTCGAACTTTCAGGAGGTCGGAAGGACCATAGTCGGTGGTTGACAGTGGTCATAAAGGCTATTATCTGGTGACGGAGGTCGAAAGGACCGTAGTCTGGCGATGATTGTCGGGGGGAATTATGACGATAATCGGTGGTAGGATGTAAGTCCAGCAATAAATGGAAACTAGGCGAAAGTTCGACGTCACTCAATGGCTGAGCAAAAGTCCTTTTTTAGTCAGTGACCAGGCAGAAGTCTAGGATGAGTCAATGGTCAGGCGTAAGTCTGGCGTCATTCGGTGACTGGGTGAAAATCCGGTGTTAATCGGTAGTCAGGCAAAAATCTGATGTTAGTCGGCGGCCGGGTAGAAGTCTGGCGTCAGTCCGTGGCCGGGCGGAAGTTCCACGTCAGTCTTGACTGGGCGGAAGTCTGGCTTCAGTCGGTGGTTGGGCAAAAGTCCATCATGAAAGTACGAGATGCGCCAAGAGGGGGGGTGAATTGGTATTTTAAAAATTTAACCCTACACAAGAGTTCTAATTTTTTGTATTTTCAAAACATAATTTAACGACTAATGTGCGGAAGCAAATACAACGTTCACAACGATGAAATTGATAGTTCAATTTAGATTTTACACTACAATATTTAAATATTGATTTTTCACCAAGCAATTAAAACGCACAAATTTAAAGCATGAAAAGTAAAGTACGGTAAACAGGAAAAAACACACCAGAGATTTTTATAGTGGTTCGGTCACTTGACCTACGTCCACTCCCCGGAGTCCTCTACTCTGGGATTTGCACTAGTAAATGTTGACTCTCCTTTTGCCCCCACAGCAAGGCGGAGAAGCCTTTACAATACTCACTTTCACCTCCCTCGGTGCGGCGGAATACCAAACGCTATGTCACCCTCCTGGTGACGGCAGCGGACCTTCTCCTTTTTCTCCCTCCTGAAGATGGCAGAGTACCTTGGCGATGTTGATCTTGAAGTGACTCTTCCCTCGAGAACTTTCTTGAAGCTTCCAAAGCCACAAGAGGAGCAAAGCATGCAGCTAGCTTGGAGCCACCGTGTGATCCCCTCACACTACTTCTCCCTCACGCTCAAGCTCACCTTCACCTTCCTCTCTCAAGCTCTAGATCTCTCCAAAAACTTCTCTCTACCGAATCCCCTTCTTTTTCCTCCAAGCCTCTCACAGCAAAAGGATTGATCAACAACTCCCTAAAGAAAATTTTAAGTTGTTTTTATATCAGGCTTCAGAAAACCCTAAAAGTTTCAACTTTTGCGTTTCTGTTCGTATAGTATGATTTATAATCGTACAGTACGATCAGTTCAATTACAGCTCCGTCCAGTACGAGTACAGACGAACAGGTATCGAATTTTATTCATATCGTACGGTACGATATGTATATCGTACAGTACGATACTGTTGATTCGTACTGTTCGTACGGGATGAACTGTGGGACGAATCTCGGGACGAAAGAACTCGTCTCTGACAATCGTCCAGCACTCATTTAATCGTACAGTACGAATAGCGTTTTTCATGATATCGTCCTTGATGATAATATCGTACAAGACGAATAGTACAAAAATTCTTGGGATCGTCTGGTACGATCGCTCGGACGAAGGAAATCGTCTCTGACAATCGTCCAGCACTCCACCAGTCGTACCGTACGATCAGTTCATTTCTTGATATCGTCCTGTACGATATGAATATCGTCAAGGACGAACAGAACAAAAAACCTTGGTTTCGTCTAGTATGATCTCTGGGACGAATGAAATCGTCTTTGTAAGTCGTACAGTACGATATACGATCGTACAGTATGATCTACATATAAAATAGAAACCAACGTTTATTTCCTGATTAGGGAGATAATTTTGGCAAGTTTTAATTAATCGTACAGTACGAACAGTATCATACAGTACGATCAGTTCAAAAAATCAAATTTAAAAACTTACCAAACTTATTCTGGTGGCTAGGGTTTCACAATTACATATTATCGTACAGTACGATATGGATCGTACAGTATGATAAGTTTGTAAACTTAATCATTCGAAAATTAGCCGTTAGCCTGAGTATTTTTAATTAATCGTACAGTACGATCTAAGATCGTACAGTACGATGTGCTTAAAAAAAATTAATCATTTTAAAAGAAAATTCTCCCCCTGTGTGTGTGCATGGTTGCTCCTTTCACATGCATGCTTCTGTGGCAGACTCAAAAAGAAAAAATAAAGAAATAAAAATTACAGACTCTTCAACATCCTATTCTACCCAATTTGAGTCTCCAGCCATCTTTAGCAGTGTGCATCTGACCTGAAATGTTAGTGCTCATATACAAAGATTAAACATTTGTAATCTAACGGAAGTCTATATGTACTCAGTAAGTATTAGTTGTCACCATCAAAATTAAGTGCTCGGGATCCTGGATTTCAACACATCATCGGTCGGTGGTCCCACGGTGATCAACAAGAAGTTTGATGGCAAGAGAACTCTAGTTTCTCATTCTTCCTTTTTTTCCTTCTCTTCCTTGTTTCAATCCCCTTTCCATGAGGAATGAGGGGTTTATTTAAATTTTGTTGGGAGTGGCATGGCCAGTAAATAGGAAGGAGATCAAGGGCACACTAGGAGTGGTTGGAATGGATAGCTGATATCGATTACCTTGATCATGAACCGTTTATTGAGTATTTGAGTGACTTAATGATGCCATAATTAGATGATCTTGGATTCGTTGGATTCGTCTCATAAATTTGCTGGATTCAACTATAAGCATATCATGTTTGAAAATCATTTGATAATCCAATTTATGGTTTGAACCTTCTAAAGATGCATTGAGTCTTTGATTTGGACCCATTTGAGATTGGATTGAGTCAAATTTGGTGTCATTGGGTCCATCTTTTTGAGATGTTCATCTTGACTATAAGTTTGCTAAAATTAGAGTTCGAATGGATCCAGATTTAATTTTGGAAGATTCCATTACACTTTTATCTCAAGATTTGTGCTTAATCATGATAAATTTCTTATGATATATGAGTTGCCCCTATTTCATGAGTTGAAGCCTGCAAAGTCTAAAAATGTATGTTGTAGCTCTGCAAATTCTTTCAACAGAAAATTATAATTTTCAAATAATTAGAGGCACGACTGTACCCTGGATGCCAACGTGCACCTCTCACGGATGTAAATCAAGTAAAATATCAGTAATTGTAAATACAGGATGTCCTGAAGTTAACGTATTGATTAGAGCAAAAATTATTAAAAAATTAAGCTCCAAAATATTTGAAATTATTTGAAATTGATTATAGAGGCTCCGTTGAGCTCTGAATGTGCCAAAATTAGATTCAGAATGTCAAAAAAATGATTCTAGGGACCCCAAAAATATCTGATTCGAACTGTTATGGCTCAAACTCGGGCCTGAACGCACATTGACAACTTAACCAACCAGGTCGACACCCGCCGGCTGTTGCCGCAGGAGGCACCCCATCCGTCATGAGTCTAGAAAGATGCGCCATTTAGGGCACACGGCTCTATGCAGCCAGTTATAACTGGCCACGGTTAAGGGAAATTTTTTTTATTGCATGGGAGGTTCCTACGGTGCAGCCCACCTCATTTTTTTTAATATACCTTTTTTATACTTTTTTATGGGCCCTGTATTTTTTTATAGAAATTCTAAAAATTTTAGAACGGGGCCCAAAAACTTTTGAAAAAATCCTAAAAATTTTCAAAATATTTTAAACATATTTTGAGGAAAATTTTCCCCTATATTTTTTGAGGATTTCCACTATCTTAAATAGGTGACATCCCCTATCAAATACAAGTGCCCCTCTATTGTCTAAAAGTTAAGAGTTTTTAGCCTTCTCGTCTCTCTCCTCCCCATTTTTCTTCTTACTTTAAAAGCTTTTCATTATTTTTGATAGATGGCATCCCTTATCCAAATTCAATGCCCCTCTTTAGTATAGAAGAAACTTTCTCCTCTTTCCATTTTCCTCTCCTATGATTTTCTTCTTACATTAGAGGCATTCCACTATATGAGATAGATGGCATCCCTTATCAAATTTCAGTGCACATCTTTTATATAAAAGAAGTCATGATGAGAGTTTACTCTCTCAATAGGCAACCCTTGACAGGTGAAGATTAACTACCTCTTGCATGCGAGTGTGATTTGAGAAGATATGGTGATAATAGTGCAGCGGTCGACGGCCAAGTGGAGAGCTATAGGAGATAGTTAGAAGGTGTGCTGCTAATAGTAGTCGAGTAAGAAGTCTTAGATGGTTGATATGAAGTGAAAGGCTAATGGCAAACATCAGGTGAAGGGTCGATGATGGTGGTGGTCAAGTTGTATTCTACTAAAGGTAATATTTATCCATACTGATGTAAGCGGACATCAGACATCCCTGATAAAAGAGGTTGAAGCAGTGTGCCCTATTAGTAGTCTGGTTATACACTAATAGTGTCAATTAAGTGGAGGCCTGATGATGATCAAGTTATAATCTTTCTTTGAAAAAGAAACTATATGAGATGTTTCAATATGTAGTAAAGAATAGGTCAATAGAATCCGCCAAGGATATTTGACATTTTTTAAGTTTTTTGTTACTTGATGACATTAACTTCTCTGGATAAAGTCGATGTAATTTTAATTTCATCTTTTTGTGAAAATAAAAGTACACTCGAACTCTTATGGAGTCTTTCTAGTGAGAATGTTTTCCACTACTAGCTTTTCTTCGAGGCTATATCATAAGTGAGCCTTTTTGGGGTTATTTATCAGAGCATTACTCGATGACATTAATAGATTGAGACAAATCCATAAAGAAAATTTGACCTATTCGATGTTATTTGTTAGAGTATTGTTCAATAACATTAACCTATATGGAAGAGGTCGAGAGAATTCACCAAGGATGTATGACTTATATGAGGTTATTTATTAATGTGTTGCTCGATGATGTTAACCTATGTGAAAGAGGTCGAATTGAATCCCCCTGGGATTGATCATCCAGTGATTGAGAAATAATAAAAATTATATATTTCTTGAATCAAGAATTTTAAGATTTGATTGACTTCCTCCTAAGTTGTTTAACCTATCCAAGATTGTTTGTCAAAGTGTTGCTCAATGACGTTAACCTGTGTGGAAGAGGTAAAATCAAATCCTCCTAGGATTGATTACGTCATGATTAGAAGGGGGTTAATGCTGCATGTATCATGAATCAAAGGGGAAGAATGATTTATCTTTAAAACATTTTTTTGAGGTCGAGGTTAAGATCTTGACCAAGGAGTGCAATTCCTTCTAGTGATTACATAAAGTTTTTAATTTATTGGAAGCATCCTTACATTTGTTATGAGTTTCCTAAAATATTATCTTGGATGTTAAAAGTATTAGAGCAATTTTCTTGGCCACAATTATAGTCAAGGTTGCCCCCCAGTCCATATCTGATTCCTATGAAACTGATGCAACAATGACCGATGCCAGGAGATCGACATAAAAAATCTTTTGAGGTTGGAGCAAAAATTTCCCCCCTAGTCAAGAACCACATTCCCATAAACGGCATTTAACTATTGCGTCTTGGAATATTCACGGTAATAAAGAAATATAAAATTTAGCATCTTAACTTTATATGAAGATCCAGCATGCATACAGATAAAAGAGGGGGTATTTTGTTAATAAGAGACACTAGATTTTTATGTGGAAACTCATAAAAAAGGAGAAAAACCACGGGGCCTGACCCAATTTGAATGAATCCACTATTGTTTGCAGTCGATTACAAATGAATCCCTTTCTTAGGGGGGAGACCATGGCTTAATGCAGTAAATATACAACATATATAGTGCATTACATGGTGGAAATTGGAAGAATCAGTATTTACATGTTCGTTTAGTTGGCAGGACCATAGTGGGTTGGCCATGGAGGTCAAAAAGACCATATTTGGGTAACGGTGGTTGGAAGGACCGTAGTCTGTGGGCAACAGAAGTTGGAAAGACAATAGTCTAGAGATGAAGATTGGAAGGACTGTAGTCAACATGTAAGAGAGGTCTGAAGGACTGTTATCTGTCTATGGAGGTCGGAAGGACAATTATTAGTGGGCGATGGAGGTCAGAAAGACCGTAGTCAGGCAACAGTTGTCAAAATGACCTTAGTCTCATAATGGAGGTTAAAAGAATCGTAGTCAGTAGGTGATTGGTCAGCAAGAGTATTTTCTAGTGATGGAGGTCGAAAAGGCTGTAGTTTGGTGATAGTTATCAGGGGGAAGCTTGACTATAATCGGTGGCAGGATGTAAGTCCAAAAATAATTGGAAGCTAAGTAGAAGTCCAACATTATTTGGTCATCGAATAGAAGTTTGGTGTTAGTCAATGACTGTGTGGAAGTCTAGCGTGAGTCGGTTGCTGAGTGAAAGTCCGGTGTCAGTTAGTGATGGGGCAGAAATCTAGGGTCAGTCAGTGGCCGGGTGAAAGTCCAACGTTAGTTGGTGGTCGGGCGAAAGTATTTCGTTAGTGAGTGGATAGGTGGAAGTCCAGCTTTAGTCGGTGACCGGGCAAAAGTCCGGCAACAGTCGGTAGCTGGGCAGAAGTCTAGCGTCAGTCAATGGTTCGATGATGGTCGAAGAGAAGGCTGGTGGCAAGAGAACTCTAGTTTCTTTTTCTTCTTTTTCTTCCTTCTCTTCCTTACTTCAGTCCCCTTTTCATAAGGAATGAGGGTTGTATTTATAGTCTTGTAGGAGTGGCATGGCTAGTAAATAGTAGGGAGATCAAGGGTACATTGGGAGTGGTTCGAATGGAGGGTCGATATCGATTCCCTTGATCATGGACCATTTATTGAGTATTTGAGTGACCAAATGATGTCAGAATTTGATGATCTTGAACTTGTTGAATTTGTCTCGTCGAGCCACTTGATTCAACTATAAGCATGTCATGTTTGGAAATTGCTTGGTCATCCAATTTATGGTTTGAACCATCCAAAGTTGCTTTGAGTCTTTGATTTGGAACTATTTGGGCTCGGATTGAGTCGAATTTGGTGTCATTGGCTTCTTTTTTTTGAGACATTCAATTCGACTATAAGTTTGCTAAATTCAGAGTTCGAATGGCCCCAAATTTAATTTTGGAAGCTTCCAATGCGTCTTCGACTCAAGATTTGTACTTAATTTAGATAAATATTTAGTGACATATCAGCTCTGATTACGGTCTTTCTGACCTTCGTCGCCCGTTGACAATAGTCCTTCTGACCTCAGTAGCCAGATAACGGTCCTTTTGACCTCCATCGCCTGTTGACTACCATCCTTTCGATCTCTGTTGCCAAACTACGGTCTTTCCGACCTCCGTCACCCACTAACTACAGTCCTTCCAACCCCTGTCACCTGAATACGGTCTTTTCAACCTCCATCACCCGCCAATTGTGGTCATGCCAACCAAGCAAACTTGTAAATACTGATTCTTCCCATTCCAACCATGTAATGCACTCTATATGATGTCTATTTGCTACATCAAGCCAAGGTCTCCCCCCCCCCCCCCCAGGAATGGACTCATTTGTAATCAACTGCAAACACTAATGTATTCTTTCAAACTGGGCCATGCCTTGTGGTTTTCCTCCCTTTTTAGAGGTTTTCACGTAAAAACTCTAGTGTCTCTTATGAATAAAATACTCTCTCTCTCTCTTTTATCTGTATGCATGTTGTATCTTTATAAATGCTATGATGATAAACTTTATATTTCTCTATCGCTGTGAATATTCAATGACGCAACAAGTATATTTAACTTTCGAGTGACTAAATAAGAAGAGTTTGCAGCTTTATAAGTGAGATGGAGTGGGGGTGGAGTTGCAAGTCCTACTATTTTGCTTTTGTGACCTCTATGATATTATAACTTACATGACTATACTACAACTTATATCACTAACATCTACAATGTTGTATTATATTGGAAGATAAATGATAAAAATTTTCTCTTATAAATTTGATAATATCATATTACTAGCTATTTTTTAAAAATTTATTATTATTATTATTTAATTAAAATTTTGTCCACCGTAAAAAATGAAACAAGCTCCCCCACTGAGTAGGGTGTCAAAGCAGACCAGCAGGTCATACAATCTGGTCAACATGAACCAGGCATGTTTAATAAACGGGTCCAAAAATTGAACCGAACCTGACCCAATAGCAATCCAAACCTAGCCTGATAACCCATTTTAATTAAAAAATATATTTTTATTAGCTTATTAATAATAGATTTTGACTAATTGATTTAAAATAACATGATTATACTAATAAATAAAATAATTTAAACAAAAAAATATTAAATGGGCCATTTCAAGTCAAAATCAAATTGACGGATCAAATCGAATTCAGCCTCTTTAATAACCGAACTTGAATTTTATGAGTCAGGTTGAAATCAGATCATTTTTTGACACCTTAACCCTGCATCAGCAAGATAAAGTAAAATGTATATGCGATAAATTTTTAAGTTAGTTCTAATCTGAATAATGGAGACCTAATTTTTTCAGATAACGATGTGGTGGAAATTTGTGTGTGAGAGAGAGAAGAATGAGACTAAATGAAGAAATAGAGGTTTGAGGGTTGATGTCAACGGTTGACAATTTTTTGAGGCTTTTTATTTAAATTTTGTGGTAAAATGTGAAGTTTTTTTTAACTAGAATTTATTATTTATATTTATATAATTAGAATTTTAATAGGTTTTATTTATTTGTTATTTTAATTATTTATTTTGATATAATTAGATTTATCAACATAAATTTTGAGGCAAATCAAATCATTTGAAATCCCTTATGCATGAAAATCCTAAGTTATGTAAATGTGCTCATTGTAACCATCTTGAAGATGAACACAATGCCACTTACCCATTTTGTAAGATGAGATCACAAAGGGAAAGTTTTTTACACCTGAAGTTTAATAGACATAAAAATTTGAATTTGTATACACATAGTCATAGAAATGTCCATCAATTATGTGTTTCGCTAGTCGCATATACCATCATATGCAATGATGAAAGTGAGGCAACTTGACAAATTCTAACGAAGGATTGGCAATATTGAGTAGCATTTCATCTGATAATGCAAACCACAAGTCTCACATCTAAATAGTGGGCAACATACAATGACTCCAGATGGGCTCTCTAGGCTAACTACATTCGTGCATGGGCTAGTCCTTGTTAGATCAATTTGAGAGCTAGGATTGGGTTCTAACTAACTAGTCAAAGATTCAACTTATGATAAACTTTCATATTATAATTAAACTTATCAAAAAAACTTAATGAATTAACTTTGATTTAGTCAATCATATTAAGAATTACAATTAGTTATCTAGTACATAAACACTAGCATAGGCTTCAGAAATAAGCTAGGGTTATGCATGATAATTAAGTTCAATACAGATCATGGAATCCAAAAATACTAATAAAAAATGATTATCTAATATTTTATTATAGTTTGTTAGGTTCTTTATGTTATTTTTCATTTGAACTCAAGAAGAATATCATTTATAGTATAAGAATATTATATATATTATAAGAATATCAAAATTAGAATTTTTATCCAACCGAGGTCCATATTGCCACATCACTATTACCACCTCACCTTGCCAAGTCATCAAGGTCCAGGTCAAAGCAAGCATGATAATCCATCTTCTGAGGCTTTCAGATGTTTGTTAAACTTTCCAACAACTCCATTCAGTGGAATTGAAAGATGGGGTTATATAGGAAAAAATAACAGCTAAAATATATTTATTATAATTTCACTATTCCTTATCTTCTCCGTATGTATTAATTTTGATAAATACCATGATTATTGTAAGAAAAATGCATTAAAGAGAAATAAATTTTGTTTGAGAAGTATTGCCTTCTTTAGGGAAGGCTTGGTGGCTAGCCTCTTATCCTTGACTTAGTGACCTTGAAGATCCCTCTTTGGTAAGAGGTTAAATAGTTGTCATTTTTATTTTTGTTTGCATGATTTCTTTTATATTTTCTCATCTATACATATCTTTTGAGTGATGTAAAGCTTCTCTCTAAATTCTGCTCCCCTAAGCCAAATAAATAATAAATACTTAATCCACACATAATCTAGGCCAACTCATCCAACTAGCCTTCCCTCACTTTTCACACAAAAATCCAAATAATCACCCTATATAAATCCAAATCAGTATTCCTAACATTATCACATTACAAGAATACCTGCACCTACTATGGCTTCATTTGGGACGGCTTTTTTTCTGCTTCTTAAAGCAGTTTTCTAGTACAAAAATTAAAATTTTTATACTAGAAAGCTGCTTTAAGAAGCAGAAATAAAGCCATCCCAAACGAAGCACATATATATATATATATATATATATATATATATATATATATATATATAAATTAACATATATTATATTACCAGGGTTCTACACTTCATCAATTACAAATAGCCTAGATTGAGAATGACTAATGATAAACATTATTCTAATATAAACTTACCTAGTTTTGACATTTACATTAGTTTTTGTTTAATCTTAGAAGATCCACTACATTGTGATTATTTTGATGTGCATAGGAAAGCCCAATTTTGTATGAATTCCATAAATAAAATACATCAAAATAAACAATTGAAATCATTCAGCAACATAAGGAGTGAATACTACAAGTGAGGCATTAAGTCCCCGAGTACCCAATCTTGGAACTTGCCACTAAAGTTGATGCCCAAGCACCCAACTTGGTCCCTAAGCCTAGAGTTGATGCATACGAGCCCATACCCAAAAGTTTTAGAAATTCTAATAGAGAGTATGGTTCCTAGGCACCTGACATCCCTTTTGGAAAATTTTTGCCCACATAGAAGGAATTGTCAAGCACCCATGTGCCTAATTAGACATTAGCCATATTTGGATCCTTATAAGAGTGAAAATTTATTAATTTTTAGATGAAATAGAAGAAAATTTTTAGATTATTTGCAAAAGTAGGTTATTGCATTCTCTCTTGAGCATGTGACAATGGATAGGAGAAGGAAATTGGTAAATTTTTTGGCAATGTCAATTGAGAGCTAGGATATATGAGTTTACCTTCTTTTTTTTTTTTTTCTTGTCTTATCATGGAATCAAGTACTCTATGTTTTTCTTTCAATTACCATGAGCTAAATCCCTCTTTGGAGATTAGATGTGATTGCATGTAGTTTTATTATATTGTTTAATGCAATCAATTGTTTTTTGTGCCTTATTCTTGCTACATATTTCATCTTGTTCTTTATTGCTTTTAATTGCTTGGGCACCACCTAGAAGTTTAAGAGGTTTATTCAAAATTGAGAGGGGAAGAATAGACTTGTTGTAGGTGAATAATCAAAATGGATCATATGATAGATATGTCTATATTTAACTCGTATGATTAGTCAAATCTCTTATGTTAAATTAATGAAATCTATTTACATTAATGTATCATCAAAAGATAGGTAGAATGTGTTGAGAAAGTAGGGATCCTAGGGTTTTTAGAGAATGTAGGAAACAACGTAAGATCTTATTACAACAATTTGATTTATATCTATTGATAATGTTGCAACTAACTAGGGTTTTGATCATTTGAATAACCTCAAGAGATTCTTATTCTCTTACTAACTAGTTATTTTATACAAAATTTTATCCTATTTTGATTATTTGGATAAATTCAATAACAACCTAATTTTAGAAGTTTTCTTTTAAAGTCTTTGTTGGATGATACTCTTTATTTTATCACTTTATTATTTAAGTGATTATATATCATTGTATATACAACTAAATAAGTAATAAGTTCTTTGCGCCATTATTAAAGATTGTAATCATCAATATTAATACCATGTCGATAAACTAAGAAATTATTTTTATTTTTATTTCACCTATTTGTATTTTTTGTCAGTTTTAGTTACCATTTTTGACAGTGCTTATGGCACACCAAGAGGGGGTGGTGAATTGGTGTTAAAATTTTTTTTTTTAATCTTTTAAAATCTTTTGCTTAAAAAAATTTGAAATAATGCGAAAGTGATTAAGCAAAATGATTTACCTATTCAAACCAAACAAAAAACAAATACAAATTTTTTTTGTGTTTTTGTAGAAAACAAATTATATATATATATATATATATGATTTTTTAGACCAAAGATCAATCAGAGCAAATCACTGAAATTCTCTTGTAATCATATAATCATAGTTCAACCTATGTACTGTAAAAGTAAATTGCAAGTAAAAATAAAGTGCAATAAATAATAAAAATATAAACAGAGATTTATAATGGTTCGTTCAACTTGACTTATGTCCACTCCCCAAAGGTCCTTCTCTTTGGATATTACACTAAACAATGACTCTCCTTCAGCCCACTACTAAGTGGAGAAGCCCCTCTCCTTTAACCAGGTGGAGAATGACCTTTATAGAATCAATAGAATGTCCCTCATTTTACCTCCTCAGCCCAGTGGAGATGCCACTTCATTCTTTTTCTCCCACACCAGATGGAGTCCATACTTCCTTTTTCACTCCCACACCCGATAGAGTCACTGCTTCCTACTTTTGCTCCATGCCCAGCAGAGTCGCCGCTTCTTCCTTTCACCTCCTAGTCTGATGGAGATGCCAACGGTCTTTGGCCCCAAAGACACTCCTTCCTTAGAGCACTTTTCCAAGAGCTCCAAACACAACTAGAGGACCTAAGGTGTAGGCTAGCCAAAGCAATCGTATGAATCCCCTCAAGACTCTTCTCCCTCTCTCAACCTCACCTTCTCTCACCCTTATGAATTGGACTCTACAAGCTCTCTCACAGAAAAGAAAGCATTCCTTAACTGCTCAAAGAACATTTCCACAAGAAAAGAATGAGTATTAAAGAGGGCTCTTAAAAACCCTAAATTTTAATTTAACATATTGTACTGTGTGATTTGTTCAATTTTATGTACGATTTTAAACCATACAGTATGATTAGTTCAATCAAATCACTCTTCATCCAGTATGATCCCTGGGATGTGTAATTATTATCTAGTAGGATCAACATAGTACCATATGGTCATAAATTATAATTAATTCTGATTCGGTTGCTTAATCTTTAGAATTAAATTAGACAACATAATTAAACTTCATACAGTACGAACATGATCATATAGTATGAACAGTTCAAATCTTAAATTTTTAAATTTTCCTAATTTAAGTAACCATGCTTCAACGATGGGGATTCTAAATATAGTCGATCATCCTGTATAATGTGATGGTCGTATAGTACGATTAGTTATAGCCCATAATAGAATTATCTCATTTAATTAGACATCTTAATTAATTTCTGATATAACATATTATACAGTATGATCATGATTATACAGTACGAATTTTAAAAAATTAAAATATTTAAATTCACTCCCATTTGTGTGTATGTGCACAATTACTAAGCCAACATATGCCTAATATAAAAATTGACTCAAGAAAAATAAAATACATACTCTTTAAAACAATAACTAATTGACACATCACTTTCTTGAGCTCTAATTCTTTAATAGTGTTTTATATAAGCTAAACCTTAAATGTTAGAAATACACAGAGAAGTATGTGCAATATCTAAAGCATGGATAAATAAATAAATCTCTAATAATATTTATAGTTATCAAAACACAAGGTTGGACTCCCGAATTGTAACAATCTCTCTCTTTTTTTAGGATGACAAATATAATTGGTTGGAAATTGAATTTAAAAGTTTAAATTTTTATTTTCTACTAAGTTCTCCCCCTCGCTAAGTTCTTTCTTTTGAAAATAAGGAAAATCTTTGATTTTATTTTTTATTTTTTATTTTTTTAATTTTAAAATCAAACACTTTTTTTAAATAATCAATATAGCATAAAATAATTACTAAAAATAAAAATAGCAATGAAAACTGCACTAATAAAAATAACCAGTACAATCAACACTACCTACTCTCCCTTTTAACATCACCAAATAGAGAAACTACAGATAAACTACAGTATAGGATAAAAGAAAGATTAAAAATATATTGTAAATGTTAAACATCACAAATTACTCATCAAAAGGACCCTATTCAAGTCGTAGTGGTGGAGGCTGAAACTAATAGTGCAATAAAGTGAACTAATCGATGAACCATACATGATTGGTCTAGTGATGCTATTGTAATTGATAATACAATTGATCCCAACATGTGGTAGACTCCTAGATGTGGGTCTCTTGTCGTAACTCCAATAAATCAAAATACTCAACCCATGATTAAGGAGGTGGTGGCTGAAAATCTATTGCTGGTGTTGGTGCCTCATGGACTAGTACTCCCCCTTCCTCCTGTGGCTCATGCTCCTCTATGAGTTGTGCTCTGAGGCATCTGTCACTAAATAATAAGTGGAAGGAGCTATCAGTATAATAGACCGAGAAGTCGTCAGTTGGTGCTGGGTACATAAGGCTATACTTTACATCTTAGATGTAAGCTATGATATGTCTTAGTGCTAGATTTTGCCTACGACAGGCCCTAGGATCTCTAATGCGAGTCAAGTTTTCAATGTAGTGGATAAGCATGTCCACTGCATTGAACTCAGTGCCATTCATAATAAAATAACGGTTGATAGGAGAGGTGTGATATCAATCATATCACTAGATTTGGGAATAATAGTGTTTCTGAGAATGTGCTAAATGATGCGAGCATTCTGTACTAGAGTGCTAACTAAAGATAGGTGAATATTCATTGGAGCATTTTAAAGTGTAAGATTAACTTATATCTAATATAGTAACCTGTAGTGGCTATGGTGTGAGATCTTGTACCTATGGTAGAGATATACACAATTTCATCAAAATCCTGATTAGTAATCTCGACCAGATGCCTATAGACATAAGATTAAAGGGAGGTGCATTCTAAGTTAATTCTAAGGCTAGCAAAAAATATTCATACAACATCTCAAAATGGAAAGGAAAGGATATCATAAGAAAAAATTGTAGTGTAATGCCTATAAACAAGTCTAATATCGGATAATTGAGAATTTCTTGGTTAAGAACTAAGATGGCATTATGGTGGCGGCCTTATATCAATGATAAACAGCTTCATTTCCTATCGACTGGAACCTATCATCAACCTGGTACAGGAAGAGCTCGAGATCTCTTACCTTCCATTGGAAAATGCTAAGGATAGGGATCTGAAGGGAAGAAGGTAAAGAGTTTGGAAGATGAGAGTTAGAATGAAATTTTCTCTCCAATTTATAAAAATTAGCCAATCATACATTATGAAGATAATCGTACAGTACGATTAGAACAAGGACAAATCATCCCGCCAAAATAGTTCAAAATGTGGCAAATCATATAGTACGATCTAGTATCATACTAGATAATCTTTGTAAAATTATTTGGCCCGAGGAGTACTTTGTATGATCTTTGACTAAATCGATCGTCCACTACAAACAAGTATTTGTACAATATAATTTATAAAAAGAGATCGCACCGACCAAATTTAAGATCCTCTCAACAGTCATGGCCACGTTATCCTATAATATAAATAGGTGTTCGTATAGTACAAACCTTAATAATTAACTTAATATGGTCTGTTGGATAGAATGGATGGTTGATGTTGTGCTAACTGACATATAGCATATTGTACGATGATGATGGTACAATACGATGTGAAAAAAGGGGGTTTGTGTGATTATTAGGGTTAATTCTACAAGCACACTCAATATAAGCAAACAAACACACAATAAAAAATAAGACACAAACAAACATGCATAATATGACAAGCTCGCAATAAAAAATAAACAAAAACTTACACACACAATCACAACTAACATACCACTATCCCAATTTTTCTAAGCACTTATGTCAATGGCACCAAGTCTAATCTTGAGCGTGTTAAATGTATCATAGTTTAGGCATTTGATAAAGATATCTGCTAATTGGTTTTCAGTATCAACATGCAATAAATATATACCTCCATTGGCTACATGATTCCTAATGAAGTGATGTCTAATATCTAAATGTTTAGTGTTGGAATGTTGAATATGATTTTTCAAGATACAAATTGCACTAATATTATCACACATAATAGGGATAGTACTAAAGGATAGTCCAAATTCAAGAATTTATTACTTTAGCCACAGGACTTGGGAAACACAACTTCCTACAGCTACATATTCTGCTTTTATTATGGATAATGCTATGAAGTTTTGCTTTCTACTGGACCAGCAAACTAGAGATTATCTTATAAACTAACAGATTCCTGAGGTGCTTTTTCTACACAACTTGCTACAACCATTTAACCAGTCGAGCTCGAGCAAGCTCACGAGTTAGCTTGACTAATTTACATCCCTACACAAGCCTACTCATTTATAACCAAAGAGAGAAAAGAATTATGATTAAAGTAATTATTATAATAAAATTATAAAAAAAATGAGAAATTAAAAGATGAATATTTGTTTTTAATAATTTTATACTTGAACTCTAATATAATTTAATCACTTTTTATATTAATATTTTTTAAACAAGCTGACTCATAAGCTGACTAGTTGAGTCAAGGCTGACTTAAGCATGACTCATTAGCTCATCGAGCATGTATATATAATGCACTAACACTAAGGGAAAATATTGGGTGGAGATAACCTAGAAAAATTTATTACCACGATCAATTTCAAATATATTATATTTATTTTAAAATTAATATAAATTTTAATTAATTAATCATATATCACACTCATCCCGAAATAAATTCAATAATTTTAAAATTATCAAATTTTATCATAATATCTCACTATAACTTTTTTTTCTAATCCAAAGCAAAAATTTTCATTGAAGAGTTGCACCATGCAATATGAAATTTCAAAATTATTGTTAAATCCAATTTATTTCTCCACTAAAAATTTATGCGTGCAAAAATTAGCTTAAGATAATTTCTTTCGGCCTAAATTTTGACAAATCTCCTTATCATATTTGACATTTAATTTTTTTTCTTTTAAATAATGGAGACTTATTGCTTAAGATCATGCCACATTATTTCATTTGGTTTGGTTACCAATTCAACTTATGGTCAAATGGTCAAATGAATCTCCATTTTTCTCAAAGAACACAAAAGTGATTTGAAAACATTAAATTGCTTTTTATAAAGTTCACTAGAAAAAAAGTACTTAATTTGATTGACAAGATAATATAACAATATCTTTATATTAATAAACCAAATAAACCAATATACTTTTATTTCATCAAAAATAGTTGTTTATGAAAGTTTAAACTTTATATGCCTCATAATAGACAAATTAAGGAAATGTATCCATCATTTATTTTCTTAGGAAAATATACCTCAAAGCTCATTTCTGATAAAATATCATTGATATCTTATATCCCATTGTATAGGAGCTTTTCCATATTTCAACTTTCTCCATTAATGTCATCCTCGATCATAATTTCATTCATGAGAGTAAGATGATTGTGCCAATGAAGTCTGACATTTCTTTGCTCATCGGTGACTTTAGCAGATATTAGTACCACTTTTTTTAATGTTTATGTCGTATATCGTAGATTAGGTCATTTTGATTGAGATCTAACATAGAGCTAGATATAATATCAAAGAATATGTCCCATTTGAAATATGTTAGTGGCTCTATAGATAGTTCTATGGATGTTTTAATGCTAATGCATCCATGGGAGATTATAACTTTAATTTATGATCAACCTTGAACTAGTAAATAGATGAGATATTTTGTTTCTTTATATACAATTGGGCCAAAAGAAATAATTCAAGATATGGAGAACACATGATAATTTCTATCCTACAAGGGTTAGTGCCTAAAAATACCTACAATTTTATGGTTGCTAATATAATGGCCTTATGCACAAGTTTGTCCTTAGTTCAATTGATAGTTTTTTGAGAATATAAAATATTTAAATAGGATGTTACATATCTATACAATTTTAAAAAACTTTCAATTCATGAAAAAGAAATCAAGAAAAAAAAGTATGATATACAATTTCAGAGGCATGTTATAGAGCTTGCACTCATTATATCATAATGAATTTAAGTTCAAAATAAATAATTTCATGTGAAATATCACTTGGCTTTAAAAGATTATAGAAATTTTGAGTTCTATATTCATTTTGATAAAATATATTCTAAGAATCTATATCTAACTACCTATCTAGAGAATGAAGCTACCTTTAAGAGATGGGCTCCTACTTTCTTCTTAAGAAATTGATATAACTTGATGACGACTATATTTCAAATAGCTTCAACAATGTTGGCAAGAGTATGCACTCCTATATAGTGACTACTTTGTTAGAGTTGTTAAGGCAGATGATACACAAATAGTTCTTTAGTAGATTAACCATTGTAGCAAATACAATATAGTTTTAACAAAAAATGAAGACATTTGGGAGGTTCCAAGTAAAATATATTAAGCTTGCAATATTATCCTCATTGGTGAAGCCAAAGAGTAGTCATTCAAAGTAAAACAAAATATCTTCTAAGGGTGAAAAGGATGCACTGCAATGTAAGTGCTTGTGTTATTGTTCAAGCTTTGGAGATAGCTGAATAGGCACATGAAGGTAAACCTGAATGATTTCTTGTGTTATTGTTCTGATGCTGTAAGCAGATATTACTAAAAGACATTTCTCATCAGATTTCATGATATATGCAAAGCAAAGAATCTGGATAAGCATTATTTGGCCGGCTCCAATCTCTTCTTCTTGCCGTCGTAGAACCTGTGAAGGCTATATTCGAGCATTCATACAGAACTAGAGGCGACTTAGTTTGCTCAACACAGCAGGCTTAAAGCTTGAAATGCCAATTATTTCTCTGCCCGTTACCATGCTATTGATGTCATAAGTGCCTTCGTAGGAAAATATTGGCTCCATGTCACAGAAGGCCTGAGTATAAAGAAAAAAAATGGAAAAGTGGCATATTAAGAATGGTAAATACTGTATGAGCATTGTCCTCTAATGAAAATGTGTTTTAGAGAACGCAGAAACAAGGTCAGCAGCAATCTGACCAACAAAACCAAGTAAAAAGTGCAGTGTATTAAACCACAATGGCACTATGTCGGTGTTGTAACAACAACAACATCAAGCCTTTGTCCCACTACGTGGGGTCGGCAACATGAATCCTTTTTCTCCATTGTGTTCGGTTCAAAGTCAAATTCTTGTTTAAATCTAATAAAGAAAGATCATTTCTAATATTTTATAACCAAGTCTTTTTAGGTCTACCTCTACCTTTCTTAACATAAGTCAAATCTAATACCTCTACTTTCCTAACTGGGTCATCGGAAGGCCGCCGTTTTATGTGACCAAACCATCTAAGGCGACTCTCTCTAATCTTATCCTCCACTGGAGCTACTCCAACTTTTTCACGTATATGCTCATTTCGTATCCTGTCTCTAAGAGTAAATCCACTCATCCACCTGAGCATCCTCATCTCCGCAACACATAAAAAACCTGAAATGGAAATGTCATCAAGATAAAAAATAATGTGCTACAAAATCAAAACAAAAGATAAAGAAGAAAATAAAACAAAAAAACACTAATATTTGTATGATTCAGCTTCAATTAAATCTAAATCTACAAGATTGAAGAGAGCAATAGATCCACTAATACAAAAGTCACAATTATAGTGAAGAAATCAAGATCATTTACTAGCTCTTGCAATTTTCAAACATAACTACAAACAATAAAAGAAGAAGAAGAAACTCAAAGAATCTCACCATAAGAGATTACCTCAAACGCAAGTATTCTTCTTGTATGCACCATAAAAGCTGCTAATCCTCCCATAAAATCTTAAAACTAAGAGGGTATATCGACGAGCAACTAAGAGATAAATTGATCTCTATGCAAAGCTTAGAAGCAAGTGTGGAATCTGAAAAATACAAATGTATGTGACACTAGATTTTGTCCTATGCAGTTTTTTGGAGTAAGGAGACAAGATGCCAAAAAAAAATTTAAAAATAAATAAAAGGAGACAAGATGCCAAGCAAAGCTTTTCAAAAGAAGAGTATTTCAGATTCCAGAGAATTATCGTGGACAACATTTTGGACTGTAAGATTTTTATTAGTTCAGGTGAACTAGATTTTCCATGAGCATAAACCTCGATTGGTTAAATCATACTCAAATATGATACTCAAGTATACTACCATTTAGGGCATCGATGTACTCTGGATTAGAGGTTGAAAGTTACATAATTTTGTTGTTCCAAACAACCAGGTGGAGCCAAAGGTTGGAAGGCCACATCATCCAAAGAGTTTGATTAATAGTCATGAGTTGCCTCCAATAAGATATCATAAGTAGACCAAGAGTTCATTAATGTATATGATTACATATGGGATTTAATATTTGATAGAGATTACCTAGCTATAATTTGGAAGGACTTAGCCCAATTTAAGGATTTCTATCTCAATTTGATAGTAGCGGTCCAAGGAATTTGAGATTTATTAATTTAGTCAGCTTTAGCCTAATTTGAGGACCTATGCCTCAATTTGATAAAATAAACAAAGAAATTTAGGATTTGTGAATTTAGGCATTTTTGGGCTAATTAGAAAATTTGTCTAAAGATAGAGGGGCATTCCAAAGAGTTTTGGATTTTGCTAGTCTTTACTTAAACTTCAGGCTTAATTTTTATTAGACTTTGACACCAACTTATTTTGAGGTTATGTTTGTATTTTAAAAGTGTGATTTAGTGAGTGCTTTGTTTATTGAACTATTAGATTAGGGCTCATAACCTCGAATCGAGGAAGGCTCAATGGTCAATCATACAATTTTTCCTTATAATATGGCCCATTGCATAAAGTTTATTTAAATTGGCTTTGAACTGACTCGAATCTTGTTTTGACTTCACTAAAAGTTTGGGATATGCAACACTAGCTTTTAGGATAGCCTAAAAGATTTGATTGATATGAATTGATTTGATGTCTTGACATTTGATTGGGTTTGACAATGGATGAGCAATTGAGTGTGCATGGACAAAAAGCTGGTTACTAATTGGCAAATAATGAAATGTAAAATGGCAGACTGGCAAGTTATCATGAGAGAATAGCTAAGTATGCATGGGAGAGTAGCAACGCGCATAGTGAGCAAACAAACATAGTGCTATCATAGGAGAGTAGCAAAGTTTTCATGTGCATGGTGAGTGGCTAAGTATGCATAGGCAAGTGGCTAAGTTTTCATAGGTGAGTGCCCTGGAGAACTGGAAAGCACACAAGCGAGTCTTTATGAGCAAATGCACTGACGAGTTTGCAAGTACACAAACAAGTACGTGGTAAGCTGGTGAGCGTATAAGAAAGTGCAAAGGTGAGTTTATTAGCAAAATCATGAATGTACAGGCAAGCAAACTAATTAGTTGATGAGCGCACAGACGAGTACACCAATGAGTTGGCGAGTGTACAAGTGTAGTAAAAAATTGAATTTCATTGAAATGTGCAACAATTTTTTGCAGTATAGCACCTTCATATGCTTGTCAATGAACCATTTTGTTCATTTTAAGCACACCTATTTCTTGTGTTTGCTCTATTAACAACCACAAGTCTCTAGAAATTTATGCAAAATAATTTTAAATACATTTTATTTATGTTTGCACCTTCTTCAGTGTGATCTATTTCAAGTAATATTTCCCTTATAAGATACACATGTTCTTGCATTTAAATAGGTTAACATGATTTCTGGAGGTTGTGCACACTTTTTCACATGACTCAATTTAAATCAGGATTAACCCAGTAAAATATGTCAGTATTTAATATTGTCGGGATTCTTTTTTTTTTGGGTACTTTCATTGTAGGTTTTTTATCAAAATGTACTCTATATTTCACATTTGTGAACATTTAGTTGCATTTCGTCCAATCACATGCCTTATTGTGCATGCTTACATGCCTTTTCAATGCAAACAATGAGTTTATTTTTCACTTGAATCATAATTTTATGTGAATGCATACATATCATCATGTTTTGGTGATTCTCTTAAAATTAATTTCCTAATTTTCTTGTGTGTTAATAGCCTCATGGGCCACATGAGGAGGAAATTTTCTAGCAATAAATATAGGAGTTTGTGAGTAACTTAGTGCATTCCATTCGACATTGTTGTGTGTATCAAGGTACCAAGAAGTTTTAGTCATCTTCATTCCCAAAACACCAGAGTTTAGTATGTTTATTTGTTCATTTTTGTTCTTTACATGCAGCATGTAGCATATTTTTAGATAATTATTGTCTTCTCTTTTGCACATTTCACATATTCTTTTCATTTTTATGTCATCATTCGGGTCTAGAAACTATTTTTTATTAACTTTTTAATTGAATTACAAATAAATTTCAACAATAATTCAGTGTCATCTCTTATAGAAGGGTATCAAAAAAAAAATATCAGTCTTTCCACAATCAAAATTTTCTCCTCCACCGCATAAAGAAAGACAAGTGTGGATAGTGCGTGGAGCACTTGGACAAAAAAATCTCTGTATATACCACGTCAAAAAAAAAAAGAGTATAAATATTTTGAGCTACCTATATAAATAAGTAAAAAAAATAGAAAGACAAACTCTCCATTAAGTCAAGAAAGATGCATATGTGGATTATGCAAGAAGGCGAGGTCGCTCAGTATACCTTGTACGAGCTCAAAATATGTTCTTGAAGAGTGAAGCAATGAGGGTGAGGTAGTGAGTATGAGAGAGAGAGAGAGAGAGAGAGAGAGAGAGAGAGAGAGAGAGAGAGATGCAATGAGATTGGGTCAATAAAGAATGGAAAAATTGAAGAGAGTGCAGGTGTCAATCAAGGAGTGTATGAGCACATACATGATATAGAGAAGGAAGGAAATGAGGTTAGGGAAGGAGTTTATAAAAAACAAATTTTTTTTTCAATATATATGGGAGAAAAATAAAACATTCAAATACAACATCATGTCAAAGATGCAAACTGAAAACTGAACCAAAGTGATAAATACACCATCCTGTCTTTATTGGCTCAAGAATAATGGCGCGTAGGCATGAATCACACTTTGCAAATTTAGGATTTCATTCTCCTTAAGGCAGATTGTAGTTAATCAGATTTCTCTTGAGAATTTGTATCTGGGTTTAGATAGATCTGAGTCCTTTCATTCTATGAGCGCAAGCCCTCATAGTTAATTACCTCTCTTACTTTGTAAGAGAATAGTTTTATATGTTTTAGTCTCAGTTGTTGGGGAAAATGGAGGTAAACCCGATTAAGATTCATAATTCCATCATCCCGGGTATACCATAGGTTTCAGTTTATCAATACTAGCAATCGTTGATTACTTGATCGTAGTGTCCAGGGAATCTAATTAGCAGTCATAGGTTACCTCCTCTCAGAGATCCTGAGTAAACTGAAGTGGTTATATATAAATTATTGTTTGATTGGAGTTTGGGATTTACATCTATTATAATACCCAATAATTGATTTTATTTGAGGCTTATGACTTTCATTGAAAGTTGCCCATGAGTTTAAATTTGGTTCGTGGCTTACAGCTTCCATTAGAAGTTGCCCGAATGTTTGGTTTGGAACGGAGCTTACGGCTTCCCTTGGATGTTGTCCGTAGATTTAGCTCATGGTTGTTCACTTAGAAGTTTCCCTAGCATGTTGATTAAATGTGGGTCTTACTACGTTTATTAGAAGCAGCCCAATTTTTTTAAAAAGTGAGCCTTACTGCTTCTATTAAAAGTAGCCCATTTTGTATAAGAAGTGAGTCTTACTATTTCTATTATAAGTAGCCCAATTTGTTTAAGAAGTGGGTCTTACTGCTTCTATTAAAAGTAGTGTGATTTATTTAAGTGGGTCATAATGCTTCTATTAGAATTAGTCAATTTTGTTTAAGAAGTGAGTCTTACTGCTTCTATTAGAAGTAGCATGATTTGTTTAAGAAATGAGTCTTATTGCTTCTATTAGAAGTAGCACATTTTGTTTAGGGTAGATCAGATAGCAATTACTTTAGTTTACAGTTCTTTATTGTCTTTACACTAATTTTCGTTTCAGTATTTTCTCTTCTTGCTTCAACACTATTTCTAGTTACAGTACCTATCTTTTAACATTGCAGTTTTATTACAGTAGTCATTTTGTTCTTTCTTGCACTATAGTTTTGTCTATAGTACTTGTTTGTTCTTTCCTACACTGCAATTTTGTTTACAGAACTTGTTTGTTCTTTCCTGCACTGTAATTTTGTTTATTGTATTCTGTACTGACTTTTGTTTATTTATTTGCAGCAGCTCATACTATTTTGGAATTTGCATAGGAGCTTTGAAGCTTGCACTGCTTTGGAGCTTGCACAGGAGATTTGGAGTTTACATAGGGATTTTGGAAAGTTTGGTGAGTTTTATTTGAGAGTTTTGAGAATTTTGTTTGATGTTTTAGTTTTAGGAGTTTGGTTGTTTTAGTTGGTGTGAGCTTATACTTAGGTTAATTAGTGTAAACATTATATGTTTTCTCTTTGGTTTGCATTTTAATTTAATTGGTTAATTGCTCAATTTGATTAGTTTATTTTTAAATTTTAATTATTAATTATTAATTAATTAAATTGAATTTTAAATAAATTTTTAAATTGCTCAATTAATTGAATTTCAAACTTATTTTAAAGTTTGATTAATTAATTAAATAATTAGATATAAATTTATTTTAAATTGAGTGATTAAATGTTTAATTTATTTTAAATTTCTTAATTAAATTTAAATTTATTTTAAAGTTGATTAATGAATTATTTAATTAAATGGATTTAATTGATTTGTTTATTTTAAATTAAATCAAATAGTTAAGTGATATTTTAATTTAATGAGTTAAAAGTGATTGATGAAATGAAATTATTTAATTAGTTTATGAATTAGTTTTAATTTGAGTTAGTCAATGAAATTTCTATATTTATTTTAAAATTATTTGATTAATGAGATTAATTATTTAATTATAAAAACTCTCAAATTAAATCCTTTACTCTCCAATAGTTCCAAAAGGAATTCGACAGGCTCCTAGAGTCTCCTCCTCACGAGGGGAGGTCAAGACGGCACTTGCCGTGGATTCTATCTCCCCAGATCAAAGAAATGACGGCTCCACTATAGGAAAGTTAACAATTTGTAGCTGACTTTACGGCGGAAAATTTTTTCTCTAAAATTGCAACAAATTTGCAATGGAAATTTTCATCGTTTAGTTTATGATGGATTTAGGGCGGATTTGTGGCGACGGCGGAGTATCTGTAGCAAATTTGTGACGGATTTGCCGCCACAAATCTTTCACAAATCCACCACAAATCTGTCAAAAACACCTCTATCTAAACCAGCAGACTGACCATTTCTTTCATTCGCTCATTCTCGTTCTGTTCTGTTGGACTTGCGTTCTTCATCACATTCCTTCGACGACATTCCTTCTTCTTCCTCACAACCAATGGTCTTGTTCTGTTCTGCCCACGACATTCCTTTGACGATGTTCCCCTATGTCATCATCTCCTTCAACGTCGTTCCTTCAATTCCTCATCATTCTTCATTACACTTCCTCGTTGTTCTACGTCTTCACAGTCACCATCTCCCCTCTCACCGCGAGTTGCTCGGCTCCTTTGACGACGTTCCTTCATATCGCCTCCTTCAACGACATTCCTTCCAGTCGCCTTCGCTGTTCTCCTTGGACACTTCCTCGCCGCCGACTCCTTCCACGATCGGCTCTCGTTGAGAAGGTAATCTTCCTTCCATTTCATGAGTCTATTGTTTATACTTTAGAGTTAATTAGGAGATGCATGAAGATTGTTCATAGTTTAGGGCTTTTTGTGTGATAAAAAAGTTTCCCTCAAAATTTATGAAAGATTCTATAAGATGGTGGTGAAACCTACAATACTTAATGGTGTAGAATGTTGACTATTAAAAGAGAAGCATAATATTAAGTTAAGTATTGCAAAGATGAGGATGCTTAGGTGGATGAGTGGCTTTACTCTTAGAGTGTACTGTTCATGGTGATGGTGTAGTGGATGGAGATATTATTAGCAAAATTCATGTTGGATGGTTAAAATGGAGGAATGTATCGGGCTTATTATGTGATAGATAAGTTCCCCTAAAACTTAAGGGAAAATTCTAAAAAATGGTGATGAGACCTGCAATGCTTTATGGTGTAGAATGTTGGACATTAAAAGAGAAGCATAATATTAAGTTAAGTGTTGCAGAGATGAGGATGCTTAGGTGGATGAGTGGCTTTACTCTTAGAGTCTATTGTTCATGGTGATGGTATAATGATAGAGATATTATTAGCAGAATTCATGTTGGATGGTTGAAATGGAGGAATGCATCGGGCTTATTGTGTGATAGGTAAGTTCCCCTCAAACTTAAGGGAAAATTCTAAAAAATGGTGGTGAGACCTGCAATGCTTTATGGTGTAAAATGTTGGCCATTAAAAGAGGAGCATAATATTAAGTAAAGTGTTGCAGAGATGAGGATGCTTAGGTGGATGAGTGGCTTTACTCTTAGAGTCTATAGTTCATGGTGAGGGTGTAATGGATAGAGATATTATTAACAAATTTCATGTTGAATGATTGAAATGGAGGAATGCATCGGGCATATTGTATGAAAAGCAACTTCCCCTCAAACTTAAGGGAAAATTCTAAAAAATGGTGGCGAGGCCTATAATGCTTTATGGTGTAAAATGTTGGCCATTAAAAGAGAAGCATAATATTAAGTTAATTGTTGCAGAGATGAGGATGCTTAGGTGGATGAGTGGCTTTAGTCTTAGAGGCAGGATATGAAATGAGCATATACATGAAAAGGTTGTACAGGTCAACAGTGCCCAAAACATGCACATAGCCCTACACATGGCGCAATTCAAAAGATAGACACCTTCATGCGGATCAAGGTCTCTAAAGGTATGAATCTTAATGGCTTCCTAATCAGCACACAAATATAACCATCTAAGGTGATTTGATCATATAAAAATCCAATGCAGCCCAAACTAGATCAATGCAATGCAATAAACATAGAACAATGTGTCAATATAATAAGAAATTATTAGGTGCAAACTAAATGCCGGAGTACCAAAATATACTGTTAAGTTTAGAGTCTAATTTTATTGACTTTCTTGGATAATATTTAATCTTTGACTTTTCGAGATTGGTAACGATCACAAAATCTTAATTTTAGGCTACCAAATAATCCTAAATGTAGGCTACTACAAAATCTTAAATTGAAGCTTCCACAAAGCCCTAAATTGGCTACCATAAATTTTTATAATGGAGGCTAAAAAAATATTCAACGATGGCTTATTATGAATGCTAAAAAGTGAACTGTTCACTAAATAAACCCAGGTGAACCTCACTTATCTAGCATTCATAACAAGAAGCAACAAAGGTAGGAGATGAAGAGGAAGAGAGATGCTAGGGATGTTATTCGATAAGCAAGACGGAAGTTTTTTTTGGGTGCATGCAAAAGGAGTTTTTCAGCTTCTTTAAGCTGGATGTGATATTAACTTTTATTCTAGCAACAGAAGAAGCTCCTAATTGTAGCAAGGAGTAGTTCTCATTCAGACTCTTATAATAAAAAGATCAAAAAAATAACTAGAAAAAAATTGCATTTCCTCCTTCATGTCTAGCCCTTAATTTTAAAGCATATGAATGCATTTTCTTCTATCTAGATAAAGTGGTATATTTATCCAAATCTTCAATTTTATATGAAGTGTAATCATTTGTGTGCTCTCTTTAACGTAGTGGATTATTCGATCACAGTGCAATCGTGGATGTAGGCTTAAGCCAAAGCACATAAAATTTAGTATTTACTTTTGTGGTGCTTAATCTCTTTTGAAGTTATTTAATGGTTCATCATACTTGCCCATAGTTTGAGGCATACTCTCTTTTCAAATATACACAAATGTGTATTTTATGCACTCTATTTTTTGGAGTACACAGGCATGCACTATTGTATACTTTTTCTGTACTAAAAAAAATAGAGTACACAGTGAGTACATAGCTATGCACTCTAGTCTTCCGCACGGGGAGCTACATGCACAATATGCAAGTAATAATATCTGTAATATAATATTGGGAATGAAGTATCTTCAAATCATACACCAAATTTGAATAGAAAGGAATTTTCTATTAAAAAATAAATAGCAAACCTCTTGATCATTTAAGTCAAAATACTATAAAAGATACAGTTATGCATTGGCATCCATCATCTACTATCATGCATGCATTTTCAACCGGACTATAAACTAAAAAGTCAAATGACATTCCTTTAGAATTTCTGCAATTCCATGCAAGTTTGCTGATCATACTGTCATTCCAACTTGTAGAACCCTCATTATGGTGAAGAGCAATTACGAATAATTGATATGCTAGAAGACCGACCTTAGCCACTAAGAAATCAGCCAAGATGTCATTTCCACCAAGTAGTTCTCGACCAAGAGAAACTGTTTCTCTAGCCTTATTGGAGGTCCATGCCTAAATAATGGAAGCAGATAAAGTTACCTACAAGCATGTATAAATATGTCGAAAAAAACATCTGGATGATAAGAAGTTTAACCTTTCCCAAGCTAGCATGACCAGGAGTCATCTTTCCAGATTCATATAGCTTGCATAGACGCCAACCAACAAGAAGCATAGCCTGAATGTTACCAAGCATGCGAACTAATTTTTCCTGATTGATTTGGAATGCTGCAAGTGGAACTCCAAACTGTTTCCTCTCCTTCAGATACCTAGTTTGTTTTTATGTCATTGCTTTCTCACCAGGTATGGTAAACAAATTCCAAATCAATATGACATTTTCATATTCAAGTTTTACCTGTGGCACATGTCAAACACACCCATCGATATGCCGATTGGCTGCCATGCAACCATAACTCGGGAGACAGATAGTACCTGCATTCGAACACTATCAATGAAGAAATAAAAATATAGCATGGCCACAAATCTCAGGATAGTAGATAATGGCAGATGTGAAAACATCAGAGGTGTGATACTTCCACAAATAACATAAAGAAAATCAACATTGCAATTTCATTCACCAAACTACAGCATCAAATTATCTAAAAACAAGAAATATTTTACGACTGACATTGTCCAATCTTACATTTGTCATGGAGTCTAATATAAATTAAGAGAGAATCACTTCGTGAATATAAAGCTTAATTTTCAAAAATAAAGAACAGCTGTGATGCAGTAACTTGTAGCGGTTCCGGCAGTTTTGGACTTATCACATAGCCTACTACAGAAATGATTTCAAGGGGATTTGCTTCCGAAATTATTGCCTTTGGCTTTGTTTGGCAATGATTCCATATGGATTTGCTTTTGTGCTTTCATGGGCTTGATGGCTGAAAGATTTCAATGCAAAATTATTTACATTAAAAATAAATGAATGCAGATGGTTCAAGGTGCTTATACAGGACTAATCCCTGCGCCCAACTACTGCTTGATATGTGATATTCGTTTTCATATTCACTTCGTGCTTATCTTTGGGCAATATGCCACTGCCATAATTCCTGTATAAGCCACAGTATCTGCTATCTGCTGCATTGTCATGCGAGATTTCAGTGACAGTTAAGAAGCGGCTTCTCTATGTGAAATTACCAAAGAAGTAGATGGCAGTGCTTTTGTGTAAAGGATAAATATATCATGAAAATCCAGGGTACATTTTAATGCTTGTAACTGTCGAAATCTGATACATATAATGAAGGAACATTGATTGAATAAAATTTCTTAATCCTGTTTTAATTTTCTTTATGTAAGTTGGATGATAATTCATTCCAATGCAATACAAGTTTAACCTAATTCCGAGATAAATCGTCTCTTTATATTAGTATAAGGCTAATACAAACCCATATGATCGAAACAATAAAAAATGATTTCAAGCTTTCCAGCAACTCCAATAATATGGGAGATTGAGGAAGGGGAAGAAGAGATTAATCATAGCCAAGGACTTGGATCACTTCGTTTCATACCTAATACTCCCAAAAGATGTAAAAGCCCAAACTCTCAAATGGAGATATTATCCGCTTTGGCCTAATAGTTTCAAGCTTTTGCCATTTGGTGTTAACTTTCCAGAAGGTCAGGAGTTGCTTCTAAACGAGTACGTTTAACTTTGAAATTTCTACTAAAATTTGAATCATTACATCAAAAGGTGCCTCGATATTTAAAAGTTCAGTTTTAATTATTTAGGAATTTCACAATCTTTCCCACTTAAATAACTGATGTCCTCATCAATTTCTCAGAATCATTTACCAGGCAAATAGGAGCACTTAGTTCTCATCTTGTGGTTGAAGTATTGCTCTGATACCATTTGGAATAACTCAAACTCTCAACCATCGAGATATAATCCGCTTTGGCCTAATGGCCTCACGATTTTGTCCTCTTGATGTAACTTCACAGTAGGTCACCCCTCCTAGGAGTGTTTTGATACAAGCATGCTTAACTTTGAAGTTCTACAAAAATTTCAACTATTACACCAAAAGGTGTCTCGATGTTTAAGAGTTCAGCTTTAATTTCTTAAAGAGTTTCACAAAACGGGGGTACTAAAAGGCTTAAAAGGTTACTACCTATTAACCCTAACACAACACGCTATTTTCTATTATAATTAATATAACTGATAGGACCCACTAAGCCACGCATGCCATTATTAATCCTTATCAAATACAAAGTAAGATTTAAAAGAATTGAAACTCATCACTTTGATCATTTATTGTGTAGTTCAAAATCATTCAATTATGACGATTTCCTTACACACAACAACACTTTCCTCACCCACAACCACCACCTGCCCTCCAATGGCAATCACCTACCCACCGCCATCGATCGCCATCATCCACCACCTCCTGTCATTGCCTGTTGTATTTCTAAAATGCATCATAACAAATAAAATTCATTACATATGATTGCATCCAAACAAATAACTCATGCATTTTTAAAATACATGCAATCAAATTACACTGCATTTGCGTCTCGTGTTGTAGCATATCGGTGGAGGGCATTCGTGCCTCTCGTGTGGTCCCGCGTTCGAGGCGCTCAACCTGCCCAAAAATTACATTGCATTTTAAAAAACAACTAACCAAACAACTCCTTCGTAAACTCTTTCTTTGACCAAATTTCTTCTACATATTTTGTTCTTAACTTGCAAGTGCTTTTGACCTTGTTTAGATTTGATAGCTTAAGATTCTAATTTTGATAAATAAATTGCAATTGATCATTGAATTTGCATAGTTCAAATCTCTAGCTAATTTATTCAGATGTATTCAGTCATTACATTATCCTTTGGGTTCTAATTCTCATATTATTATTTTGCATTTAAAGAAAGAAATTTTTTAGTGCATTCAGTGGTCAATGATTTGTGAATCCTAAGTTCTCTAGTGTAGTGAAATGATTTATAGCCCAACGGTTAGAGGAGAAGATTGCTTCCCCAAGATCATAGGATATCACATTATTCTAATTGCATTCCGAAATCTAGACCCTAAATTATCATACAATAAATTGGTACAAAATATATTTTCTGTGGAAATAGATTATCAAAGGTGGCTGGCATTACCAATTTTATTTGTTGTATGCATGATCCAGAAAATGAAATACATTTGAATGGTAGAGAACATGAATTTTTCAGCTTCCAGATTTTTGAAGAATGCAACAATTCTCTTAGGGAATACGAATCTTTCAGCCATTAACCATCAACTATCTATATGAAATAGACAAGCAGTCAGTTAACTATCTATATGAAATAGACAGGCCATCAGTTAAAATGAATGCCAATGAAAATAGGCTAAATCTTACTAGAGATAACGAGGAACAGATCACAAGAGGAGATATATATGGTTCCATATTCCCTCGAGTGAATTCAAACAAGAGAATAAGGTCAGACCCTTTGTTTAGAAGGACAAGCCAAATCAATGGAGTACAAGAATTCAGAGAAATGGAAAAGAGAATATAGCCATTGGATTTCTAAACCAATTTTTTCTATACCCACACATAACGCTTGACCCCCTATATTTATAGGCATAAGCCAAGGTCAACTCTATAAGATGGACCACCATAAGGGTAGCCAAAGAATTCATTGTAGCCATCTGAATGGCTATTAGGAAGGCAACCCATATTTGATGAGTATCTCAGACAAGTACTGCATTTGACTTCTACTATGGCCGAGTATTGTTGGTTAGACTTCTATTGAGTACCCTAAATAAGTACGACTTCTATGCATTGATCGATCAAGTAAAAATTGTGGTAATGCCAAGTTCTGAACTTGCCTTATTTAATCAAGACTTCTCTGAGTTTTAAATATTGCTCGAACGATTTGTCTTGATGACTTATTAGATGACTCCAAATGGTTCACTATAGGTGACTTATAGATTCAGAACGACTTGAACCAATATAATTATTTCAGTTAAAGAAACTTGTCTCAAGTCTCGTTTTACATAGTTGAGTTGTTCAACATTGACTTGATGCACCTAAGACAAATATAGGTGTGCACTCAACCTTTGATATTAAAAACTTAATGAATTTTTATCAGAATCTAGTGTATGTTATCATAAAATTGAACTTTAAGAACCGGGCCGACTGTCAAAGGGATACTGCTGCTGTCTGCAAATAGAATTCAAAGGCAATAAATTCACAATTATCGTGGTGGTGGTGGTTGGATTTTCCTTAGCAGGTAAATTTTTCCTTTCTCAGTGCTTTATCATAACATATTGTGAACTATTTAGTGAGCCTTATTTCCTATTCAATTGTACAATTCATGAGCACTTAATAAGGGAAAAAAAAAGATAGAATCACAATAATAGTATACCTTACTGATATCTTGAAATGAGTTGACACCTGGCAGCATGTCCTCATCTGGGAACAAATACCTTCTTTAAGAGAATATCTCCATTCTCAAAAATTCTTAGGCCAAATTTGTTCTCAATTTTGGTAGCCCTCAAACCCGGGGAGCCCTTCCTCACAATAAAGCTGGAACCACAAAACCAATGCAATAGATCATGCTATTAGAATATTTAGACAATAACTAACAGAATAAACGCTCGATTTCAGCTCTTCAACAGTAATGCTGGAAATTTGTAAACTATAGGCACATAAAACTAATGCAAGGACTTTTTCATTACATCGCAAGCCTTGCTTCATCAATCTGCAAATTGAGCCATAAATATGGTACATTATATTACCCATTTATCTTCTTTGTACTCGTGTTCCGAGCAAAAATAATCAACACATCAGCAACAGTGCTATTTCCTATCCAGCGCTTCTGTCCATCCAATACCCAACCTCCGTTGACCTGGCCAAAGCAAAGACCAAGAAATAATGATTAGGAAATAATGAAGTAAAATTATTGGTTTTCATAAAACAGTATATTAGGATTAAATTTTCTATAATCAATAAACAATTTCCGACTAATGAATATTAAGCAGTGAACCTTCACTGCAGTGGCACTCAAAGAGCTTGCATCGCTTCAATGATCCGGCTCAGTTAAAGCCTGGAATATAACAATTACAAGAAGCTTCAAACAAAATGTTCAAGTGTCTTTAGACAACACCTAATATAGATTTGACTTACCCAACAAGCAATGGTATTTAATTGTGCTAACGATGCCAAATGTTTCTGTTTTTGGGCCTCTGATCCACAAAGTCCTATAGTTGGCAGGAAGTACCGAGAATGAAAAAGATAAGCAATATGTCAGTTCCTAAGCATGTTCAGCTTGCTCACAAAAAAAAAAAAAAAGAGCATGAAATTGCACAAGGGCACGACACATGTAAGCAAACTTGCAATTCTACCAATTGTAAGCATCGCCAAAGAAGAATGTGCCAATATAAAGATGGAGCAGCTAGCATCAACTCTAGCAATTTCTGCTATAGCAAGAGCACTAGCAGTGATTGAAAGGCCTGGGCACCCATAACCCTGGAATAAAATTTGTCTGATATTAGCATGCACTGAGCATTTAAAACAAGAAGATCTCGAAATACCAATACCTTTATTGTCCCACCAGTAACACCTAGTGCGGCAAGCTTTGGAATAACATGGAAGGGAAACTCTGCCTTCTCCCAGTACTAAAATAACAGAATAGCAAAGTATGACTTCTATTTGGATATGAGAAATCCACTAAGAAAAGGATAAAATAATGGAAGCATACAATGAAAAATCTCAAATAGAAGCTAACTAGAAAAAAATAAAAACTTATTTTATTTTTTGCCTAACATTTACTTGCCAAAGTTAATGCACACCGTTTAAGTCCAGATTCTAGAAATCATAAGAATTATAATAATGATGGATTCAAGAAGTAAAAAGCATAGGTCACTTTCTTCTTTTGGCTTCCATAAAACATCAAGGGCAACAGAAAACACTTGTGCATTTCAAGTTGTTTGATGATGAAATAAACTTGACTGGACCTGCATTACCAAGAAAGGACGGCTGCTAGCATACCAGTGTTTTTCCTTAAAGGTGATAAGAACTTGAAGTAAATGGTTTGAGATAGATTGTGTATATATCTACTTATAAAATTGGTAAAAAAATTTGAGATAGATTGTGTATTACTTATAAGGGCCTAGACAATGTTAAGAAGTCATAAGATGATCTCCTTATAAATGAGTATGAGTTATTTCATATACCAGCTAATGAAAGCATCTCTAAGATACATACAAGATTTACAAAATTGTTTCGTCACAACATGCATTAGAAAAGGAATATTCTAATTCTTAAAAAGTGAACAAGATTTTAAATTTTCTACTTAAATCTTGGGGTGTCAAAGTGGCTATTATTTCTGAATAAAAAAAAAATTGTCGACTTATTCATCTCTTACTTGGCTTACTAGTAACTTATAATCAAAACATTAGTTAGAGAACTACAAATGCAGGAGAAAAAAGAAAGAGAAGTTTATTGCTCTTGTTATGTGCCAGAACATTCATAGTTGTAGAGAGATAGAGATTTTAACTTTATAGCTTTACATAAATATCCAACATTCATATGGATAGGAGATGAGTGCAATAATTGAAAGATAGAAAAATTTTTACATTAAAAATACATTAAAGGGCGAAATCATGATTGATTTTGGGTAATATCAACGAGCAAATACTATGTGTCATCTACGAGCAAATACAGAAGACCTCTAATAGATATCAGCATTTACAAGTAACAACAAGAGATTCGTTAGTGCACGACAATCCACCCGTATAAAGCAACAAACAACTCATGACGCCACACCACCGAATCCGCAACCCTCATACAAGTGGATAGAAGGCGTGTATAAGCTCTCAAATGGAAGGCTATGTACACTCAAACAACAGTTGCCCGCACAGCTGAGATATTCCAAAAATGTCCCCACACATGCATTGTAACATGTATATGCACAAATACAAAAGTGTATGTGTGAGCACCTTAATATACGGATCAAAGTGTAAATGTACATACAAGTATGTAAGCACAATACAAGAAAGTACATATGTAATCGTACACTCGCATGGGCCCTGGCGAGCGTGTTACAGGTACACACGTAACGTATAAAAATGCTGCATGGGTCAAATGATAAATTTAAGTTCGAGCCCAATCCTTCTATGCGAGTAGATAGAGGTGGACACGGCTCGAACTATCAAACAAACATACAATCACAGTGTCGACCGAGATATTTGTTTTAATACGTTCATATTAGGCTCGTATTAGGCCTTCAAGGCCTATAACCATGAAAATTCACTAACAAAGGCATAAAGCCAACGACAAGCCTGATCCTCTGTCGGCAAGTTGACAGAGTCGACAAGATTCAATCAATAAAATACAATTACCCATAAATACTCCGATGATTGCAGTGTTGAACGTAGATCTCAACCGGAGGAGTTAATTCCAAATCCTCCACATCTTCAAATACTTTCAAATGCCCATAAAGATTTAAAACTCCAAAAATACCAAAATTCAAAAATATTTAAAATTGAAACCAATCATCAACCACTTAAAGCAAAACCCATTCATCCTCCTCAATAGTTTATCGAGGTGGACAAATTTGAAGATACACTTCAGCTCACAAAGAACTAATTTCTGGTCAAAAAAATTACTATGATTCATTCTCAAAATATCTCCTCACAGTAAAGACATGGCACGTGTCCTCTAACCCACAGTTTTCCTGCTAAATGGCACCACAGGTAAATGATTATGACCGGGGCCCTCTGAACTAGGTGGTGTTGACCTCATTATTTGAGGTCAATTTCCCCGGAATCAACTCTAGCACCTAGGTTTTCGTAGCCTAGTGTAGACGTCACTCTTCTAAGACTTCTCTTAGGAGGATGCCTAATGACGTAGCACGGACTCAACCTTTTGCTTCAACCTAAATCAGTTCGATTAGACTAAATTGAAATCGAACCGGTATAAATGTGATAAGTTTAATCAGTTGAAACTTTATTCCTTTTTTAAAATTAAAATAATCACAGAATAATTATTTTTACTATTATTATTTTTAAAATATATATATTAAATTCATTCCAAATTAACCTTTAAATAATTCTTAAACTTTCAAATTAAAATCAAATTCAATCTCAGCCATTGAATCCCTCTCCATATCATGCTTTAATCCAAGCCTTTAATTTTGAAATAAAAAGAAAGATTTAATGTGAACAAGCTCATAAGTTGCTATTATCAACAACGTTAAAATAAATCTAATTATTTAAGTTTGAGATTAGAGTTCAGTTAGGGCCGGTTCAAGACCCCCACGTTCGCCTCTATCTCGACAGTTCGCAAAAACTACCCAGCCGGAGTGATCTCCTCCTTCCCATTTGGCAGAACTGAAACCCCCAAAGCTCTGGTGGCCTCTCTGTTCGCACGATCTAGGAAGAAACCCCCCAACTTCACCTCCCCCAGTTCATGAGAGTCCCCGCTCTCTTCATCCGCAAGGATTGAAGCCCCTCAGCCCGGTCATCTCTCTGTTCGCAAATAACTCCAAGGGTCGAACCCCATCTCCTCCTCCGACGCCGATCGCCAGCCTTAGGTCGCCTCCTCTGCCCTAGCCGATGCCGGCAATCCCCTCACTCTTGGGTAATCTCTTCTACATCCTCATCCATTTTCTTCTTTGTTGATTAGAGAAGTGATTGATATTGGAAAGTGATTATATAGATAGGAAATGCTAATGTTGATTTCTTACCTTGAAATTTTATTGCTACCTCTTGGAAAATAGAGTAGAAATTTTGCTTATGTTCTTGAAATAATTTGAGATGGTAGAATAATCTTGCATTAAGGGAATTTCTTGATTGCAAGCATTTTCTCTTGAGGAAAGATTGTTTTCTGAATCAATAGCAAATGCAAAATCTATCATAAGGGTATGAAATTTATTTTTTTGTGTATCTGTGCTATAAATATGGGAAATCAATATATCTCGTTTGATAGAAATTTGCCGCAATTCATATGGGCTGTCATAGTTTCCTTTGCTTTATCGATTTCGACGTTGGTGGATATCCCTTATGTTTACTGAGCTTTGTCATCTCTTAGCATATGATTTTGTATATCCTAAATTTTGGGAAAAATATTTCTTTTTGGTTGGAAGGGTGTTTGTCCTCGAACCTTTTATCCTTGCCATTTTTTGTGGCTGATTTGGATTTTAGGTTGGTTTTGTGGTGAAAACAGCGAGCTTTGATCTCTCTTTTGTTGGAAGAGAACCTCTGTACAACTATGTTTGATGTAGATTCGTTGGAACTATGAATGTGATTGCTTTGTTTTCTCTGAAAGAGATTTTGAGATTGTGTTTGCTAAGAATTTTCTATTCATTTTCTTGAGAATAAAAAAAAAATGTGGTTTACATAATGCAAGGTTGTATGCTTTACATTGAGAATTTTCATGAGTCTTTGGAAAGAGTAAGGCGGCATCAATTGTTCTTTCTCATTGTTGGAAGGGTTTGTGAGAACTTATATGTTGCAATGATGTTTTCTTTAGTATAGTAGCATGAGTTTGTTTTGAAAAGTGAGGGGTGGTTGTGAATGACAAAGTGAAGCTTGATTGTATGAAAATAAAAAATATTTTGTTTTGAAAAGGTGATATGTCTGAGAAATAATAAGTGGGGCTTGTGGGTTCGAAAAGGTGAGAATTGTGTGTGTATATGTTGGTAAGTGAAATGAAGTATTTTGGAAAGTGTTGTGAGTGTTGTAGAAAGACAAAGTGTGTATGTGAATAGTGAAGAGAAATGTGTGGAAATGTGTATGTTTTGAAGAAGTGTAGTAAAGCGTATGTTGAATGTAGAGATGTATATGGATTTGTGTGTGTTGAAAAGTGGAATTTGTGTGTGTATTTTGGAAAGGTAAAGTGTGTGAAAATGAAAAGAAAGGATTGGATTGTAAGAAATAAAGTATGTGTATGTTGGAAACAAAAACAATGTGAAATGTGTAAATATGGAATAATGAAATGTATGGAATGTAGAAGTAAATTGTGTGTGTGTATTGAAGGTGACTTGTGTATGTTTGGAAAAGCAAAATTGTGGAGTTTGTATGTATATGAGCTTGTGTGTGCTTTAAAAGGGTGATTGTGTGATCTTTGGAAGATAGAAGGTGTATATTTTGAAATGGGAAATGTGTAATGGTGTATTTTTTGAAGGGTGATTTGTGAATGTGAGTGTGAGTGCTAAAGGTAAAACATGTGAACTTTGAGAGGTGAGATGTGGGAATTTTGAGAAAATAAAATGTGTGTATAATTCGGAAATTGATGTGTGTTTCTTCGAAAAATGAAAAGTGTATGTTGAAACAAGAAGTGTAGTGTGTGATCTTTGAAAGGTAAAGTGGCATGTGTATGTGTGTTTGAAAAGTGGAATTGTGGAGTTTGTATATATTTTGAGAGTTGAGAAATGTAAAAGTGGGAAAATAAAGTGTGTGTTTGGAAAGAGAAAAGTGTATGTTTTAAAAGTAAAAGTGTTTGATTTTGTGGGAAATGTGTTTGTGTGTGTTTGGAAGGTGAACTTATGTGTGTTTTGGAAAGTGAAGATGTTGAGTTTATATGTAGTGGAATTTGTGAGTGTTTTGAATAATTAAGAAGTGACATATGTGTGTTTTGAAGGGTGATTGTGTGATCTTTGAAAGATGAAAGTTGTATGTTTGGAAAGTGGATTTGTGTGTGTTTGAAAAGGTGAAATTGTGTATATGTAAAATAGGGTGATGTGTGGAAATTGAAAGTGAAAGGTGGATTGTGAAAAGCGAAGTGTGTATATTGAACAGTATTTTAAAGTGTGTGGTTGTTGAAAGCTGAAGTGTTTTGAGAAGCAAAGTGTGGGTGCTGTAAAGTAGTTTAGTTGGGTGTTTATTACAAAATAAAAGATTTGAAGAAAGCAATGCATCTCTTTCTCTCTCTATCTCTCTCTCTCTCTACCCTCTCTTTCTCCTTCTTCTACTACTCTCCCTTCTTATGCCTCGAGGTGAACATTGGAAAAATAAATAGTATGCTTTCAAAAGAGAACAGTTTAAAAAGTAGACAGCTGGGCCGGTCTTCAAGCCCGAAAAAAGGTACATTTTAATTTAAATATATATTTTTTAATTATTTCAATTATAATTATTAAATGTACTACTAATCCCTATTTTATTCTCTTTATTTGCATGAACTGCGAGGAATGGCACATATCGAGTGAATAAAAGGACAATGGACAAAGGCGTTAGTCGCCTCTATCCAACTAGGTAGAGGTGTTACGGGCAGAACCACCGAGTCGTAGCCCCCGGTGTTGTAAGTTTTCTTAAAACTTAAAAAGCTCCTAGGAAGCCCTTGATGTGGTTTGTGCGAACCCTTCCCCTTTAGATCCCTGTAGTAACTTCAATTGTATTAGGATTATTTTTATTTTATTTTATTTTAGATCCTTAAACCCTTTACACGTGCGCAATGTCCTAAGGGTTAGTGATAACAAACTTTTTCATCCCATACGACATTAGTGACATTTAAGAACAAAAATTAAGGACCGCGTCTTAGAAAACTTAGACTTAGGATGCATGCACACTTTAGGGTAGAAACACATAATATAGAAAACTTAGTGATATTCCCTTTAGGATTAATGTATATTATTAATATAACCTTAATTAAAGTTAACAAATATTAAACAATCAATTAATAAAAGTTTCAAATACATTAATGATAATTCAGATAAAAATACACGAGAACTATATAACTCTTAATAACCAAATCATAATTAACACACACAACCACTAAGAGATTAAATTCGAACATAAATTTAAAACTGAATCTAATTAATATTTTAATCATCTCAAAATCAAATAATAACTAAATAAAATTATCAAAATTTCAATAAATCATCAAAAATGTCGCAAATCAATTAAAATTTTAATAATCCTTTAAATAATCTAAATTTTAATCATTAAAAAATTCAATAGATAATTAAGTCAAATATTCTTAAAAAAATGATGTTTAATTAAAACATCTTAAATAACCAATCTCATTAATCAATTTTAACAGTTAAAATTAAACTTAAAAAAAACTTCTAAAATATGAAAAAAAAATGTTAAAATTTAAATTTAAACACAAAATCTCCTTGACCTTTCAATAAACTAAATCTAATCAATTAGAAAACTTCAACCAATAATTGACCTAGGATATATATAAACCACACAGTCTACTTCACACATTTAGATTTATTTGCTAGGACGACCGACTTTAGCTTTAGGTTAGGCCGATGTTTATTTTCTTGCTGCTGTGTGATGGGTTTTCTCATGGTTTTTACTGCATGCTGATTGTAAAATTATTGGTGTGTTTGTTTATTTACTTGTCTCTGCAATCTGAGAATTAATGTGATGGACTATAGATTACCCCTAGAATAGGAACGATCTAGATGCTCACAGAATTTTATGCAGGTGGTCATGCTCGTGAAGGGCTAAATCAAAGGGGGCTAATTAAAGATTTAGATTTATATAAATTTCCTGCAGGTGCAAAATGCTAAGTCCACTTAAAATTAAAAGAGCATGGCGAAGTGTAACTGGTGAAATTTAATTTAAATGCAAATATATAAATGCTTGGGATAATTTTATTTTAAACTGCTTAGGATAACCTTGCAGGTGGTCTAGATTTTCTTTTTATGTGAAATATAATATAATGTAAATGTGTTTAAAAAGAATTGTAATGTGAAAGTGATTCGAAATAGGGATATCACATCCAATTTGGAATCCAAAGAGATGAGAATATCCCTTAGGGAAATATTTTCTTCTATTTGGAAAGTCGAGTTAGGATGTTTCGAATGTCCAAAGGGAAAATAAAATACCCCTTCGGAGATGAGTTTATTTTCATTTGGATATCCAGGTCCGACTGATCCAAGGAGCTCGTAGAGGAAGAAAAGATAAAATGAGAAGATGAAAGGAAGAAGATGAAAAAATAAAGATAAGAAAAAAAAGTATATCCCATTTCAAAATCACTTGCGTCAGCCTTAAGATTAGAAATCCAGATTTGTTATCAATGGTGCCCAGCCACTCTAATTTTTAGTAAATTCTGAATTATAAATGGACTTTGGACATTATTTTTTGGATAATTTAAATTTGATTGTTTATATTGCTTGCGCATTAAAATTGCCTATTTTTCTAGATTTTCTTGCATGCCGTGTTTTGTTTTAGCCTGGATACGATCAGAGTTTTTGCGAGGGTACGAATAAAATTTTTATACTTGAAATTTTAATAAAATTTTTAGGCCCACATAGAAACTCTAACGATCTAAGAAGTAAACTCGGGACCGCCGAGAGTCAGCATATGCATATTAATATTTTCTATTTCTTGTTAGACACCTCCCCGCCTGCGGGTTCTGGCAGACCACCTGACCTATTAGGGTGCAGTTCTATCAAGAGAATGTTGTGCATTCTCTAGGAAAAATTTTATTTTCTAAGCCTGATTTTAAAACTGTTTCATAATCATTTTATGTATTCGAGTCAATTAGCATGCATTGCATTAGATACAAATTAAAAGAGTCTAAAATTTTAATTGCATTAAGCTCTAAGGCATCATTTACCCTACATAAGTAAAGGGGCCAATTAGAATTTGTCTTAGATGTTAGCTCTGATTCCTCAAAACTTAAACAATGTCTCTACCCATCTTTTCATAAAGAGACCGGACACATGGTTTTAAAGCGCCTAGGTGATTAGCTGGCTCACCAATCGAGGTCGGGGTAAGTCCAGATTTGCACGTCATTAGATAGGATCAAATCACTACTTTATAGTACCTAAATTAGATTTAGGTTCTGAGGCAGATTTTTTAATTCTTAAGTCCTCATCTTCCAGAAATATAATCCCAAATTTCTAATAAAATGTCAACTCAAATATAAAATTCCTCTCCTAAAATATAAAGCCCAATATAGGGTAGACTGAGGTTGCCTCTGAGCTTCTCGGAATCTGGTACCTCCTATTTTTCCTCCTTCGACTCGTTAATAACTGTTCAACGGTGAGCTTTCTCTTTGAAAATTTTAACTTATTTCCTTCTCTTCTACTTTGTAATCAAAGGGTATAAAATTACTGTTTTAATTGAGAGTTGTCTTAGGAGTATCCCTCCTAAGACGTAATTAACTATAGTGACTTGCCCTTATAGTAATTTGAGAACCCCAGTTTAAAATAAATCTTGTTTTATTCCTATCAGACAAGGGAAAAATTTTTGAAAACGCAGATATCTTTTAAAAACCTCATTTTTAATTTTAAATATACTTGTAGAATATTATTATTATCTTTTCAGGTAATATAATATTCTATTTGTTATATTCAATTTTAGAGATGATGAATTTTATAAAACCTATTCTTTCTTTTGGGTGTCTTGAAGAATGTTATGTTCGTCTTTTTAGATGATATAATATTCTCCTTATTACATCTAAATAAAGGAATAGATAAACTTTTCAAAAAAAATCCTATTTTTGTTTTTGAACACATTCTATGGAATTTCATGTTCATCTTTCGAGATGATATGTTATTCTTTAAACTGTGTTTGATTATAGAAATATATTTCTAAAATTCTATTTTGATATTAAATCCATTGTAAAATATTGTGTCAGTCTTCCGAGACTGTACTTTGTTCTCAATGCAGTATTCGATTACAAAATAGGAGAAATCAAAATCTGCGTGGCGACACGATTTTTTTTCCCATATAAGTGGTTTGCCGCCAAATTACACCACTTTCCCCAATGGCATTAAATCCTTGAGATATGAATCAATAGGATATAATCGATAGAGCACAAAGCCCTCTATTAGCTAAGGTTGATTCAAATTTGTCCCCTTAAATAAATACTCACCCTAGGTCTACAAGGTACTCTTGGACGAAGCAATTCATGGTTGCCGACAAGGATCCTTCTGTCATGGGTCGACTACCTCCTCTAACTAAGTAAACTAGGGAACACGATGGCCTGGGATGACGGAACCATGGGATCTTGATCGGATCTATTATCCATTCCCCCATAATCCGCTTTAAGTGTAAAACGGTGGTAATTTTCTAATTTTAAATATCAACCCATGTTGCTACTATACACCAGATATTACGAACATCTACGTATCTGACCGCTAGCCTTAATCGAAAGTCCTCTCGTTATCGGGAGGGGTAATTAACTATAGGGGCTTACACCTATAGGAAACTAAAACTCAGATCTAAAGTCCTCACAAAATGAGGGTGAAATCTCTAGGTAGTGTCTTATCTACAAATTCAATTTTCCTTTCGAAAATTTACCCCGAAACCTAATCCGTTAAAACTCTCCCGAAAGCGGAGGAGGACGAAGCGTGAATTTTTGGAGCCCACAGACATGTTAGTAGAGACTTAGATGATTTTAAAAGTATTAATGGTGGGTTTGGAGCGACCAAAGAAAGTGGTAAGATCATATTAGATTTTTTATAACTTATAATTTTGTAATTGCTAATACCTTATTTAAAAAAAAGAGATTAGCATCTCATCACTTATAAGAATGCATATAGTAAAACTCATATTAATTATTTTCTTATAAGAAAATAGATCATTTAGATTGCAAAGATTATAAAATTATTCCGAGTAAAAGTTTATATACCCAATATTGCTTATTAGTTTTAGACTTCAAAATGAAGGGGCAGAATATAAAAAATAAAGTAAAATATTATTCTAGGATTAGATGGGAGAATTTAAAGAATATTAACAGGAATATTTTTTAAAGTAAGATTTTAAATCTTAAAAATTTTTCTGTTCATAAGGAAGTTAATGTTATGTGGGAAAAAGTAAATAGTGATATTAAGAATGTTGCAAAAGATATGCTTGAAGAATCAAAGGAAAAAGCTCTAATAATTAAAAATAGTTTGTGGTGGAATCAAAATGTGTAAGAAAAAAAATAATAAGATTTATTATAAAAATTAGTTTAAATATAAAAATTCTGATAATTGAGAAAGATATAAAGAGGCATTTAAGCAGTCTAAGAAAGCAGCATGAGATGCAAAAAAATTAGCTTTTAATGATTTATAATAGACTAGATACTAAGAAGTGCAAAAGATATATGTATAAGTTAGCCAAATAAAGAAATAGAAGTAGTAAGGATTTAGTTCAAGTGAAATGAATTAAGGATGAAAATAAAAAAGGGCATTTATTAGAAGAGGATAATCAATAAAAGTGGATGAGATATTTTATTAAACTTTTCAATGAAGATTGTGAGAATACAATTGACTTTAGTGACTTTAGCATCCTAAATAAAAATAAAGATTTTTGTTTTTATCAGCATATTAGTAAAACTGAAGTTAAAGAGTGGGTTTAAAGAAAATGAAGTGTAGAAAAGCTGTTAGACCTGATGATATTTCAATAGAGGTGTGAAAATGCCTAGAAGATGAAGGAATCTCTTGGCTTACTAAACTTTTTAATATTATTTTGAAGACTAAAAAATGCCAGATCAGTGAAAAATGAGTGTGTTGATTCTTATTTTTAACAATAAAGGTGTTGCACAAGATTGCGTGAATTATAGCGAAATTAAGTTAATATGTCATATTTTAAAACTATGGGAGAGAGTTATGGAGCATAGGTTACCACGTGATACTAATGTTTCTCAAAATCAATTTGGATTTATGCTGAATAGGTTTACTATGGAAGCTATAAATTTATTGTTAGGTTTGATGGAGAAGTATAGAGAGAATAAGGATGATGTGGGACTAAGCGACATAAGTCATGGAATTAGAATTTTATGCTAAGATAACATCAAAGATAGCAAAATAAATGTCATAAAATATTAAGAATAATAAAAAAATTTAAACTATTAGATCATGTGATAGCAAGAAACTAATAAGTAAAGGCTAAACATTAAAAATAGGTGAATCAATTTAGACTAGCTAACATGGGTTTGCACAAGTCCAACATTTAATTAAGAGACTAGTTAGTAGAATTTCTGATCGCTCAAATTTAAGTAGGATTTGGCAGATTAATCAACACATATGAGATGATACTACAACAACAACAACAACATCAAGCCTTTATCCCACTACGTGGGGTCGGCTATATGAGATGATACTACTATAGATGAAATGAGAAAACCAATATTTAGTTAGATGAAGAACAAAGGGAGGGTTTGATACTTAGCTCATGAATGGGAGGAATGGAGTCCTTGATGAAATGCCGGCAAGTTCCTCCTTGGCTTGCCCTTGAAACTCTTGTTCTTTGTTGAATCGATGTCCTTGTTGCTTTAAAAGAAGCTAGGTTTCCTTGGAAAGGTAGAATAGTGAGGGGAAAAGAAAGTTTCAGCTATATGAGAATATGGAAGTGGAGAAGACAGCTTAGGAGATGAAGAGGTGGGGTTGGTGGCTTGGGAAAGAGAAAAGGCTGATGTGGCGTGCTTGGGAAGGGAAGTAGTTGGCTTGGGATAGGGAAAAGTTAGCTTGGGAAAGGGAGAGGGCTGATGTGGCTTGTTTGGGAAGGGAAATAGTTGGTTTGGGAAAGGAAAAAGTTGAAGTAGTTGCTTTGGGAAGAGAGAGAATTTAATGTAGTTTGTTTGGGAAGGGAACTAGTTGGCTTGGGAAAAGAAAAGGTTAAAATGATTGCTTTGGGAAGAGAGAAAAGTTAAAGTTGTTGTGGATTCCCAAATGTCATAATTAATGGAGATAAATGCTCAATTAATATGAATTAATTACAAGATTGAGAAGCCCAAGGGTCTAGGGTGTTGGGGAGAAGGTGGAAGCTGGTAGAGTGGAAGGGATGGAGGTGGTGGTGGGTTGAGGACAGCAAGTTGCTGCAGCGGTGGGGTTGTTTGGGCGGCTAAGGAAGGAGAAGAAGAGATAGAGAGGGAGATGATATCAACCAAGAGCTCACACGCAGTTGGGTATTTCTTTGCCTTTCTCTAAAGGACTTCATACACAAACTCAACTCACCAAGAGAAGAGGAAACATATAACTATAAATTTTATATCAAATATTCATCATTCTTACAAGAGAACAATGGGCCATATATATAGGCACCAAAACATGAAAGAAATAAAAGACAAGAAGGCCCTTGGCCCAAACAACACAAAAGCTCTCTCAAGAGAGGGTAAAATTGTAATAAAATAAATAACACCACATAAATCTACTACAACATATGAAAACTAAAAATATAAAGACTCAATCAAGTCCGTAGATCTCCGGCCTCTACGGTGATAAACCCTCCAAGCTCTAATGTCCCCATCATTCTCTCGAGGTGGGAGAAAACTCGACCCTATCGAGTCAGCTGCATGTGAACTCTCATATCGCTCCTACAAATCCGAGTTGATCGTCTACAACTCCTCACGCTCAAGCCATGTATCTTCGATCTCCAGCTTATCCTTCCACCTAACCAAATATCTTCTTCTTCCTCCATCCTTAGTAGAAATAATTTCATCATTCAAAATGATATCAATTTTATCTGCTTAGGGTGAATTGGGTAATTTGGGTAGTGGAGCTAGGCTAGGGTGTTCACTGGGTGGGTTCACACAAGGCTCAGCAAATGGGTTGGGTGGGTGAAAATTAGGTCTCTCATAGGCTACTAAATCCTCTATATTAAAGGAGGGACTTATGTCAAAATCTGAATGAAAATTCACCACATAAGCATTGTCATTAATTTTTTTCACCACTCTAAAAGGTGCAGCACTCTTAGCATGTAGTTTCCTAATAGCCCCTTTCGAGAACCATTCCGAACAAATCCAAACCATCACATAATCACCTACTTCAAAAGTTCTGAATCACTTCAAATGTCAGCCTGAAGTTTGTAAGTTGCATTGCTTTAATTTATCCTAGTTAAAATCTCTTGATGCAAATCATGCAAATGGAATGCAAATGATGATGCAGACTCACTAACTCTAGACCTAGGGCTCATGAGAATAAAATATATAGGTTGCCTAGGTTTAAAACCATAAACTATTTTAGCTGGACTCAGACCCATGGTGCGGTTCATCGAGTTATTGTAGGCAAAATCGGCAATAGGAAGTTTGGAATCCCAATCTCTAACATGCTCACCAACTAGGGTCCTCAAAAGGTTTCCTAAACTCCTATTGACCACTTCAATTTGGCCATCAGTCTGAGGGTGAAAAGCTATGGAGAACTGATGTTTTGTACCCATTTTCAGCCATAAAGTTCTCCATAAATAACTTATGAATTTGACATCCCTATCAGACACGATGGTTTTGGATAACCCATGTAGTCTAACCACTTCATTGAAAGAAAGCTTGGCAACAACTAAGGCATTGGAAGTTCTAGAACAGGGTAAAAAGTGAGACATCTTGGAGAATCTGTCTACTACGACATAAATGTCATCATTCCTAGATCTAGGTTCATCCTTAGACTTTGGCTGACTAGGCAAGAGCTTGATCTTCTTGCCACCATGTTCAAACACATAGATGTTTGAACGATCATAAATATGGACATTATTATCAAAAAGCCAGGGGCAGCCCAAGATAACCTGACCCACATCCATAACGAGGATATCACACCAAACATTCTCCTTATAATCAGAAAAGGAGATGGGTATGAGGCTTCGTTCCTTTACCTCCAAGGCAGTGGAGTTGACCCAAGCTACCTTATATGGACTGGGGTAAAGAACAGCAGACAAGGCAAGGCGGGTCATCAAGCTGGAGAAGACAACATTGATGCAACTGCCACTATCAATGATGACTTTGCAATTTTTATCTTTTAATTTGGTATAGGTGTGAAAAATGGAAGTCGTACGCCAGTCATCAATAGATCAGGGGTGTGACAGTGCATATCTCACCACACATAGGGGAGAGGGGTCCCATTTCTGGATGCAATGGATGACACTAGTATCATCCTTATCCTCCTCAAAGAATTCACCATCAACATCTACTTGGTGAATGAGGTCAGCCTCAGGTTCAAGGTCTTCCTCAGACACTTCTTCAATAATGGAGACCTTATAAGGGCTAGAGCACTGGGCGACGATGTGGCCATCTCCATGGCACCTGAAGCACTTAGTTCCGAGGTGGGATTTAGGTGACTCCACCATGGGAGACTTGCCCTTCAGATCAGGCCGAGTCAGGGGTGTCTTAGAAGGTGGTCGGTTGGGATGGCTAGGAGTCAGCCTAGGAGAAGAAACATGTGGGGTCGATCCACCAGGAGGCCTAAATGGGGGTCTAGACTCATTGTGATGAACAGTGTGGTTTGGTCTAGATTCTTCAAGATCCAAGACTATACTATAGGCACTCTTTAAGGTGGTGATGTTCCTCGCAAATAATTCGTTGCGGATATCTTTGAGCAACCCTGCACAAAACATGGATAGGATCTGTGCAGGAGTAGTGGTGGTCTCTCCACTGCTACGTATCATAAAATCATCAAATGCTATGATATAGTCTCTTATCGATTTACTACCCTCGGTTAACCTGTTCCACCTATCCAACAATCTCGAGAAATATGATGGTGGGAGGTATTTTTGCCTCAGCTCCCGCTTCATAGTTCTCCAATCAGTGACAGGATATTCATCTCGAGATTCCTTAAGATTTTATAGATTAGTTCAATATTAACTAGCTCTCCCAATAAGCTTCATTTCAGCAAATCTAACTTTTCGCTCCTCAGAAATGTTATACCACTTGAAAAAACTATCCATACCCTTGATCCAATCCAGAAAGAGCTGGGGATCCAAGTTGCCATCAAATGTGGGAGCCTCAACCCTAATATTTTTTAGCAAAGGAGCATCGGGATCATGCATGGGATCATGACCACGGGGATGCTCACGGTGTGGCTGACCAACAGGGGCAGGGTGGTGTCCACGTGGGTGTCCACCATATGTCGGGGGCACTCCCTGGCCGAAAACAGGGTTATGACCAAGAGGGGGGTTTTGGTCATACCTAGGTTGTTGTGGAGGAGGGGGGACAAGGGGGTATCCATCGTTGGGGTTCAAGTCATCACCAACCATTGAAGGAATTTTAGACGGAGTGTAGAGTGAAGGCATACTCCTCACCCTATCCAGATTGTCAAGCCTTTCTGTAGTGAGGCGATGGAATTCGGTTGCATCAGATTGGTTTTCCCTAACAACTTGAGTTAGGGCGCCAATTTGACCAACTAAAACGTCTAAGGTCCGTTGAATTTGTTCCGGGTCCATGGGGAATACACTAGGTGACACTCTAGATGTTAAAGGAAAGTGGACAGCACATAGACTTTGCAAACAAAATGACACACAAGTAAAGGTCAATGATATGTTGATGTAGAAATGCAACTAGAGGCTAAAATGAAGGTAAATAGAATGGATCCCAGCACATGCAACTAGGATAACCATGCTTTGATACCAAATGATGCAAAACTAAGCGACATAAGTCATGCAATTAGAGATTTTTGCTAAGATAACATCAAAGACAGCAAAATAAATGTCATAAAACACTAAGAATAATAAGAAAATTTGAACAATTAGATCATGTGATAGCAAGAAACTAACAAGTAAAGGCTAAACATTAAAAATAGGTGAATCAATTTAGACTAGCTAACATGAGTTAGCATAAGTCCAATGTTTAATTAAGGGACTAGTCACTAGAGTTTCTGATCGCTCAAATTTAAGTAGGGTTTGACGGATTAATCAACACATATGAGATGATGCTACTATAGATGAAATGCGAAAACCAATATTTAGTTAGATGAAGAATAAGGGGAGGGTTTGATACTTAGCTCATGAATGAAAAGAATGGAGTCCTTGATAAAATGCCGGGAAGTTCCTCCTTGGCTTGCCCTTGAAACCCTTGCTCTTTGTTGAATCGATGTCCTTGTTTCTTTAGAAGAAGCTAAGTTTCCTTGGAAAGGTAGAATAGTGAGGGAAAAGAAAGTTTTAGCTATATGAGGATATGGAAGTGGAGAAATCAGCTATATGAGGTTTGGAAAAGAAAGTTTTCCATGCCATTGCCCGGTAACCCGACGGGTCAGGTACAGGTGTAAACATTCGACCCGTTTACAAAACCAGGTCAGGTTAGGGTCAACCCGTTTGAACCCGGGTCAGTTCCGAGTTCGACCTGAACCCGACCCGAAACCCAATTTTGACACCCCTACCTACAATACTTTATGGTGGAGAATATTAGTCATTAAAAAGAAGCATAATATTAAGTTAAGTGTTACATAGATGAGAACGCTCAAGTGGATGAGTGGCATTACTCTTAGAGACAATATACGAAATGAACATATACGTGAAAAGATTGGAGTAGCTCTAGTAGAAGATAAGATTAGAGAGAGTTGCCTTAGATGGTTTGGTCACATAAAACGGCAGCCTTCTGATGATCCTGTTCGGAAAGTAGATGTACAAGATATAGCTTATGCAAAGAAAGGTAGAGATAGACTTAAAAAGACTTAGTTAGAAAATATTAGAAATAACATTTCTTTATTAGATTTAAATGAGAATTTGACTCTTAATAGGACACAATGGAGAAAAAGGATTCATGTAGTCGACCCCATGTAGTGGGATAAAGGCTTGTTGTTGTTGTTATAGTTGTTGTTGTTGTTGCATACATCCTATATTTCTAATTATTTAAAAAAGAAAGAGCAACACCAATTCAAAGCCGACCCTCTCTTAAGTGTTTCTATTCAATTCAAATATAGGTGACATTTATGAGAGAGAAAAATGATATTGCAATGAATTTAGTAAAAACAATCAACATTTTTAAAATTTACAAGGATGAGTCATTAAAGCAAAATAAGATGCTTCAGGTGGGAAGAACGCAACAAATTTTTTCGCCAAATTTTTGAGCTTTTTAAATAAATGCAAAACATAGATATGGCAAATCAACAATCATGAATGCATAATAGATTATTTTCTAAGAAAAAAATATCAACAACTGAATTTTTAATAGAGTTGAATTGTTTTTGTTCATAGCTTTTCGAAAACCTATTTTAGGTTTTGAACAAAAGTTTAAATGTTCAAGTTATAAACACAAGAATCAAGCGTTGCTTACACCACCAGATGAAATAAAAATTGATTTATTTCGAAGAGAATTTCAACTTGATTACTTGTTTTGGACATCAAATTGAGAGTGCGAGTCACGTGTTGACACTAAAAGTGGTATTTCAACTAGTTATGCACTGTCAAATGAAGAACAAATATATTGATGTGAAGAAATAGTTTTCCATGCCACTGCCCCTAAATTTAGAGAAGTTATTGATAAACCTCCCAATAATGAGCTCAAATTTTTATGGTTTATTACATCCAGCTCAACAATCATTATGACATAGTTGTATTAATCAATGTGAGTTATTGGTCATACGAAGAATGCTCGGTACCAAAATAGATTTCACATAAATATTTCAATCAGTTTTTGGATTGCTAAAATAGATTAATCCAATAGATAATTTAAATGTATAAAACATAGAGTATTGCACTAATGATTGTAATCTTGCATTACAAGGACATGTCATTAACATTGAATGTAGATATTGTAAAGCACTTGTGTACAAATCATAAATTGGAAAATAACATAAGAAAAAGGACATCCCATATAAGAGGTTATTTTATTTGTTTCTTATACAATGATAAAATGATTATTTGCATCTATAAGTTATTTTGGACATATGAGATGGCATCATGAGAGATTATGTAAACAAAGCATATTGAGTGATCCATCAAATGTTAAAGCAAGGAAGCATTTTGATCGCACATATCCAAAATTTTCTTCAAAATCACAAAAGGTAAGATGGGGCTTACATGCTAATGATTTCACGTCATTTAGTCAATCTGCCTCACCATACCTAGAATAATAATAATAGTTTAAAATCTCCCTCCTAGGATGTGTATGATAACCCCTTATATATTTCTCACCCTCATTATCACTAGTCCACATAATCTTAAAGAAAAATAGTTGTATAATTGCAGCGTTTTGATGAATGAGTTGAAACTCTTATGAGAATGACTGCTCACATCTAACATAAAAAAAAAAAAAAAAGTTTTTGGATGAAAGTAGTGGTCTTATGGACAAGTGTTAATTTTCTAAAATATGGCATGTTATTAAGTTAGAGCACAAAGGGAAAGAAAGCTTCCCCATTTTTCATAGAGTTATCAAAATCATTCATATTGAAATATGGTGGAAAAAAATATATGATATGTTTGCATCGGATGTTTTTACCTATTAATCATGTGTATAGAAGAAATAAATATATAATCTTTAAGAATAAAGTTGAGAAATCAAGCCCCCGCCAAGATTGAGTGAAAATGAATTATGGCAAAGGGTTAGCACAATACCAAAAATTGTATGCGTGGCAAATAACAAGCTCCCACATTATGGAGTCAGTCATAACTAGAATAGGAGAAGCATTTTGGGATCTATCTTAATGGACAGTAAATTTAATCAGACATAATTTAAATGTTATGTATATTGAGAAGCTTTCCTTTTTTTGCAATATATTTAACATTGTGATAAACATAAAAGGAAAAATAAATTAAAGGGTAAATTTCTGTCGGTCCATCCTCCCAACAGACCAGCAATGGATTTTGTGTTTTTTTAATTTCATATTTCTAGAGAAGTATTGGCTAGAAATCCATCAAAAATATTTTTCGAAGAATTTTTTATGGGTCAAAAAGCAATTTTGGAGAAACTTTTATCGGTAGATTTCTATTTATCAAAAATCCATAGAAACAAATTTTTCCAATGGATTTGTCCATCATAAATGGACTATTTTCTTGTAGTTAGTAAACACTCTCAATTATAAGTTTTCCATCAGTATATATCATATCATTTTATATTAAAAGCTCTTAAAAAAGTATTTTAAAGCCGCCAATGCCAATCTTAATCCCAAATAAAAATTGTTGAGGATATTTTTAAAACCGTAAATTTGTGCTCCAATTAAGAAAAATTATTGGCCCAGTTAGTTTAATATTAAAAATCTAAGTTAGTGCACTTCTCAAGTGAAATAAGAAAAAGAAAATTGAGGCAAGAAGACTAAAAATTAAACTCGTGGTAGCTTTAAATAGTAATATTATAGAAAGAGCGGGCAAAAAAAACTCTTGAGGCATGAACTAGAAGTAAAAAAAGCGAAGTTATTATGAAAAACAAAAACTAGAAGTCAAAATATAAAACTCAAATGTAGAGCTCTAATGCAGCTTTTATTCCAACAAAAACTATATGTTTAAATCTTGGGTGTGAAAAACTACCCCTGCCATTATTGGAGCAACTTCTTTTTCCATCACTTCTCGAACTTTTTTCTGCAAGGACTGCTCCTCAAAATTTAGCAAATCATCAAACTGATAATAATCGGATACTGTAAAATGAAAACCTTATTCTGTCAACATTGAGGAAAATAGCAATTGAGCCATCTTTGTTATGTTTATTTCTATGAATCATCAGATAGGATAATTAAATCAACAAAAACATTGCAACATTACAATCATCAGACCATGCAGTCACCATCTTACATCATTATCATCAAGTAATTGACCCCAGGTTATCATGATTCGTGAATATTTAAAATAGTATGTCTAAGGAAAGATCAAACTGTGAGGTACTTCCATAAATCTTCAGACATACCCATGGCAGGAAATATTGTTGCTGGGGTTGCCTGAGGGAATGCAGCAGAGATCTCCAAAGCAGGCAATCCAACGGTTGAATCCATAATTTCTTTTGTATCATCACCTAAGATGTGAATTGTTTGACAACAATCATAGCTTGAATATTCCGAAACAGAAAAATAAAGGCTTGTTCGAGACAAATTATACAATATCAAGAGTTTCTTTTCATATCCACTTATAATGTCATGGTAGGGGGCACCATATGGTACACAAATATGCAGTATCAACAACTGCGTACTGTGACTAAATTTCGAAGAATTCGGAACTATCACTTATACCAGTTATTCAGTTAATGAATTAAATTGTTTTGAGAAATGCCAGCAACCAATTGTAAGTGACCAATTTACACTCAAACAACTTATTTCATAAACTAGTAAAGCTTCTGACTTTGCATATAGAGAAACCTGAATGAAAGGGCCAACCCAACCATAAACATGGTTTTAATTAACACAAAAAATAAGGAAGCAAATCTCCGAGCACTGTTCTCGTAACTCCATCATATGGCCAGTTTAACCCTTACTTACAAGGAGACATTTTTACCATCTTCGACAAATACGGCTGGTCTTGTTAAATAATAGATATGCAGGTAAAGTTTTAAAAGTAAGTTTTAAGAAGCCAAAGCCCTTTTAAGCTAAATTTCTCTCGACTAGGTTAATCCAGATGATCGAAGAGTAGAAGAGCATTCGCTGAAGAATTAACAAAAAGAAACAAACTTGAAAAACGCATTAACCTTGCTTCTGAGATGTGGCAGCAGCCATGGCACAACGACGAAATGACTGGATTGAAGCCGACTAAAGAAGCTCGGAAAATGCTTGAGGGAGATCCAGCAGAAATGTAGAAAGCAAGACAACTAGAAGGTAACGAAGAAATTCAAGACAAAAATTGGAGCTATTTTTCTGTGCGGACACCCGCCGGTTCTAGCGTCCGGTTAGGCTTAGGCACCTAACTCAGTACTCAGCCGTATAAATCGCGCTATATTTTTGGAGTGATACTTCTTATTTTTAGTGATCTCCGAATTGATGTCCGTACAGAATAATAAATTCAAAAATTGAAGAGATTATTGTGTATGTCCAGAGATCAATAAAAAAATGTTACATTAGTAAGCGTGCGGTATCGAGCTCGGTACCAAGCGCGATACCGTTTGGTACCGACAGCAGTACCGCTCGGTACCGAGCGGTACCGCTATCCGTACAGAATAATTTTTCCAAAAAATTGGGCTAATCGAGACTTGAAAAAACCACCTGACCGGATAACGCTACCACCAGCATCCAGCACGATGGACCCACAATTTGTGCATTATTTTAATATTACTATTATTTTAAATTTTTATTATTAGAAGAGTTATACACATATCACATTATTCTTATTATTATATATTAATACATGTAACATTTAAATTTAAATTTTTACTATATAACTATGAGTATTTCAATCAATTATATATGTGTGTGTTTGTATTTTATTTTTAAAAAAAATTATATTATCGATATTTTCGTGTTATTTAAAAATTTTGGTGTTATGCAGCTAAATTATCAAATTAAAATGTTAGATATCAAAATATATAAGAATTATGTAATATATATATATGCAAATCCTCATTATTATTGAAAAAAAATAGAATTTTAAATCTATTTTAAAGAAAATAATTATCATTCAATGAAATGGTTGATCATTACGTATCCATTCATCTAAGTCATATGAATAAAGATGATACTCTTCTAGTGATTCACTAGGGTATGTTCCGCCAACTTATGCTCTAAGACCATCAGCTCTAAGAATAGAAGCTATATAACCCTCAAAAAATCTCAAATTCATGTGATAGAAATAATTTTCCTATCACATTCTCACTCTATTCTCAACCGTGCATTTCAAGCCAATCCTTTTGTCACCACTGAGAGCTCCAATATAAGCTTTTCCTTGTAAATCCGAAAGGTGACAAGGAAGGCATAGTTTCCCCTTAAATTCCTCCTAGTTTTTCCTCTAAGTTTTTATAGTACCGTGGGCTCCAAAAATTCAGCCCCGGCCTCCACCCGTTGCTTTTCGAGGGAGTTTTAACGGAATTAAGTTTCGGGGTAAATTTTGAAAGGCAAATGAGGTTTGTAGATAAGACACTACCTAGAGATTTCGCCCTCATTTTGCGAGGACTTTATAATCTGAGTTCTGATTTTCTATAGGTGCAAGCCCCTATAGTTAATTACCCCTCCCGATAACGAGAGAGAACTCTCGATTAAGGCTAGTCATCAATCAGATAAGTAAAGATACATGCATCTGATATATAGTAGCAGCATGGGTTTGGGATGTGGAGATTTGAAGATTTGATATTTAAATCAAAAATTTCACGATCTTGCACTTAAAGCTGATGGTGGGGGAATGGATGATGGACCCGATCAAGATCCCATGGTTCTGTCATCCCGGGCTATCGTGGTCCCGGGTCTACTTAGTCAGAGGAGACAGTCGACCCAACCTGACAGAAGGATCCTTGTCGGTAGTCATGGGTTGCTTCGTCCAAGGGTACCTTGTAGACCTAGGATGGGTATTTGCCTAAGGAGATAAATTTGAATCCACCTTAGCTAATAGAGGGTTTTGTGCCCTATCGATCATATCCTATTGATTCATATCTCAAGGATTTGATGCCACTAAGGAACGTATTGGCTCTGGTCATAACCGTTATCTCGTGGTGCCATTTGGCGGCACAATCACTCGGTTCGGAGGGCCCCGGGTCATAACCATTTATCCTGCAGTGCCATTTGGCCATAAAGCTACCGGTTAGAGGACATGTACCACGTCCTTACTGGTAGGAGATTGTTTAAGAATGGATCATAGTGATATTCTCGACCTGGCATTAGCTCTTTATGAGCTGAAGTATTTTTCAATTTGTCCTCCTCGGCAAACTGTTGCAGAGGGTGGATGAATTTTGTACTTTAAGTGGTTGATGATTGGATTTCAATTTTAAATATCATGGAGTTTTGAGATATTGGGAATTTCTGTAGAGTTTTAGAGTTTTGGATTTTGTGGGAGTTTGAGAGGAATTTTAAAATATTTAAAATTAACCCCTCCGATTGAGATTTGCATTCAACAAGGCCATTATCGGGGTAGAAATGGGTCATTTGTATTTATGGGTTGAACCTTGTCAACTCTATCGGGCTGTAGAAAGAGGGTCGGGTTTCGTAGGCTTTATGCCTTTGTAAGTGAATTCTCTTGATTATAGGCCTTGATGGCCTAATATGAATGTATTAAAACAAATATCCAAGTCGACATCGTGACTGTATATTTGTTTAATAGTTCGAGCCGTGTTGACTCCTATCCATCAATGTAGAAGGATGAGGCTCGAACTTGAATTCACTTATTAACCCGCGTAGCATCCTTAAACGTCACGTGTGTACCAATAACTCGCTCGTCTGGGCCCATGCGAGTGTTTGGGGGTATTTTATAATTATTTGTTGAACCTTGTCGACTCCTATTTTTCTGCTTAGGAGGATCGAGTTCAAATTTATTGACCTGCGCAGCATCCCTAGACGTCACGTATGTACCAATAACATGCTCGCTGGGGCCCATACGGGTGTTTGGGATTGCACTTATCCCTTTTGTGTACCTATGTGTATACAAATTACAGTGCATGTACGGGGGACTTTTAAAATATTTTAGTTAATAGTTACGCGAGCAACTGTCATTCGAATACAACATTTAATTTGGAAGTTCATAGACACCTTCTGTCTGCTTGTACCAGTTTTGTAGATCTGGTGGCGTAGCGCAATAGCTTATGGATTGAGCTATTTGCTGCTTTATGCAGGTAGATTGTCATGCACTACTTGCATGATTTACGCAGGTAGATTGTAGTACACTAATAAATCTCCTGCTTTCTTTCGTATGGATTTGGATTTGTTGTAGGGTTTCTGTATTTTTTTTGTAGATATCACTTTGCATACATGAGAGGCTTCCTAGGAGGGCTCGTAATATTTGAATGCGATGTAGCCTTATATCTTTTCTTATGGAGAACATACGTACTTGTGTCCATAGAGGATTTACCGTACTTACTGCATATTCATTGTTGTTATCCACAAGTAATTTCATTGGTGGTCGTAGCTTGCAGAGAATAGTTGTATTCGTCTATAAGTGAATCGACCTCAACCAGTCGCATACCACTTGAGTGTATTTGTCTTCCATTGGATGATTATTAGTTATAGAGATGCTACGGTATCTTTGCTACAACAGTTTGTAAGTACTGTGTATTATGCTATAGATATGCTGTCTTTGCTTGTATACATCATGTTTGTTCGTATCTTGATGTTGACTACGAGTTTGTTAGAATGCTCTTTCTATAAGAGTTTGCAGGTGCTTGTATCTATTGCATATCAATCATTGCATTAACTAATAGTTCCCTTCATTAGGACTCTTGGTCTTCAACATATAAGCTCATTGGTCGATTGATATGAACACTGTATATTTCATGTTGGCTATACATAAATCAAAGGTCCTGCAGCATATTTATTCTTCTCATTTGAAAGTAGATTGTTATATGCTCATCTACACATTAGTCTATATTGATAACAAATGATCCGCTTCTCCTACATCTCTCTTGCTTTGCTTGTAGTACAGTCGTGTTCATTGCACATTGGTCCTTTTTACTTGAAGGAATTGTTGTATTTTCTTGCCACTGAACCGTTGTAGATTGTAGGGATATCTAAGCATTTATTTCATGAATGATATGAGTGTCATTTAACCTCATTTAGGAATTAGTTTAATCAAAAGCTCAAATTATATCCTTTATGACCTTCTTGTGGCTTGCAAACAAGTTGTACTTGCAAATCCTTCATTCTCAAAGATGGGTTGGAATGTGTATAAATACATGGTGAACTTAATATAATGGATCATTGACATTTGTCCTTCGGTTGGAGTGACGATTAGAGATTTTGCATTATTAGTTATGAGCATGTAATTGCATTTCCACTTGTTTCTTGTTTGCATACTGATTATATTCTGATATCTTCCTCCAAGAGTCCCTTGTTGTCTTGTAAAGTTCAAGTCCGAGTTCAAATTGAGTTCATGTCCACTGCATTTAGTTGAAGTTTGAATCAAATTTGAATTTCTTCATCATTTAATTTTGCATTTAGTCTTTTTAATGTTCAATTCAGGTCCCTTGCTGTCCAAGTTTTGTTCAAGTCCTTGTCTTTTTCAGACAAAATTTTGCCAGCCTCCCGGCGCCTCCCTTATTTAGATGAAAACTACAGGAGTCTGGGCCTTCCCACCATGCGCAATAAAGCGCGTGTATGGTAGGTGTCCTTAGACACTGTGGCCGTAGTCTTCATTCCTACCAAACGCAATAAAGGTGTGTATGGAGTTTTCGACAGTACCTAGTTAAAAGACAGTTGGCTTTCCCCCCGCTCGAGGGTACTTATAAGTAAACCCACCTCTCCATAGGCGCCGCACCGGGGTCCCATCCCACCACCCGCAACAAAGGCGTGCATAGGCGATTTTTCGGTGCACCGCGAACGTAGAAATGAGGTTTTAGGTGATTTCCCGCCTCATCGTAGGCGCCGCATCGGGGTCCCATCCCACCACGCGCAATAAAGGCATGTATGGGCAATTTTTCGGTCCACCGCAAATGACGAAAATAGGCTCTCGGAGTTTTAAGGTTTAGAAGGGTTTATACCTTAGGGACCGGCAGGGTGGCCGGGTAGGCGACGATCGGGGCGTACATGTTTAATTTATAATTAATTATAAATTAATTATAAAACTTATATTTAATTTATAACTAATTATATTTAATTTAAAATTAATTATAAACTAATTGGATTTCATTGACAATTAATTAAACAATTAATTATAATTAATTATATTTCAATCTATAATTAATTATACTTAATTTATAATTAATTATCAATTAATTAGACTTAGTTTATAATTAATTAAAACTTAATCATAATTAATCATATTTTAATCTATAATTAATTACACTTAATTTAAAATTAATTCTCTTAATTTATAAATAATAATAAACTAATTATAATTAATTATATTTAACTAATTATATTTAGTTTAAAATTAATTGCAAATTAAAAATGTCTAATTTATAATTAATTATAGATTAACTATAATTAATTATAATTAGAATCAAATTTGAGTAGGATTTAGGCTAAATCAACAAGTGAACTCCTCCAATTTCCTTTGTTTACCTAAATCCAGGGTTTATCAAACTCATTGGTTCTGCGAATTTACTGGATTTGGCCGAAGAAGTGTGCGGGAAAGGAGAAAGTTAGCTTCACAGCAAGTGAGCTCCCAATTGTTGCTTCCGATCCGACTGGAATAGGAGTTATCGAAGGAGGTAGGGGGATTTCTATCTCTCTCTTTCTATGTCTCTCTCTCTGTGACTTGTGGCAAGTTCGTGTGGTTTGAAGTAGAGAGGGAAGCGGATAGTTGCTAGGCTTCAATCGGCTGTAGGGGTTCGGAGAGGTGAGAGGGATTTTGGCTGTGGGTTCTAGAGTAGGAAGTTGGAGGGCTGGGGTGGATCGAGTCGGGGCTAGGTCGGAGGAAGGCAGGCTTCTTACTGGAGCTTGAGTGTCGGGATGAGAAGGCTTCGAGTAGGAGCAAGCGAGATCGAGAGGAGTGGAGGAAATCAGAACTGGCCTTGGAGTTTGAGGTGGTCGGAAGTCGAGATTGTGGTCGGAGGTTGAAGTTCATGAGTTCTGTGGAGCTCGCAGGTTGGAGAAGGGCGTGGAAGGGGTTTGCGAACAAGGCAGAGGCGACGGGAGCTTACAGGAGTTTAGTTTGAGAGTGAGAGGGGAAGTGCGAATAGGAAATCAGAGGCCTTGGGGTCGGTATTTAACGACAATTGCGGGAGTGGAGTCGAGCTGAGGCGGGATTCGAGCAGGAATCGCGGGAGATGACTGTTTCGGCACCGCTCTGTACCAGGTAAAGGGATATCGATGGGATTTCGACAGAATTTTTGGATCCAACGGGTACGAGGTATGTATGCAGGATTTAAGTCTTCTTCCCCGTTTTTGTTCTTTATACGTTGGTCAACAAGTACCCATGGAACCAAGCTTCGACACATGATTTAAGAAGATAGAAATATCTCTTTACCCACCAAAAACATTATTGTTGACTCTTCAAGCTAATGCCTCTACACAATCATTAGCTCAAGTCAAATATCACTCCAACCATCCTCTTTTCAGGTTAATATTCCAAGACACCTAATAGTCTAACTCAATAACACTTCTTGTCACCACCTTAGTCCAAGTTGTTGACTTTGACGTAGCCCTATCATCACCTTTGCCCCACTAACTAGATAAATATTAACCATAAAAGATAATTAGATTGATCTCAATGAAATGACATATTTGCATCATATGCTAAGATGATTGGTCATTTCCCTTATAATAGCATGCCCCAACTATTAATGAGGATAAATTGTCGAGTTGAAGTGGCAAGGAAGAGTGGATATGTTAGATATTTAAAGGAAGTGAAATAGGATACATTGTGCTTGAATATTTTTCTACCAGGAGGAGAGAAAACATTGCTAATTGAGGGAAAAAAAAAAGAAAAAAGAATAGGACACCTACAAACAAGGAATTTTTAGATGTCCTTGTGTTGGGCTTTATGTAATGTTTTAAAAAATAAAATTATGCAAAACCCTTTATGAATTCCTTGGCCTTCAAAACATTTGTCTACTAAGAAGTTTTAAAATAAATTTTATTCTTTTTGTGAAATGGAGAGCATTATAACTTTTTTTATTGTGTGCCTCCAAGTCATTAAATTTGAACTTAGCTTATAGAGCCTAGCCCATGTGTGTACATACAACATGACCTTTATATAGCCTAAAGAAAATTAAAGCTTTTTGAATTAACAACATACGCATTTGAGCTATCTCAACTAAAAGGTGAGATTAGTTTACCTATCTTTCAATTTTTTTCAGTTTTAGCTTTCCTTGCATTACCTAGAGACTTAGTGAGATGTTCTAGAGATCATTTAGGTAGAGTTAGGAGACATATCTTATCCATAGAGTGTAAACTCTATCATCAATTATTCATGATAACCAATTTCTTATGATTAAGCATTTCATAGTTCTAAATACCTTATCCCATATTTATTTTTTCTTGAGTATTCGAGAAAATATAAGTCTATCTCTTCTCTTAGGCAACTTTTTCCACTTCTTCCTTGAAGTTCAATATCAAATTACTTTTCCTATTATATAGAAATCCAAAATCGATGGACTATAAGAGCCACACTTTTCACATCATCATCAGTGATTGCATGTTTTCTTTTTTATCTCTATCATTTGTTAGTATATATGTTTTTGCCTAATCTGTATATTCTTAAGTCATTTAATTCATTCTCCCATTCAAATAGAAAAAAATCATTAAACCCCTATAACTAAATAAACCCTATTTAGCCATCCTTATCACTTAGGAGAAATTTTTATGGCACATAATTTGTGTGTCTTTCATTAATTCTCATGCTCATGATAACATGATAGAGATCCCACTTGCCTCATTAGGGCCGTGTAGTCTCCTAAAGTTATGAGTTTTTTAATGCCCACAACAAGCATCCTAAGCAAATGATTCAAGTGCTGAAAAAGTGGTTGTGAGAGAAATGTTTTTAAGTTATACTAATTAAATCATAAGAAGTTATAGCCATCTTCATCCACCTTAAGTGAAGCTCCTCAGTATGTTAAACTAGTTGATTATAATCCCAACTAAAAAAACCTAATAAAACCATAAGCCCTTCTTAATGCTTGCTCAAGAGGCACAAATAGAGCAATATAATTATTTCATTTGTTACCTAGGATTATAAAGCATCTCATGTTGCTCCATTTGGATTTTTAAAACTCTCATCTCATGTTGCTCCAATTTGGATTTTTAAAACTCTTAAAACACCCCCATTTCATTAATTATGCATCATGCTGTTTAATTAAAGATCAGTAATTCCATCCAACATTATATATTGACAACTCAAGCTCATGTGGAAAGTGTTTCCACCTCAACAGTACCCATCAACTGCTACCTTATTAATTTTATGATTGAAATGCAATTTCATTCATTACAATAAATTTTTCTTACTGTTATCTACATTGGATGGTTCATATTTTCATTAGCTATGCTATTGAGTTAATTGAGGAGAGGATAAATATATAAACGTGTTTTTTGGATTTATTAAATCCATCAATCTTTTACAAATTCATATATAATTAACTTAAAATTTTAAAAAAAATTTATTAATTTAAATTGAATGCTATTTTTGAAATATTTAAAACCACATTTTTGGCAAAATGTATACATATTTTCTTTTTTTATATATATATCCCATGAGATAACCATTAAATAGTTTTAAAGTTTTAGTACATTTAGATAAAATTTTTCTAAGAATATATATTTCATTGAAAGAACATAATTTTGGAGAATTAAAAAATTGATGGCATGTTTTCAAAACTCATATCAACATTTTAAGAGAATATTAATAAATAGTACAAAATATTATTTTTAAATATTTTAATCCATTTTATACCATTTAAAAATAATTTATTATTTAAATGGTGTAAAATGAACTAAAATATTTAAAAATAATATTTAGTATTATTTATTAATATTGATTTAAATTGTTGATATGAGTTTTAAAAAACATGTGTGCGTGCGCACGTTTGCATTAAATTATGAAAATTAAGTTTGACATACTTTTTTGAATTTAAAATAATTTCTTTGATGTCATTTGTTTGTCATTCATCGTACATTGAAAACTATATTATTTTAAAAAAATAGACATTCTAACTTATTGTTTATAATATCAATCGCATGCTAAAATTAAATTTATTGACTTTAGAGGATTAAAATGGGCCCAATTTTAATCAAATCTTTAATCAAGACCTCAAATATTATAAAAATTGAAATTTAATAAAATTACTAATTTTTAATAGAATCAAGTTTTTATGGAAGAATTTTTTTCAATTCATACAAATTAGAAAAAAGTAGATTAGCAATAGGTTTTATTTAAAAAGTTTAATTCTCTTGAATCTTTCCTATTGTTGAATAATTTTCTAAATTTAATCAATGTACAAAAATATTTTAATTAAATTTCCTTTAATTTATATTATTTAGGTAAATTTTAACTTTAAGGAAATGAAGCCTAATCTGGACATTGACCTAGCATTATTACCCGTTTGCCCTTGTTGTTGGTGTATTTTGGTGCCTCAAGTGTACTATATAAAAGCACTTTAAGAATTTAAATATGGAGAAAGCCCTAACAAATTATTCATAGCTAAGTTCCGGTAAGCAATGTGTAGGACACCCCATAAGGCATCCATAGGTTTAAAATGTTCCATTATGGATATCATCACACTATGACCTATTTTAATATACTACAGAAAACAGCTAATTTTTGGCGAAAATAAATCCGACAGAATTTCCGACGGATTTTCCTGTGGATTTCCGAGTGAAAATCTCCGGTGGATTTCCGACGAAATTCCGACGGATTTTTGGATAGGCTTTTCGACAGATTTAATTTCATCGGAATTTCCGATGGAATTCTCGGCGGAATTTAGACAAAAATTAAATATGTTTAAAAAATTACTATTAAAAATATTTATAATTATTTATTTTTTAAATTAACTTAAATAATTTACTAACTTATTATCAAATTAAATTATTTAAATTAAATATTTTTAAAATTATGTTATAATATAATAATTATGTTAAAATTATGTTATAATATAATAATTATGTTATAATATAATTATTAAAAAATTATTTTTAATTTTAAAATAATAATTATGCTATAATTAATTAGTTTTAATTTTAATATAAATATTATTTTTATTTTAGAATAATTAGTTTTTAGTTATACTTTAAATAAAAAAAGGACGCTTCTAGGCAACTTTTCCTCCTTAGCCAAATGCTTGGGGCGGGACTAACGCGGATGGTGGGGCACATAGGCTGGGCGGGTCAGTCGAGTCGGCAGTCCCTAGGCGGGTTGGGGCTCCTCAAGATGAGGTGGGGCGCATAGGCTGGCTGGGGGCAACAGGCTCGTGGATTGGGGCAGGCTATTGCTCGAGTGGCTGGGGAGAGTAGACTAGTTAAAATTATCAAATCATCTAAAATTTTTTATTTTTAGCACAAAAATAATCAGCCGGAAAAAAAATTAATTTTTAGGCGCAAAAATAATCCGCCGGAAATTTTTTCGACGCATTTTTTAATGTCGGAAGGGCTTTTCCGAAGTGCGTTTTATCGTCGGAATAATTTTCGCTGAAAATCTGCCGAAAATGCTAATTTCCAACGAATTTTTGCCATTTTTCCGATGAAAATGACCGTCGAAAAGTAGCGTTTTTCCTGTAGTGATACTTGGTTGGGCATTGTTGTTCTAGAGATATTATTCTATGATGTAATGAAATATAGATTAAGATAGAGTTGTGCTATTTATGACAAGAAATTTTGAAATTCTTTATTATATATTGATGTTATGCAAAATTATAACTTTCTCTTTTAATAAATCCAAGTATGAAAGTTCTTGAGGGTGGTTAAACCCTATAGAACTAGCCCGAGGCTAACTATGAGGGGATGTGAATTGGTTGAAAGTTCGATAGGGATGTTAAGACCTTGTGAACTTGTCCCGAGGCTAACTAAGAGGGGGGGGGGGGGGGGGGTGAATTGGTTATTTTAAAAATTTTGAAGCACAAACTGATTTTGAAAAATCTTTTTGAATATTTTAAAATAATTACAACCTCACAATGATGTGTAGATGTTCAACAATAACAGAATAGTAATCATAATCACACAATCATCAATAGAAAAATAAATGCGGAAAATAATCAGAAAGAACACATTAGATTTTATAGTGGTTCGATCAACTTGACCTACGTCCACTCCCCAGAGCCTCCCCTCTGAGTTTTGCACTAACACCAAGTGACTCTCCTTCTGCTCCCACAGTAAGGCGAGAAGCCTGTACAAAATCTCCTTTCTACCAACCCGGTGAGGCAGAGAACTTGAACTCCTTTCTCTTCCTTCTGAAGCAGGTAAAGAACCTGAACTTCTTTCACTTCCTCCTGAAGCAAGCAGAGAACATTTATCTTCTTGCAGTCGATCCTTCCATAGAGACACCAAGGACAAGAGACTACGACCGAAGAAGACGACTCAGATCCTTGCTTGGAGCAACCTTTGCGAACACCTCATAAACACCCCCTCATAAGATCTTCTCTCTCTCTCTCTCTCCTTTTCAAGTTTCTCACAGGAAAGAATAGTGGCAAAAGATCTTAACGATTGAACAAAAAAGATCTTAAATAGGAGGGCTAAAAAATTACCCTAAATCTCAACAGGTCATCAAAGATCGTCCAGGATGATCGATCGATCATCCTGTACGATCAGTACAAAATCATATGAATCAACCTGGATGATCTGATTTCTCTAGACGATTAGTAGACAAAATTTGTTCTGATCATCCCGTATGATTCTACGATCGTCCGGGACGATTAGTGTAAATCAGGAATTTCGTCCAGAAGATAGCTCGGGTCGTCCAGGGTAACCTGTGCTGGATGATCTCGAAATGATTTGATCGTCCAAGATGATATATATATCATCCTGTATGCTTAGTTCAAAAATGACAATATTATCCTGCACATTTCTTCGATCATACAGCCAAAAATAACATGGATCATCCAGGATGATGAGGTGGATCGTCCAGGACGATCACCAATAATTGGTGCATACCAACCATTGGATCATGGTGGGGATGATTTGAATGGATTGTCAAGGACTATATATGGATCGTCCAGGCCGATGGCGGATCGTCCAGGATGATGTGGGGATCGTCAAGGATGATGTGAAGACAAAAAATGAAAAAGATGAAGGATGGAGAGAAAAGATCAGAGATCCCAAAAATATAAAAAAAAGAAAAATCAAAATTAAATAAAATAAAAATAAAAATAATATAAATGAGAAACCAATAATAAAAACAATAATTTTTTTTAATTGATCAGCTCCAGTGAAACAGAATTTTCCTTGATTTTTAATTCAAAAGCCAATAAGAAGAAAATCGACCCAACGAAATCTAGAAAAAGTTAGAAAATCAACTTTTGTAACTTCTACCTCGGGCACCTTACAGGTTTAAATTCCTTTCAAATAAAAGTCTAATTTAGAAGAAAAAAAATTAGATTCAAAAAGAGATCCTTTCAGGCCACGTTCCAGAAAAGTATATGATAGAATAGTTTTACAAAGTAAGGAATAAAAAATCATGATTTTTCGTCTCAAGCTTTTGAAAATATTAAGTGGCGCATGAATTTTTCTAAAATATTTAAAGATCTGAAAGGGGAGAAAGCTTATTTCTTTGTGGGTTTATTTTGTGCCTCTTTTACAATTTATTTGGCGCACTTTTCGCATCTTTTGATTTTTGATACACTTTGTGTATCTTTTCCAATTTGGCGATATTGCGTATCTTTTTAGTTTTGGGCTTATTTTGTGCCTCTTTTTATTTCTTTTGCAAGCATGCTTCCTTTCATAATCCCTAAAGTATCTTAGTTGTGAGATTACCTTCCATACATAAGAGAAGAAATGCTCACTCTTTACAATCAGGAAGAGTTATCCATAAAATAAAATCGTACTCATATGATAAATGCAATCACTTGATTAAGAAGAATATAATAATGATTCAATGCTTTAAAAACACTATTCATATGAGATAGATTACTGTAGGAAGATAAAGTAGATCTCTATTTTAAAAACTAACTTTTTAATTTTGAAAAAAGATTTTTATCCAAAAGAAATAATACACCATTAAAGGAGTTAGATGAAGAGAAAAAATCATCAATGTTTCTTCCCTTTAACAGATTCAGAGTAGTTAATCACTGCTTACAAGCTTCCAAACAAAAACAAGGTAAAACTCTTAGTTAGAAATTCAGTTTATCAGCAGTAGTTAGCAGTAATTTAATTTATAAGAAAAGCAGTAAATCAAGAACAGATAAGAAATCACGTTAAAATAAATACTCAAATCAATAAAATAATAATAACAAAAGGAAATCAACAAAGAATAAAAAATAAACAGGAAACAGATAATCAATTCAAACATAAATTAAATGAAAAATCAAAACACAAAAATTCAGAAATCAACAATCATCAGATTCATGCATTTATGTCAATCACACCCAGTCTGGTCCTTAAAATACTGAATGAGTCAAAGTGGTTTAGTAAAGATGTCAGCTAGTTGGTTATCAGTAGCTACATGGTGTAGCTCAATGTCCCCTTTTATAACATGGTCCATAATGAAGTGATGCCTTATGTCAATGTGTTTGGACCTTGAATGTTGGATTAGATTCTTAGAATTGCAGATGGCATTGGTGTTATCACATATAACTAAAATTATGCCAATAGGTAATCCTAAATCCAGAATTTGTTGCTTCAACCAAAGGACTTGGGCTACACAACTCCCTAAGGCAATGTACTCAGCTTCTGTAGTGGAAAGTGCAACAGAGTTTTATTTTTTACTGGACCTGGAGACTAAAGACTGTCCTATGAATTGACAAATAGTAGAAGTGCTTTTCCTATCCATCCTACATCCTACAAAATCAGAATCACAATATCCAATAATCTCAAAAAAAAAGTGTTGTGCCTAGGATACCAGATTCCTAAGTTTGAGGTCCCTAAGAGATATCTAAGAATTCTCTTAACAGAAATCAGGTGGGACTCTTTTGGATTAGCTTGAAACCTAGCACGAAGACAAATACTAAACATAATATCAGGTCGGCTAGCAGTCAGGTAAAGTAGTGATCCTATAATTCCTCTATACTTTTTTTGATCAATAGATTTTCTATTTGAATCTTTATCTAACCAAACAGATGAACTCATGGGAGTATTGATTGGCTTGGCTTTATCCATTTCATATTTTTTCAAAATATCCTTAGTATATTTTGATTGATTCAGAAAGATTCCATCATCCATCTGCTTTATGTTAAACCCCAAAAAATAGGACAATTCTCCCATCATACTCATCTCAAACTTCTTACTCATTATTTTAGAAAAATCATCACATAAATTTTTATCAGAATATCCAAAAAGTATATCATCAACATAGATCTAGATAATGAGTAGATCATCTCCTACTTTCCTAAGAAAAATGATGGTGTCTACGCACCCCTTAATAAACTCTCTTTCTATTAGGAATGTACTAAGCCTCTCATACTAAGCTTTGGGTGCCTATTTCAATCCATATAAGGCCTTTTTTAATTTGTAAATATGATTTGGATATTGGGAACTCTCAAAATCTGGTGGTTGCTCTACAAAGACATCTTCTTTTATTACCCTATTTAAAAAGGCACTCTTGACATCCATTTGGAACAGCTTAAATCCCTTATAACAGGCAAAGGCTAGTAGCACCCTAATGGTTTCCAATCTAGCTACAGGGGTAAATGTCTCCTTAAAATTAATCCCTTCTATTTGATTGTACCCCTTAGCCACCAATCTTACCTTGTTCCTAACCACCATACCAAAATCATTCATCTTATTCTTAAAGACCCATTTGGTTCCCACTACACTTTGATTCTTAGGTCTTTCTACTAACTCTCAAATATCATTCATTATAAATTAATTCAATTCCTCTTGTATAGCTAAGATCTAAAATTTATCAGAAAGGGCTTAATTGATGTTGGTGGGTTTAGTCACTAAGATAAAGGCAGAATGGTTTACTTCCTTCCTAAGTTCATGCCTAGTTCTAACACCTTTAGAAGGGTCTCCTAAGATCTGTTCTTTAGGATGACTCAAAGAATATCTCCAATCTCTAAGCAAGGTGTTTTGAGGTTCTACCCTTTCCTCCAGATTTATATTTTCAACTCCTTGGGTAATCTCTCAAACACCACATGAGTTGTCTCCTCCACCACCAAAGACCTCTTATTAAACACCCTAACGGATTTCCCCACACTAAAATAGCCTAAGAACACTCCTTCATCAAATTTGGGGTCAAATTTTCCTAAGAATATTTTCCCATTATTCAGAATGAAAATCTTACAGCAAAAGACATGGAGGTGGGACAAGTTTGGAGTTCTACCCTTAATGATCTCATAAGGTGTCATATTTAGATTGGATCTAACATTCACCCTATTCAGCACATAACAGGCAGTATTCATCGCTTCAGCCCAAAAGTATTTTAGAAGTGAGTACTCAGTAAGCATGGCTCTAGTGGCTTCCACTAAGGTCCTATTCTTCCTTTCAGCTACCACATTCTACTGAGGGGTCCTAAGAGCTAAAAAGTTATGGCTAATCCCTTGCTCCTCATAGAAGATTCTAAATCTTATATTTCAAACTCTCCATCATGATCACTGTGGATGGTCAAGATCTCACAACCTAACTTCTTTTGAATCCAAGTGGAGAAGGATTTAATATCATCAAATGACTCAGACTTATGTGACAGAAATCTAATCCAAGTGAACCTCGAGTAGTCATCAATAATCACAAATCCATAGACTTTACCCCCCTAAGCTGGCAGTACTATTGGGTCTAAAGAGATTCATGTGAAGGACTTCTAAAGATCTAAAGGTACTGATGTCCTTAATGGAGTAGAAAGAGGATTAGACTTGCTTCCCTAGTTGACAGGCATCACACAGGTGGTCCTTAGTGAACTTAAGCTTGGGGACAACTCTTCTAAGGATTTTCATACTGGCATGACATAACATCCTATACCACAACCAAGACTCAGCAGCAGCAGTTTTAAGCAAATTGAAACATTAGATTGAAAAGCAGCTTACATCCAACATGTAGACATTATTGATCCTTTTTCCCTACAAAATAATTTTATCATTTAAGCTTATAATGCAGCAAGTTAGTAGGAACTTTATGTTGTATCCTTTGTCACAGAGTTGACTAATATTGAGCAAGTTGTGTTTCAGTCTATCTACAAGCAAAATATTATCAATAATAAAATTTTTTGAATAACTAATTATACCTACTCCTACCACATTCCTGGTGGTGTTATCTCTAAGTGTAATTTTGCCTCCAGCTCTAGTTTCCAGCAAAATGAATTGATTTGCATCTCTAGTCATGTGCCTTAAACATCCACGGTCTATGTACCATATGCTCTCATGAGGCCTTTTATGAGAGCACCCCTACAAAATCATCAAACATCAGATTTAGGAACCCAAACAAGTTTGGGTTCCTTCTTTTGAAAAGAAGAATGCAATGCATATGTGCTGTTCTGTGAAACATGCAATTTGGGCCTCCACACCCAATGTGTACTACAGTGAACAGTACATGCGTGAGAGATGCGTCCTAGCATGCCACAAGAAAAACATCTAATGCTAGGAAAAGGGTTAACTAATTTATGTGGGTGATAGTGCCTCCTCCTAGGTTTGAATGAAAAAATGCTTTGATGATTTTGAATTAAATTCTTTAAGTGATGGAGGTGCATAAAATTGTGCAAATGTAGGAGGTATTTCATTATTCTCATATGCACTAATTTTTACACTTAGAAATTCATTTTTTTTCTTGAGACTTACAATTTCAAATTTTAAATGATGCTCACTACTATCTAGATCAGATGCATGAGTTTTTAATTTCTTAACTGCAATTTTTAATTCAACATGTGATGTTTTTAATGAATCATGCTCAATAATTAAATCATAATACTTTTTATTTAACTCATCAAATTCACCAAGTAGTGACATGTAATTACTATTAAGAGTAGAATAATCCTTAATCAAACTTACATGCTCTTTTTGTAAATTCAGAAATTCTAATTTCACGCTAGCTTGAGTTTTCTTAAGCTTCCTATATGATGAATGGATTTTTTCGGAAACATCAAGCAATTGATCGTAGCTCAGTTCATATGCCTCTTCTTGGTCGGATTGACCAAGGTGCTCACCAACCATCAAACATAAGTTTGTAACTTCCTCTTCAGCTTCAGTCTCAGAGGAGTCGGATGCAGAATCCACCCAGAAAGCTTTTTGAGTCTTCTTCTTGTCCTTTCTAAACTTGGGTTTCTCCTCACCCTTCTCCTTGCTTGGGTGAGCCTTAAGTATAGGATAATTAACCTTTATATGTCCAGGCTTCCTACATTCAAAACAAATAGTCTTAGATGAACCTTTAAAATTTTTGCTACTCTTATCTTTGTTTCACTTTTGAAAGTTCTTATGTTTCTTCCTTAGAAATATTTTGAATTGCCTAGTGATTAAGGCAACGTCATCGCTATCAAACCCAGAAGAATCAATGTCAGTATCATTGACCTTCAGTGCCACAATTTTCTCCTTATTCTTCTCACCTGCATCAATTTATCGTTGGTTCACTCCTTGCTCGTAAGAAATGAGTGACCCAAGTAAGTTATTAATAGAATAAGTATTCAAATCTTTGGATTCAGTAATTGTAGTTATCTTGGCATAATAGGAAGAAGGCAAACATCTCAAAATTTTGTTCACTTTTTTATAGTTAGTGAGATCTCTTCCTAAAGCATGCAGAGAGATGACAATTTGAGTGAACCTAGTATATATTTTCGAAATTGATTCACTAGGTTTCATGTGAAAGAGTTCATAGTCGTTAAGTAATATATTTAACCTAGACTGTTTGACTTCAGATGTACCTTCATAGGTAATGCATAATCTATCCCAAATTTCTTTACCAGTTATGCAAGTAGAAACACCCTTGTAATCCTCAGATTTTAATGCACAAAAAATAGTTCAAGCATTTTGCATTCAGTTGGACTAAGTCCCGATCATCGAAAGTCCATTCGACGAAAGGCAGTTCAGTTTTAATATTATTAACATGTCTAAATGGTGCTTCATAGTCATCTTTAATAAGCATCCACATGCGATAATCTATAGATTAAAGAAAAGTGGACATGCGAGTTTTTCAAAAATCAAAAGGTATGTTATCAAATAACGGTGGTCGTGTAATGGAATAACCTTCAGCAGTATTTTTATTTTCAAAGTTAGCCATGGATAAAATTCAAAAGTTTTTCAAAACTAGATTTTATGAAAGTTAGATAGGGATGTTAAGCCCTTGTGAACTAGTCCCGAGGCTAACCAAGAGGGGGGTGAATTGGTTATTTTAAAAATTCTGAAGCACAAACTGATTTTGAAAAATATTTTTAAATAATTATAATCTTATAATGATGTGCAGATGTTCAATAATAATAGCATAGTAATCACAATCACATAATCATTAATAGAAAAATAAATGCAAAAAATAATCAGAAAGAACACGCCAGATTTTATAGTGGTTCAGTCAACTTGACCTACGTCCACTCCCCGGAGCCTCCCCTCTAGGTATTGCACTAACGCTAAGTGACTCTCCTTCTGCTCCCACAGTAAGGCGGAGAAGCCTATACAAAATCTCCTTTCCACCAACCTGGTGAGGCAGAGAACCTGAACTCCTTTCGCTTCCTCCTGAAGCAGGCAGAGAACCTAAACTCCTTTCGCTTCCTCCTGAAGTAGGCAGAGAATCTTGATCTTCTTGCAGACGATCCTTCCACGGAGACACCAAGGACAAGAGACTACGACTGGAGAAGATGGCTCAGATCCTTGCTTGGAGTAATCTTTGTGAACACCTCACAAAATCCCCCTCATAAGTTCTTCTCTCTCTCTCCCAAGCTCTCACTCTCTCCTTCTAAAGTTTCTCAGAGGAAATGATAGTGGAAAAAGATCTTAATAATTGAACAAAAAAGATCTTAAATATGAGGGCTAAAAAAATGCCCTAAATCTCAACTGTTCACCAAAGATCGTCTAGGATGATCGGTCGATCATCCTGTACGATCAGTACAAAATCACATGAATCCGCTTGGACGATTGTGTTTCTCTAGATGATTTGTAGCTAAAATTTGTTTTGATCGTCTCGTATGATTCTGTGATTATCTGGGATGATTAGTGTAAATCAGGAATTTTATCTAGAAGACAGCTCAGGTCATCCAGGGCAACCTAGCTGGACAATCTCAAAATAACTTGATCATCCAGGATGATATATATATCATCCTATACGCTTAGTTCAAAAATGACAATATCGTCATGTACATTTCTCGGATCGTATAGCAAAAAATTATGCTGGACGATCTCAAAATGACTTGATCATCCGGGCTGATATCTCAATTATCCCGGATGATTTGTTCAAAATCAGGAATATCATCTAGCATATTTCTCAAATCATCCTAGTAAAGTGCTCTGGACGGTCAGGATTTTACATGTATCATCCTGGACGATATGGCGATCGTCTAGGATGATATGATCGTATTAAATATTAATTACTTTCCTTAATCACCAGACTAATTTAGGCATGATTGTAATGAATCATCCAGGATGATACATGTATCATCCGGGACGATCAGACTACATCTCTAAAAATAAAACTTGCTTAACTTAATCTGGCGGTTGAGAATTTATGATTTGAGCCTATCGTCCTGTACGATGGGTATATTGTCTAGGATGATCGGCTTAATCAAACTGACTTAATATGGTCACCCTAATTAGGGTTTCTTATGTCAGTGGATCGTCCAGGATAATATGAATATATTCCAGGATGATATGAATAAAATTTGAAACAGAAAACTCTAACTCACCAAAACTCTCCCCCTGAGTGTGTGTGTACAAGGTTACTTAGCTAGGGGATCAATTAGATTACATTTGACTCAAGAAAGGAAAAAATTACATTTAAACACATGCGGACCTGATCTTGAGTTGGCTTGAATTATATTTGATCTTTTGTACTTGAAATGTTAGCCAATCAAAATAAAACACTGAAATATTTGCTATCATCGAAATTATAATCCTTAAATCTAGGTTTGCAACATTGGTGTTTTAAAAATTCATAAACAAAAATAAAAAATCTTTTTATCTTTTTAAATATTATAAAAACTAAACAACCTTAAGCGAAAGAAGATATCAAAATTAAAGATTTCAACCATAGAATAAATCACAGAAAAGTGCAGAAATAAAATATAGAAAAAGAATTAAGAAAGAGGACACGGAATTTTATAGTGGTTCGGTCAATTCTTACCTACGTCCACTCCCCAGAACCTCCCTTTCTAGGTATTATACTAATCAGTTAGTGTTTCTTCTTTTGCTTCCATAGCATGGCATAGAAGCCCTTACAAAATCTTTCCACCAATCTAGTGAGGCAGATAACTAAATATTCTTAAGCAGAAGAAGATATCAAAATCAAAGATTTCAATCATAGAGCAAATCACAAAAAGTGAGGAAATAAAATGCAAAAAAAGTAAAAAGAAAGAGCACACAGAATTTTATAGTGGTTTGATTAATTTTAACCTACGTTCACTCCCCAGAACATCCCGTTCCAGGTATTGTACTAATTAGTTAGTGTCTCTCCTTTTGCTCCCACAGAAAGGTGGAGAAGCCCTTACAAAATCTTTCCACCGATCTAGTGAGGCAGAGAACTTGGAATCCTTTTACTCCCACCTGTAGTTGGTAAAGAACCACGAGAATCCTTTTACTCCTTTATGGAGTAGGCAGAGAACCTGACAATCCTTTTACTATCTCCTAGAGTAGGCAGAGAACCTGACAATCCTTTTACTCCCTCCTAAAGTAGGCAGAGAACCTTGATCTGATGCGGATGATCATCTCCCCAGAGCTACCAAGGAACCAAGGACGAAGAAGGAAGAAGACGATCGAATCCTTTCTTGGAGCAACCTTTGTGAATTCCCTTACAAACTCTCCCTCACAAGATCCTCTCTATCTCTCCCAAACTCTCCTTCTCCTTCTCTAAGCTCTCTCAGGTTAGAACAGTAGCAAAAAAAATAGCCCTAATTTCAATTTGGCGGTAAAGATTATCCAGGACGATTCAAATTTCATCCTGTACGATTAGTACAAAATAGCCCTTTCAGCCAGTATGATCAACATTGTCCTGTACGACCCGTTTAAGTATAGAACAAATTATCATGCATGATCACTTGATTGTCCTGGATGATTAGTTCACGAGTGGCTATTGATCGTCCAGTATGATGGCTGGCGATTAATTATCGTCCCATGCAGCACATGGTTCATCCAATATGATTTAGAGGTATCATCTAAGATGATTAGTTGAAAAGTTAAAGTTTTCATCCTGTACAATAGGTGGTGATTAATTATCGTACCATGCAGTGCTCGGACTGTCCAAGATAATGGTATCCAATCGTCCTGTATGATTTGATTGATCAATTTAACTATAATTAATCCCCTGATTAAGGGGTTATTTTAGGCATGATTATCATAAATCATCTAGGATGATATAGATCGTCTTATATGATTAGAATAAATTTTGAATTATGAAATCTTGCCTAAAATGTGATTGGCGGCTGTTTGTTTCAATCTATACTGATCGTCTTGTACGATATAAATTATTTAGGATGATTAGTTAAGCAAACTTAATAATCATGGATACCGTAATTAGAGTTTTTATTTTTAACTGATCGGCCAAGATGATTTATAATCATCCTGTATGATATGATAAAAAATAAAAAATTATTCTAACTCATAAATTTTCTCCCCCTGAGTGTGTGTGTGTAAGGTTACTTAGCTTTAGAATTCATCATAATATATTTGACTTAAGAAAAGATAAAAGATGTATTGGAATAGAAATTACAGTCTGACTCAATCCTAATCTACTTGATCTTAAGTTGATTGACGTTCCAAGTGAACCTGTAGACCTGAAGGGTTAGTGAGCAGGGAAAACAAAGTAGATATCCAAGATTAGCAAAAGTAAAGAACTAGATATCTTTGGTGTTGTTTGTTCCCCTTTTTTATGATGAAAAATATTGCTGTAAAAAAATATAAAGCCAGGAACTTTTTTATTTTTGTTCTTTTCTTTTTATAAAGATATAAAAATTAGAAATAGAAGACATAAAAGACAGAACATAAATAGAACAATATAAATTCCACTAAAGCTTATGCTTTAGTGGAACAAACAATAGCTACTCCCCCTTTTGAAATCACAGAAAGGAGTAAGAAAGAAAAGCACTAAAATAGAATAAAGTACAAAACCAAAGACCAGTACAAACATGAAAACACAAGCACTAACAGATTAGAAAGAAGAGCTCTGATCATTTGGAGGAGGTGGTGGTGGCAAAAATCAACAACAAAATAAAAATACAATAAAAACCAACTATTAAAACAAAAACAAATGATTTTTTTAATCGATCAGCTTCAGTAAATGATAATTTTACCTCAATTTTAAATTTAAAAACTTGAAAGAAATGAATAGACAATGCTGAAATCCAGAAAAGTTAGAAACTCAATTTTGTAAACCCTACCTCAGACACCTTACATGTTAAAGTTCCTTTTAAATAAAAATCTAATTAAAAAAGGAAGAAATTAGATAAGAAAAGTGATCCTTTCAAACTTCGTTATAAAAAAATATCTGATAAAATAGTATTACAAAGTAAAGAATCAAGAATCATGATTTTCAATCTCAAGTGTTTGAAAATATTAAATGGTACATGGATTCTTTTAAGATTTTTAAAGGTTTGAAAGGGAAGGAAGTTTATTTCTTTGTGAGCTCATTTTATGCCTCTTTTTTAATTATTTGGCGCACTTTATGCATCTTTTGATTTTTGATATACTTTATATATCTTATAATTAATTGAAGAATATTGGACATCTTTTTAGTATTGTGCTCATTTTGTGCCTCTTTTCATTTCTTTTGCGAGCTTGCTTCCTTTTAGAATCTCTAAAGACTCCTATTTGTGAGATTATCTTCAAGATATAAGAGAGGAATGAACTCACTCTATAATGTAAGGAAGAATAAATCACAAAATAGAATCATACTCATATGATAAATGCAACCACTTGATTAAGAAAATACGAAAGAGATTCAATGATTTGGAACATTATTCATATGAGATAGATTACTGTATGAAGATAAAATAGATCTTTATTTCAAAGTCTAACTTTTTAATTTTGAAATAGATTTTGATTCAAAAAGAAAAATATACTATTAAAGGAGTTAGAGGAAGAGAAACAATCATCAATGTTCCTTCCTTTAATTATTTTAGAGAAGTCAATCACTACTTACAAGCTTCTAAATAAAAATAAGGCAAATATCTCATTTAAAAAATAAGTTCATCAGTAAAAGTGAGCAGTGATATGATTCTTAAGAAACTAAAGAGAAATAACACGAAATAAAAAAACATTAAACAAAAATACGTAAAAAGAAATTAACAAACAAACCAAATAAAACACTGAGAGCAGAAATATAAATAAAAAGCGTCATTTGCAAGCATGAATATCTATCACACCTAATCTAATTCTTAAGGTGCTAAAACTTTCAAGTGCCAGTGATTTTATAAAGATATTTACAAGCTGATTTTAAGTTGCTACATGCTGTAGTTCTATGACTCCCTTAGTAACGTGGTCCCTAATGAAATGGTGCCTTATGTCAATATGTTTGGTCATGGAGTATTGGATTGAGTTCTTTAAAATATAGATTTCACTAGTATTATCACAAAGGACTGGAATTATGCCAACAAGAAATCTTAAATCTAGAATTTATTGCTTCAACCAAAGGACCTGGGCTACACAACTTCCTAAGGCTATGTACTTAACTTTAGTAGTGGACAGGGCAACTGAGTTTTATTTTCTACTAGACCAGGAGACTAAAGATTATCCTATGAATTGACATGTCTCAGAAGTGCTTTTCCTATCAACTTGGCATCTTATAAAATCTAAATCAGAATATACTATGATTTCAAAAGAGGTGCTATGCATAGGATACCAGATTCCTAAGACTTGGGTCCCTAAGAGATATCTAAGGATTCTCTTAGTAGCAGTCAGGTGGGACTCTTTTGGATCACCCGAAAATCTAGCACAGAGATAAACACTAACTATAATTGCAGGTCTACTAGTAATCAAGTAAAGAAGTGATCTAATTATTCCTCTGTATTTCTTTTGTTCAATAGATTTTTTATTTGAATCCTTGTCTAACTGAACACTGGAACTCATGTGAGTGTTGATTGGCTTGACTTTATCCATCTCATATTTTTTAAGGATGTCCTTAATATATTTTAGCTGACTAAGAAAAGTTCCATCATCTATTTACTTTATGATAAATCCCAGAAAGTAAGTTAGTTCTCCCATTATACTTATCTTAAATTCTTTACTTATTATTTTTAAAAATTTATCACATAGTTTTTCATCAGAAGATCCAAATAGAATATCATCAATATAGATTTAGACAATCAGTAATTCATCTCCTACCTTTTTTAGAAATATGGTGGTGTCTACGCTCCCCTTAACAAAGGCTCTCTCTAGTAGGAATGTGATAAGTCTTTCATACCATTCTCTGGGTGCTTTCTTTAATCCATATAAAGCCTTTTTTAATTTAAACACATGATTAGAAAATTATGAGTTTTCAAAGCCTGGGGGTTGTTCAACATATACATCTTCTTTTATCACCCCATTTAGAAATACATTCTTAACATTCATTTGAAATAATATGAATCCATTAAAATAACCAAAGGCAAGTAGCACCCTAATGGCTTCTAATTTAGATACAGGGGCAAATGTCTCTTCAAAATAAATCTTTTATATATAATTATACCCCTTAGTCATCAATCTTGCCTTATTTCTAATCTCCACACCAGAATTATTCATTTTATTTTTGAACACCCATTTAGTTCCAATAACACTTTCATCCTTAGGTCTTTCAACTAGTTCCCAAATATTATTCCTAATAAATTGATTCAATTCTTCTTACATAGCTAGGATCCAAAATTTATCAGAAAGGGCTTGATTGATGTTGGTGGGTTCAGTCAACGAGATGAAGGCAGAGTGGTTTACTTCTTTTCTAAGTCAATACCTAGTTCTAACACCTTCAGATGGGTCTCCTAAGATCAGTTCTTTAGGATGGCTTGAAGAATATCTCTATTCTCTAAGCAACAAAATTTTAGGTTCTACCATTTCCTCCAGATTTATAGATTCTACTCCTTAGGTGACTTTTACAATCTCTTTTTCTTCATCACTAGACCCTCCTGAATTATCAGATTCATTAAACATAACATGAGTGGTCTCCCCAACTACTAGTGTTCTTTTGTTAAAGACTTTATAGGATTTTCCAACACTTGAGTAATCTAGGAATACTTCTTCATCAGATTTTGGATCAAACTTTCCTAGTTGAGACATCCCATTATTCAAAATGAACATTTTACATCCAAAGACACAAAGGTGAGAGAGGTTGGATGTCCTACCCTTAGGAATTTCATAGGGTATCTTGTTCAGCTTGGATTTAAGATTAACCATATTCAGAATATAATAGGCTGTATTCACCGCTTCTGCCCAAAAGTATTTACGAAGTGAGTATTCAGCTAATATGGCTCTAGTGACTTTTATCAGGGTCCTGCTATTCCTTTTATCTATCCCATTCTATTGAGGGGTTCTGGGAGCTGAGAAATTATGATCTATCCCTTGCTCCTTATATAAAGATTCAAATTTTTTATTCTTAAATTCTCCACCATGGTCACTATGAATGGTTAAGATCTCACAACCTATTTTTTTCTGAATTCAAGTGGAAAAAGATCTAAACTCCTCAAATGATTCACTTTTATGAGAAATGAATCTAACCCAAATAAACCTTGAATAATCATCGACTATCACACACCCATAGACTTTCCCTCCTAGGTTTGAAGTACTAACAGGTCCAAAGAGATACATATGAAGTACTTCTAAGGGTTTACTAGTGTTAACATCTTTGATTGAGTGAAAAGAGGATTTAACTTACTTTCCTAACTGACAGGCATCACACAGGTGGTCCTTAGTGAACTCTAGTTTGGGGACACCTCTCACTAAGTCTTTTTGGGTGATCTTCCTAAGGCTTTTCATGCTTACATGACATAATCTCCTATGCCATAGCCATGATTCATCAACAATTATTTTTAAGCAAAGAGTAATATCAGCTTTAAAGCAATTTAGATCTAACATGTAAATATTATTGTTCCTTTTTTCTGTAAAATAATTTTATCATTTAAGCTTATAATGCAGCTAGTTGATAGAAATTTTATGCTGAAGCCTTTATCACAGAGCTGATTGATGTTGAGCATGTTATGTTTCAGTCTATCTACAAGCAAAATATTTTTAATGATAAAATTTTTTGAATCACCAATTATACCTGAGCCCACTACTCTCCTGGTGGTGTTATCTCTAAGTGTTACCTTGCCTCCTATCCTGGCCTCCAGTAAAATAAATTGATTTGCATCGCCATTCATATGCCTTGAACATTCATTGTCCATATACCACATGCCCTCACGAGACCTTTTGTAAGAGAACACCTATAAAATCATCAGATGTTAGATTTAAGAACCCAAATATGCTTGGGTCCCTTGTTATGGAAAGAAGAATGAGATGCATGCATGTTATACTACAAATTTTATAATTTTGGTCTCCACACTAAATATATTCTATGATAAATGGTGTAAGTGTGGGAGATATATCCTAGCATGCCACAAGAAAAAAAAAATCTAACACCAGGAAAAGGGTTTACTAATCTATTTGGGTTATAGTGCCTCTTCCTAGGTTTGAATGATGCATGCTTTGTTGATTTCTTATAAAATTCTTCCAGCACAAGTGGTTTTTTATTTTCCTTGAGGATAGTTAATTCAACTTCAAAAAATTTATTTGCACTTTCAAGAATTGAATTTTCTATTTTAAAATGCATGCCCCCTACTGTCTAAATCAGATGCAAGAGTATTTAAGTACTTGTATTCTTTTTCTAATTCAACATACAATATTTTTAAGGAATCATGCTTAGTAGTAAAATCAAGATGATTTTTGTCTAAAGAATCAAATTCATCTAGTAAAGCCATGTGATTGCTATCAAGAGTGGAATAATCTTTCCTTAGAATTTCATGCTATTTCTACAGATTTAAAAATTCAACTTTGAGACTAGCATGTACTTTCTTGAACTTCTTATATGAGGAATAAATTCTTTTAGAAACTTTAAATAATTGATTATATGTAAGCTCACATACCTCTTCTTGATCAGAGTGATTAAGATGATCATTATCCATTAAACACAGGTTTGTTACCTCCTCTTCTGCTTTAATTTCAGAGGAGTCTGATGCTGAGTTTGCCTAGAAAGCTATTTGGATCTTTTTATTATCCTTCTTGAACTTAGGTTTTTCCACACCCTTCTCCTCACTTGGGTGAGCTTTTAGAGTTGGGCAATCAGACTTCAGATGCCCTGGCTTCCTGCATTCGAAATAAATAACATCAGATTAAACTTTAGAATTCTTATTATGTTTACCTTTATTCCATTTTTTATGATACTTTTGCTTTTTTCTCAAGAAGCATTTGAATTGTCAAGTTGTTAAAGCAATATCATCATCTTCAGAGCCAGAAACATCAGTATTAAAATCATTAGCCTTTAGGCTACAGTTTTCTCCTTCTTCTTTTCACCTGCATCAAGCTGCCTTTGGTTCACTCCTTGCTTGTAAGCAATTAATGATCCAATTAAGTTATCAATTTAATAAGCATTTAAATCTTTAGATTCAGTAATTGTAGTAATTTTTGCATCAAAGGAAGAAGGTAAGCATCTTAGAATCTTGTTCACTTTTTCATAGTTTGTGAGTTCTCTTCCTAAGGCATGTAGGGATGTAATAATTTATGTAAATCTAGTATACATTTTAAAAATTGATTCACTAAGTTTCATGTGAAAGAGTTCGTAGTCATAAAGTAAAATATTCAACCTAGATTATTTAACTTCAGTTGTTCCTTCATACGTTATACATAATCTGTCCCAAATTTCTTTTCCAGTAGAACAAGTAGAGGCATGCATATAATCTTTAGATTTTAAGGCATAAAAAAATAGTTCAAATATTAGTATTTAATTATGCTAAATCTCTAACATCGGTTGTCCATTCAGCAAAAAGAATTTTAGTTTTAACACCATTAACAAGATGAAAAGGTACAAAGTATCCATCCTTAACTAACATCCACATGTAATAATGAATTGATTGTAAAAAGATGGACATGTGAGTTTTTCAAAAATTGAAAGGAATATTATCAAACAGAGGTGGTTGAGTAATTAAATATCCTTCTGCGGTGTTGCAATTACCAAAGTTAGTCATTGATCAAAATTTAAAAGCTTTTTAAAACTTAATTTTATGAATCCCGCTCTGATACCACTTGAAAGTTTATGAGGGTGGTTAAATCCTATAGAACTGGCCTGAGGCTAACTAAGAGGGGAGGGGGGGTGAATTGGTGTTTTAAAAATTCTTAAACAAAAATAAAAAAATCTTTTTATTTTTTTAAATATTATAAAAACTAAACAATCTTAAGCGGAAGCAAATATCAAAATCAAAGATTTCAACTACAAAGCAAATCACTAAAAGTGCAAAAATAAAATACAAAAAAGTAATATGAAAGAGCACACAAAATTTTATAGTGGTTCAATCAAATCTGACCTATGTCCACTCTCCAGAAGCTCCTGTTCCAGGTATTACTCTAATTAGTTATTGTCTCTCCTTTTGCTCCCACAGTAAGGTGAAGAAGCCCTTATAAAATCTTTCCACCGACCTGATGAGGCAGAGAACCTTGAATCCTTTTTCACCCTCCTTGTGAAGGCAAATAACCTGAAATCCTTTTACTCCCAGCTGGAGTTGGCAGAGAACCACGGGAATTCTTTTACTCCTTCCTAGAGTAGGTAGTATTGTCTCTCCTTTTGCTCCCACAGTAAGGTGAAGAAGCCCTTATAAAATCTTTCCACCGACCTGATGAGGTAGAGAACCTTGAATCCTTTTTCACCCTCCTTGTGAAGGCAGATAACCTGAAATCCTTTTACTCCCACCTGGAGTTGGCAGAGAACCACGGGAATCCTTTTACTCCTTCCTAGAGTAGGCAGAGAACCTAGTAATCCTTTTACTCCCTCCTAGAGTAAGCAGAGAACCTGGCAATCCTTTTACTCCCTCTTAGAGTAGGTAGAGAACCTGGATCTAATGCTGATGATCGCTTCCCCAGAGCTACTAAGAAACTTAGAATGAAGAAGGAAGAAGACGATCGAATCCTTGCTTGGAGAAACTTTTGTGAATTCCCTCACCAAATACCCCTCACAAGATCCTCTCTCTCTCTCTCTCCTAAACTCTCCTTCTCCTTCTCTGAGCTCTCTCAGGTTAGAGCAGTAGCAAAAGATTGCCTAGCAGCAATTAAAACAACTTAAATAGGAGGCTTTAAAAAAAGCCCTAATTTTAATTTAGTGGCAAAGATCATCCAAGACGATTTAAATATCGTTCTATATAATTAGTACAAAATAGCGCTTTCAGCTAGTACGATCAACATTTCTCTGTATGATCAGTTCAAGTATTCGAACAAATCATCACGTACAATAATTCGATCGTCCTGGATGATTTGTTCATGAGTGGCTATTGATCGTCCAGTACGATGGCTAGCAATTAATTATCATCCCATACAGCACATGGTTCGTCCAGTACGATTTAGAGGTATCATCCAGGATGATTAGTTGAAAAGTTAAAGTTTTTATCATGTATGATAGGTGGTGATTAATTATCGTACCATGTAGTGCTCGGATTATCCAGAATGATGGTATCCAATTATCCTGTACAATTTAATTAGTCAATTTAAATAAAATTAATCCCCTAATTAAGGGATTATTTTAGGCCTAATTGTCATGAATCATCTAAGATGATATGGATCATCCTGTACGATTAGAATAAATTTTGAATTATGAAATCTTGCCTAAAATGTGATTGGCGGCTGTTTGTTTTAATCTATACTGATCATCTTATATGATATAAAATGTCCAGGATGATTAGTTAAGCAAACTTAATAATTGGGGATGCCCTAATTAGGGTTTTTATTTTTAACTAACCATCCAGAATGATTTATAATCATCATGTACGATATGATCAAAAAGAAGAAAATATTCTAACTCATAAAATTTCTTCCCCTGAGTGTGTGTATGTAAGGTTACTTAGCTTCAAGATCCATCACAATACATTTGACTCAAGAAAAGGTAAAAGATGCATTGGAATAGAAATTACAGACTGACTCAATTCTAGTCTACCTGATCTTAAGCTGATTGACGCTCCAAGTGAACCTGTGGACCTGAAAGGTTAGTGAGTAGGGCAAATAATGCAGATATCCAAGAATAGCAGAAGTGAAGAATTAGTAATATTTGTTATCATCAAAATCACTATACTTGGGCCCAGATTTGCAACAAAGTACACTTATGAATGGTGGCGGAGTTGATTTGAAAATCATAGTCTTCTTATAAATCTTGGTATGGGTTGTACATTTATATTCAATGAAACCTAATTGGTTACTTTTTTTTTGAGGCTGCTAGGTGTATAAAGAAGTTTCCAATTGCAACTATGACCATTGAATGAAAATGAGGAAAAGTTTGATTCATATTATTTACTATTTAATGCAAATGTTTATTTAATGCTTTAATGATTTGTGTAATTACCTAGAACATCTTTTCCTTAAATTTAGACTTTTAAGTTTAAATTTTCTACCCATTAAATTTACCAAAACTAGAACCAAGCTTAAGTTACTTTTTGCAAGAAAAATAGTGCATGATCACTACCTTTGTAATGATTTCAAAATTAAATGAACTTTCATTTCTATGCCTTAGTATAACAAAGTATGTTTTTGAAGGTTGTGAGCCAAAAATGGCTTATTAGCATTTGGTCAACTATCCTAAATATAAAGGTGTGGTTTTTCAAAGGAACTTAGTTGATGCATAATATGTATAATCTTTTAGGATAATCATGTAGTTAATGCTCTCACATTAGGTTTGATAGAAAAACAAATTTACATAAAACTTTGTATTAACACCCACTTGACATGAGTTGCAATTTTAGTTAAGTGGAGAGATTATAAGTCACCTTTTTAAGAAATTATAATAATTAACCTATCTTACATATCGTTTGAGATTGAGATGACATGATTTTTGAAATAAATGTAAGGTTAATTAACTTTTCTCACATAGGGGGGAAAAAGAGTTAGGAAGTTCTAGGCCTTGAATTTAAATTACATGTCTAATTATGAATCAAAATTATTGCATTAGATTTAAATAAGGTAGGTTAATATGTCCCTCAAATAAAATGATGTTTGAGGCAATTTTCATTAAATATGATGTTATATGCCATTACCTTAGTCAATTATATCTATGTTGCTCCATTATTATTATAGAAGTTTATAAGTCCCACAAGCTTAAAATTGAATTAACCGAAATGTAAACTTTATTTCTTAGAGATTAATTTTCTCCAGATTGGGTAGTGTCTTAAGCATCCTAAGTAACTAGAATTAAGTACTCTTAATTTGTTTTTATTTTGGGCTCTAGATACTCACTTTTAAAGTCAAGGCAATTTTCAAATAATTTCTTTAGGCCAAATTCTTAAAGTCAAATTTTGAAATCTATATTATCCATAACATTTTTTTACAATATTCTTAGGAATTAACTTCTCAAATGTAATTAAATATATTAACTTGCTCTTATAATGAATCAAAACTCTAGAATCAAGTAAAACTTATTTAGTTCTTTACATTATTTAGAGGAAATCTCTATCAAATGAAACATAGATCAATAGATGGTATGAGTGGTAGGGCATAAAGTGGATGTCCCCTTAGTACCATATCATCCACCAGTTCTTGACCTATGCCTGAAAAATATTTGAGAACGATTACCTAGGATTCTCATCTCCTCCAAAAGACATCTGCAAAAAAAAAGAACCAATTAACTATAATTTGTATATTTATAAAAATGTAAAAATAAGTAAATTAAATGCAGAAAATAAGTAGTAACTACTGCTATGCTAACATTCAAAAAAAGGAACTATTGTATCTATACTAATATGTAAAAAAGTAACTACTAAACAAGTAAAAAAAACAATCATAAAAATTAAAAAAAGAACTACTGTACAAGTAAAAAAAAAAAAACAGAACTATTTTATTTATACTAACATGTAAAAAAGGAATTGCTATATAGAAACTATTGTATGTGTATACTACATGTAAAAAACAATTACTAGTTAATTCACATTTACATCATAACTATTAATCAATAGATGATTCAATTCCATCAGATGAGGCCAAATCCTCACTACTAACATCTTCACTATTCTCCTCAATGTCCAAGTCCACCACCTCTAACAACAATTCAGTCTCATTAGCTGCAACTTAATTATCTGCATCATTAGCAGGCTTTATAAAGTTCAACATGCACTCTTCTTGATGTGTTGCTGGTATTGATGCAGTATTCTCAATGACCCCCTAGGTTTATACTTGATGACTACAAGCCAATCTTGTTACCCCTCAGTCTACCTAGATAGTTAATAAAGAAAACTTGGGTAGCCTAGCTAGCAAAGATAAATCAGTCATATTTTCCATATCTTTTACCTCATTTTGCTTCTATAATATCATAAAGTGGATACACCCTTGTTCCTCTATTTGTCACTAGATAAAACTAATCACAATTAAAAAGATATAAGTTGTGCCCTTCACCAGGATATTTCAACTGTAGAACTTCCTGTAAGTCCCCATAACACTCACAATCATCACTTGTATGATTGTTCCCTTTTATATATACACCAATGTTTTCTATTTTTGACCTTCACAATAAGCTTTGGTTTGAAATCTGTAACCATTGACAATAAAAATTGGCTAACATTTCACTACTCTATAGGTCCCCAAGCTAGACTCATTAAACCTTGGTCTTGTAAATCTCTAGCTTCATTGTGGATTTGGTTGATATAGAAAGTGTATATATATATATATATATATATTACTAAGTTAATTAATTATAAATAAGGTGGAAGTGACGTGTCAAAATACTTATCATTTTTTTGAACCTATTTAGAAATTCAGATTTCACTCTCTTTTCCTACTCTAATTTTGATGTTGCATTTAGACCATTAATGAACTTCTTGCAAAAAATTTGAATTTATGGTATCTATGTTTGAGTCCATATAATGTATAGAATTTAACTAAAGCTTACTTGAGATATGGATCAACTTTAGCTTAATTAAGTTGTGTGTATAATGTGTTAACTCTAATCTCCTTATATGTCAAATAACATATAGTACAAGCGCTTGCTGCCTCACTACTTCTATTGAATAATGATATGTTACTAGTAGATGAACATATATTTGAATTACCAAAATTTTGAGGAGCAGTAGTCCTTGTCGATTCTAACTCTATGCTAAAGTAGTATGAGCAAAATTGAGTAGTCTCATACATCAGGTATGCTTCACATATTGATCCTTCGGGACATGCTTTGTTCTTTTCAATCTTCTTAAGTTTATTTAAATACTTGATTGATGTATGGGAGTGAATTAGAAATTTGCTAATAAATTTTGATATGTTATGTTTGCATAAAATTATCTCTCAAAAGGATACATCCACCGATATTGAATTGGTCCACCAACTCTTGCCTCGTATGATAAATACACGGGTAGATGCATGTTTCATGGAGTCAAGAAACCCTGGAGGAAATATCTTCTCAAGCTTGCATAGAATGAAAGGAATGTTATGCTCAATATGGAACAAAGATTCTTCATTAAGTCTTGATGAGCATAAGTTTATGATGAAGATACTTAGTTCGGTCAAGAGATTTAAGATTAAATTTGGAAGAGAACTGAAAGCAATGGGTAGTAAATATTTCATGATGATGTGATTGTCATGACTTTTCAATCTAAATAATCTACCTAATTTCATATCAACACATCTACTGATGTTAGAAGCATATCTATTAGGTAGCTTTAAGCTCTGCACCCATTCACAAATTGCTTGCCTTTGCTCTAAAGTGAAGGTGAATGGAGCTTTTGGCTTTAGAAGTTTACCATTTTCACCATCCTTTAACTCAAGTATTTTCTTCTTGCAAATATCCTGCAAATCCATCCTAGCTTTTACATTATCTTTAGATTTTCCCTTGATGTCCATTACTATATTAAACATATTATTAAAAACATTCTACTCTATATGCTTTACATCTAACTTATGTCTGATCAAGTTTGTTCTTCAATATGGCAAAGACCAGAATATACTCATCTTTGTCTAATTGTGAGTAACTTCATACCCAAGCACTTTGTAAACAGCTAATGATAGAGAATCAATTATCATGGTTATGAAATTTAGTCTTTTAAATATTTCCTCACTACTTAGCTTGGTGGAGATTGTGTCGTATCCACTCTATTTTAGTTAAAGCATCCTTATTTCTCCTGAATGGATGATTTGTAGGTAAGAACATACGGTGATAGTCAAACCAAGTATTTTTACCTCCATGCTTCAGAGTGAATGATTTAGTATTTTTCATACAATATAGGCAAGATAGCTTACCTATAGTACTCCAACCAGAAAGCATACCGTATGCTGGAAAGTTACCAATTATCCAAAGTAACACTGCCATCAATGTGAAATTTATTTTGGTGGAGACATCATATGTAGTAACTCCTTCATTCCATAATAAGTTTAAGTCATCAATTAAAGGTTACAAGAACATATCTATCTTTACCTTTGGATTGTGTGGGCCTGGAATGATAAGTGTTAGAAACATGTAGGGTGTAGTCATACACAACTCTAGAGGAAGATTGTAGGGGGTGAGCATCACAGGACATCATGAGTAAGTTACGGTAGATTGGCTAAATAGAGTAAAATCATCTACACATAAACCTAGTCTTACATTTCATGGTTCTGTGGTAAAGATAGGATGTGCACGGTCAAAGAATTTCCAAACTTCTACTTTTAACAGATATGTTAGAACACCTACTTGTAAGCTGTATTCCTTATGTCATTACATATGTGCTGTAGAGCTCATATATGTATATAAACATTGTAATCTGGGAATGATTGATAAGTAGAATAGCTGACTGACTAGCATATTCTTCTGTCTTCTTTTTTTTTCTTGAAATTGATTTAAACCTTGGTTCGTTTCAATGATAACATGTAATATCTGATAAATTATCCCCATAGTATAATATACATCCCTTAATATAATAATATATTTTCATAGCTGTCAAACCAAGTTTGGAAACCAATTTTTTAGCCTGGTATAAGTCTGTTGGAATTAAATTATCTATCGGGTTAGTCTCCTTAAGTAGGCTAATGAATAAATTAAAGCATTCTCTGGGTATATTATATTTTATCTTAATGCTTAACATCTTCACAGTAATAGATAACTCTGAGTGAGTAGTGTACCCATTCCAAATAAACTATTACACAGCATACAACAAATTATAGAAGTTTTGTACCTCATTATTCAGGGATTCTTCTATATATTGTTGAAATTATGGCCCAGTTGTATCATAAACCAAATCCTCAAATGCCCTAACTTTGTCTTCATCAACTATGTTGGAATTTGTAGATGGGCTGTACTAAGAGTCAAAATGAGGCTCAAACTCACCATGTGAAGTCTAATACAAATATTTTGGCATAAATCCTCTATGATATAGATCAACAATAATCTCATCTGGCGTGAGGTAGGCTTGATTTTTGTGTTTGGAACATGAAAAATGAATCCTTCCCTTTAATATGAAGGAAGGTAATTGATAGGGTGCCTGAATGAAATAATTCACTTCATTCATAAATTCATCTATTAATAACTTGCATCTAGGCAACAACTGATTATATATCCAACTTCTATAATTTCGAATATCTATAACAGATTTGTGCTATGAATTCTTACAACCAAATAATGATATTTTTACCAATTAAAAAAATTAAAATAATGTGCAATGGTGATGATTTCAAGAGTTTTCATGGATAGTTGTGCTTCTCATTCGTGCTTCTACTTTCCAAATGCACTTTGGGTCCTTGATTTGGACCCATTGGGGCTCAGATTAGGTCAAATTAGTGTCGTTGGATCTATCTTTTTGAGACATTCAATTCGAATATAAGTTTACTGAAATCAGGGTTCATATGGCCTCTTCAACTGAGTAGTACCTAAACATTAATGCTTGGAGGCCTAACTCCCACTACTGACTATTTATAGAAATCAACATCATAATAATGCTCAAATAAGTTCATCGTTTGTAATGGATCTACTCTACCAATTTGAAACATTGGGCAAGACATTCTACTTTCTCCCTATTTTAAGTTTTCCCTCTCTTTTCTCTCGTAGAAGTTGGAGAGGCTTTTAAGGAAAATGAAATGTGGAAAAAATAGTAGGACCTCATGATGATATTCTAAAAGAAGTGTAGAAATGCCTAGGCAATCAATGTATTTATTTGCTTACTAAACTTTAAAAGAAGTGTAGAAATTCCTAGGCAACTACGTGATACTAATATTTCTCAAAATTTGTTTAGATTCGTGCTGCTAGGTCTAATATGTAAGCTATACATTTACTTAGAGGTTTAATGGATAAGTACAGGGAGAATAAGAAGGATCTACGTGTGATATTTATTGATTTAGAGCAAGCATATGATAAAGTTTCAAGAGAAGTGCTATGGAGAGTTTAAGAACAAAACATAAAATGGTTTGACAAAGTATTTTCCTATTTCAGTTGGATTACTTCAAGGATTAACTTTAATCCCATATCTTTTTTTCTTTAGTCATGGATGTTCTTATGAGACATTTGCAAGAGAATGTATTGTGATGTATACTTTTTGTTGATGATACTCTTCTTATTGATAAAACTTGAGTAAGACTTATTGAAAAGCTTGAATTATGGAGGTTAACCTTAGATTCTAAAGTTTTTGGTTATAGTAGATCTAAAACATAATACATATAGTGTAATTTTAGTAGTAATATATCTAGTGGTGAGATTGTGGAATTGAGTGATCAAGTTATTAAAAAGAGTGCATGTTTTAGATATCTCAAGTTTGAATCATGGTTACCTTCACAGTGAGTGAGCTCCAGTTGTTACTTCTAATCCAACAAAATCTCTGTTTCCCTCTTTTTTCCATAAATCCCAAATTTAATAAATGTTTATTTCGGTGGATTTAAGGGATTTGGCAGAAGACGCATGAAAAGGAGAAAGTTACCTTCATAGCGAGAGAGCGAGCGTTGTTGCTTCCAATCTCGATCCAACAGGAAGGACATCATCGAAGGAGCAAAGTCAAACAATGATGAAGGTGATACAGAACGTCAATGAGGGGTGCTTAAGGAAATGAGCGAACATCTGTGAGAACTCACGAGCAAGGAACATCAGCGACGAAGGAGATGAAGCTAGGTCAAGCGAATGAAAGAAATAAGTTGGATATCGATTTAGATAAAATTATTTGTGACAGATTTGAGGTGGATTTGTGATGAAATTGTGGCAAAAAATCTATCACAAATTTGTGATGGATTTTTTGCCTCAAATCTGCCGTAATTCCGTCAAAAATTTTTGGACAAAAATTTTTGCCACAAATTTGCCACAATTTTGTTGAAAATTTTTTCCAATGCAAAGCCCACCGTAAATCTGCTATAAATCACTGGTTTCCTTTAGTGTAAGTCCTACAACCATTAAGATGACATTTCATGTGATAATGTAGAAAGTATCTTTAATTCTTGAGTAAATTTATCTCAATTAATTTCTTAGTTTAATATAGTTTGATTTAATTTTTATTTTATATTCATGATTATGACAATATTTCCTCAGCTTGAGGAGTGAATGAGTTTTACTAGCTATACTTAATGTTTGTGAGATTCTAATATAATAGAAAAAATAAGCTAGTTTGATGTTGAATCATATAAAAATACTTTTAGCTATCTATAACTTAACATGTATTTCTTATTTATCCACTTAATTACCTTATATGGTTGAGTGTTTTGGTGGTGATTATAGAATTACATGTTCATGTACTCTTATGTAGGGGAGATCTAATTAGTTTTTGCTTAAAGACTATTTCTTTCATATATATCATTTTATGTTCACATCACCACGTCTTAGTTGTTTGATTTGATTATCTTAGTTTTTAAAGTTTAGTTAATATATTCATGTTAAGCTTAAAAGTTGAATACTTACTCACTTTTGTATTGTACAAGGTCATGATTATTCACTTGGGAAGTTTTATACTATAGATTTGTATTAAACAAGGTCATGATTATTCACATGGGAAGTTTTATACTATAGAATTGTATTACTTTATTTTAAGTTTATTTATCCTAATCATCTATTAGTGCAAAACCTATCTAATTTGATATCATATGCAAGTGTAAACCTATATGTGTAAAACCTATATACTATGATTTGTTTAGCATTCATAGCTAAGATCATAAAATAAGAATTTATTTTGAGTTATGAATGTTAATAACAAGTGAGAATAAGTAAGATCTATATGCATGTGTAGGAAATGTGTAAAAAGGAAAGATCCATAGTTGGAACATAATCTCTTAGCATCATAAGAAGGTAAGTTAACAACTTGTCTACATACGATATATAGGTAGGTGGAGGCTCAAATTACAAAGCATAATGAAAAACGATATCACACATGCAATATAGGTCAAGAATGCATTAGTTGATGGGCATTTAATTTAGGAACATATCTAGCTAACGAGCAAGATAATGAGCACTTGGGTGATGATTTTGATATATATTATTTGTAGTGCATTACCATTATGTTATTTTCTATAATTTTAATATAAAAATTCCCTCAATAATTTGAATGACTGTAATTCTGCAAATGCATATTCTCAAAATGTGAATGATTTACTATTAATTTGCTTTCTTATATATAATTCTACAATGCATATTGAATAATGTTTTAACAAAAAAAATGGATACTATTTTGAAATTCATTATATGATGTATCATTTGAAGTTTCTTATATACAAACATGTTTCCTTATGTATGATTACTTGCATCTTTACATTTATAAAATTAATATGAATTGGTGGTTGTGTTATTCTTGCAGCTTATCTAACATGATATGATATGAATTGTGCTTCATTATAGCATAATTTGGAAAATATAACCATGATATAAAATTATACTCCTATTTAGATAGACTTGAGTTTGACATAGTATACGCTATATCAATATATTGTTGATTTATTATGTGTATACATTTTCTCATTTAAATATGCAAAATCTTACCAATAAACTTTTGATCTTGCCTATTCTCATAATATATCACTTAGTTGAACTAATACAACTTAATTTTCTATTTATTGATTTATAACCATATTTATATCTAGTGACGAGACATGTCATCTTCATATAATGATTTTACCTATGGCTTACAAGTACACACCCGTATGTCATGAATGTAACCTTTGGTCCTACATCGACATGATCATATAGTTGAGTACTTATTTTAATATGCATGGTTGAATAAGACTACACAAGCATTATATGATCACTGATATGACATTCATACATGTTGTCTATTTTATCATGCATTGAATACTTTGGTAGGTTTTGTGTGACCTATTAGGTTTTGTGTGTATACTTATGTGATGTTGTTTCAAGTAAAAGGAAGAAGCCTTTGTGCTATAAAATAGGACTATAGTTGTCTTCTGAGAATTAAGTTATAATGATGTGTGCTTATGATTATACAATGCATTTTTTTATAGCAAGTGATATGCATATGAAAGTAGTGCATATGGACTTCTATATAGGTCCATTTATTGTTATAGAAGTTACTCTTCTAGATAGTGATAGTGATGATGTATGGTGTCTTTTGAATAAATGTAAAAATACTATACATAATGTTCGTAACAAAGTAATAACATTTTGTTGGTGAATGCATATTCTCTTGGATTGTAAAGATTACAATCATATAACTAATTTTTTTTAACTTATATACTATAAATATTATCTTTTGGATTAGTGGCTCTATGTTGCAAGATAATATGAATGTATAAATTAAATGAGTATATGCTTTATTTGACACTAGTTTTGAGGAGGTCTTGTTTTAAATTGATATTCTGTGATAAACTAAGTGAATGAATCTAGTTCTCTTTATATTGCTTCTCTCGGCTCAATAAGGCATACTATAGTGTAGAAGTTGCAATGAATTTGGATGTGATTTAGGTATTAGATGAATCAGTCCATCATGAACCTTGTTTATCCTTGCAAGATAGTTTTCCATTTTTTTTAGGTTTAGGGGTGATTTTCATATAGTTCCCCTTTTACTTTATTAGGTTTATTTTTGTATCATGGTAAAGTTTTATTGAAAGGCCTTCCAAAGCCATGTTCACTTGATTATATATTGAAGAGAAGAGTTGGTTAATTTTGTTTCTATTGGTGAACTTTTGACCATGAGATCCATTATTTGATATAATCTAGTGAAATATTTCAAATTTATAAGGGTGTAATTTTAGAAGTAGTGTATATCACTAATTTTGTGGTATCTTACTTAAGAGAGATGACTTCAGCCCATTAGAGAAGTAAGAAGTTAATAAGTCATTATTAGAATGAATAGACTAAAAGAGAGAAAGGAGAGATAATGTCGGAAAGGTCCTCTTTGTATCAATTGAATTATATGAAATAAATGAATGAATGTCTAAATAAAACCCTAGTTATATGCTATATAATTATAAAGATCTAAAACACTAACCAGGCATGATAAACATATGATAATACTATGGGATAATCCCTTATGCATGAGATGGATTCTTAGATAAGAAAATCTTTTTATTTTAAAATTGTGCCACCTTATTTGGATAATCCCCCTTTTGAAGTATTTCTCTCTCACCACTTTCAATATGATTGCCTACTTGATTTGTGTAGGGATTTTGATAATGTTATCATTTAGTTATTGCATCTTGTCATATATCCTTATTCACTTCACACTTAGCAAAAATCTTCTTTGAAATTTGGTTTTAGTAAAAATATACCTTAAATCTTGCTTAAATTTTTAATTTTGGATAGTTTTCAAGAAGTCTGTTGAAATTTAGCATTGATTGAAATCTATCCTATGACTTCTTTAAATTCTAATGTTGGATAGTTTACATATAGTCCATAAAATATGGCTTAAATCATAAAACCCACCAAAATCATTGATCATCCTATCAAGAGCTTCAAAATTCAATAGTAATTAATTTAAATTTAACCATTACGATCAAATTTTGCTTCAAATTATCTACTCTTAATTAAAATATTATATTCAAATTTTAAAATTTGTAAAAAAACTATGTTTTAAATGTATTAGTCTTTAAATATTTATTAGAAATATTGAATTATTTAAGGCTGAATCAAAATTGTCAAAATTACATAAGCCAGCCAAACTAAAAATTTTTCAATTGAATCTGTATATTCATACATGTAGGTAACTCACAGGTACCAAATAGGTTCTTTCCCAAGGAGCTCATTCATGAGGCTTGCTTGACCATGACAAGCCTCTCCTTGAGGAGTATCTGTTGGAGCAAGGTCAAGGACCAATAGGTTTCCTCCCCAACTAAGTCTGCATTACTGGAGCTTGTTAGCCAATCAAGAATGCACATGTACTGAGTAAGTTTTATTAGATAACTTACCTTAACAAGCTTTCACCTAAAGTGGTACTCGCCCTAGGAGGACTCATCTCCCTCAATAGTTCTTTCTAGTTAAGACCATCTATTTTGTACGGATGACCTTGTTGAAGCTACAAGAGGTACACATCTATAGAGCCAATTTTCATGACTTTGTCTATGTTCATCCTCAGCTCATAGCCACATCCCCCAGAAGACTCATTGCTCACTACAAGGGGTTCTCCATTTTTCCTGGAAACTCATGAAGATGCCCATCCTAGAGGACTCATTCAAAGAACTCGCCCTCGAGGGACATTTTCCCTTTGGACTCACTCAGGATACTCATCAGATGGGTCCTGAGCTACGTCATAGATAGATTTTCATGTGTGTATCTTTCAACTAAGTTCGCGTGTTTGTGTTAGTATGTACTCATCAAATCATATATATTTTATCTATTTTTAAATATAGCATTTCTATTAGCCCTCTTATCCTTTTACATAAGGGGCATTGATGCATTTGTGAAACTTATTGCCATTTTTTTACTATTCATAGAGATTACTTGATGTCTCATCTGCTTTGTATACTCAACTGATTTCTCCCTGTTGCTCTCTTACTCTAGCTAGTCAAATTTGCTAGTAAGATCAGATGTTACCTACAGACAAATTTGAATTCAACAAAATCATAACTAAAACTAAAAAAGAGTTAAAAACTAGCTCAAAACTTTAAAATTTCACCGAGGAAAAGAGGCTGAAAGGCTATATCATTCTACCCACTAGCACAGTAAGCTACCCAATACCCAAGAAACCGATATAACATCAGCCCAATCCACATGAGAGAACTGCCTCATCTGTTATTCTATTTGCTTTAATAGTTATGGTGAAAGTCCAACTATGGCAAGTACAACGTCATTATCTGTACAAAGAAACAGATAATATATTTTATACAAAGAAACTAAAAGTTTAACGGGCCTTTTACCAAAATATTAATAGTTATATATCTAATCACACATTAGTTTACTAATTTCAACCATTAGGGAAAGTTTTGGCTTAATCTAATCCACTAATTAAGACAAGGAAAATTATTGGTTGCAAGTTGACATTCACATATCTGCTTTCCAACAAGATATCGTATGGATCATGAAAGTTGCAGGAGTGGGGGAAACTCCACTTTCTCCTGTTATTATTGGATCTCAACCTAAAGGGGATTCAAGGCAAAAAGTTAAATGAAAGCAAATTATTACTAGTTTCTTTGAAAATAATGAGTACCATTTGGTGGAGCAGTCTACATGTCTTTAACTTTACTCTTACTCAAAAACCACTAAATATTTGTCAAAAACTATACATAGCTAGCCCATTCCTCGCCCTATATGTACTCTCTTTGTCAATTTTCATTAGTTCTTTGAGGAGAGGGTGTGATCCTGGAGTCTTATCTCCTACAAAAAATTAAATGAAGATACCTAAGGGAAAGCTTCCACTCTCCATAATGGCGATCGTTATATGCACTGTGGTATTTGCAGGTTTAATTTTCACAGAGGATCTCTGGGCTATCACTGGCACGTCAATTTTTAAGCACAAATCCTGTTCTAAGAAGGAAACAGTGACAAATTCTAGTAAGAATACTACAGGTAATTACTACTTGTGTATGGTTTGCATGGCTGCATATCTGAGATAAGTATTTGATATATTTACTGGTAATCATCAGAAGTGAGGGAGAAACAAAAGGTCACCTCATTTGACGATGATTTCATTGACGAAGACGAGAGTTATTTTAATTCTCATCAAAATTGCAGCATAGAGAACGGGAAATGGGGTTTTAATACCTCAGCAGAACTATTTTATACTGATGAGAGCTGCCCATATTTGGATAAGCAAATAGCATGCTTAAGAAACGGAAGGCCTGACAGTGATTACTTGTACTGGGAGTGGCAGCTTGATGACTGCATATTGCCAAGGTTTGTGTAATTTTACTCTTTTTCAATCAGTAACCGAAGGAAAGAAGTTTATGATGTTTGGAATTTTTTTTTCAGGTTTAATGCTACAGCTCTCCTTGAGAAACTCAGAGGAAAGAGATTAATGTTTTCTGGAGACTCATTGCAAAGAGAACAATGGCAGTCCCTTGTCTGCATGGTAGAGTCTCATATACCATCAGAGAAGAAGTCGATGAAGCGTAGTCCAACTCTGTCAGTGTTTAAGATTGAGGTAATATGTGAGGCATATAACGGGTGAATTAATGTGTTAGTTTTGTCTTAGAAGTTCAGAAATAGTTAGCGGTTATTAGTTCCCTATTAAGGTGCTTAGAGAGTCATTAGAAGTCTACAAATAAGCTCCCATTTTGAGAGATTAGAGCATCAACAAAAGGTAAGAAACAAATGGAGCTTAGGTTCTCGCCCACTTTTCCCTCAAATTATCTGGAGTTACGAGTAAACTACAATTGCCTTCTTATCGATAGATTGTTAAATTTTTCTTTGCAGTTTGTGTTTAGATCCGTTGCATGATAATACTAACACAAACCGTTCAAAGATTGAATTTTGTCTGCAACTGATCACATAGCTTTCAGGATTACAATGCTACGATCGAGTTCTACTGGGCTCCTTACCTCATCGAATCCAATTCTGACGATCCTATCATCCCAGATACAAAAAAGAGAATATTAAGGGTGGATTCAATCGCCAAACATGCACGGCATTGGGTTGGGGTGGACTTGTTAATCTTCAATAGTTATGTTTGGTGGACCAGTGACCCCAAAATGAAGTCTCTGTAAGTTCTAACTTCAACATTAATAGATTACAGTCATTTACCTTATTTTGATATTTTCATGAAGTTTCTTCTAGGTGGGGATCATTTGCCAATGGAGAGGAAGGGTATGAAGAGCTGGATTCTATTATTGCTTTCACGATGGCACTTAGGACATGGGCCAATTGGATAGACTCCAACGTGAACCGGAGCAGCACAAGGGTCCTTTTCACCACAGCATCCCCCACACATATGAGGTATCTCTTCCTTTTTCTTTATGTCCATCCAGCTGAGCTAATCATTCATTCTTATGAGGTATAAGATCAATCAAATATGTAGTTCTTAACATACAGGAGCGCTGATTGGAAAAAAGAGAAACCAACTCGATGTTCTAACGAGACAAGGCCTGTAACGGGAAGAGGATACTGGGGAACTGGCTCTAATAAAAGGATGATGGAGGTGGTTTCAAGTATAGTTGGGAGGATGAAGTTCCCTGTTACCTTTGTCAATATAACACAGCTGTCGGATTATAGGAAAGATGGCCATGTATCACTTTATACCGGAGAACTCTCAGACAAGCAGAAGGAAGATCCATATACCTATGCAGATTGTATCCATTGGTGCTTGCCTGGAGTCCCTGACACATGGAACCAAATATTGTATTCATATCTGTAAGGTGAAGCAAGTATCAGTGCCATAACTTGGTTTGATTCAAATTCAAGCAAGATTTTTTGTATCAAATTTGAAAGCCAAAAAAAATTTTGTATTCATCTATAAGTTACCTATTTATTGATCAATAAATCAGGAAAAATCAAGCACATGTTCCACCTTGAAAAAGAGGAAAATCAGGTATTCATAGTGATTCATTAGGCTGGCACGCCAACCATGAATGACTGAGGGGTGATACATGAACAACAAGAGCAGCTCAGCCTGAGGGGTCCAGCTGGTTGTTAAGCCATTATTAAAGCCATTGAATGACCTTGGCAGAGTTGAAAGCAAAGCTTGGACCACCCATCACCCTTGGAGAGCCTGCAGTAGCACATTCGATTTATGATCTTGAAAATTATGGAATACGTATATGAAATGAAGAAAGGAAAGTACTAACTCTTTCTCGTGGCAATAATAACCTCCTAAAGAACATTAGGTATAAATATGCCTCTTCAGTTCTCGTACTTTATGGGGATAGAAGTGATCAGTATTCATCATTTTGTCAGACACCTGAGCAATAATAAAATAAAGTGAAGGATTCCAAATCGTTGCAACCACAGTATGGGATGATATGGCCCTTTGATCATTTTATAAGAGGGAGTTTGGCTTCTTTCTCCCTAACCACTAAGAGCACAAATTGGAGCTTAAGGTCTCGTTTGAGACGGCTTTCTTACTGCTTCTTAAAACAACTTTTTAGTAAAAAATTAATTTTTTTTTACCAAAAAGTTGCTTTAAGAAGCAGTAAGAAAGCCGTCCCAAACAAAGCCTAAGTATCATTATCGTGTTCTTCCAAGTGCGCAATGAGGATTGAGGGCTTCTTGGCCTAAGTTACTTGGTTAAAACAACAAGCCTAGTTTAAGCTAGTTCGATTTCTCTATGTGAAGCCAGACTAGGCAGTTTCCAATGCATGAATTTCAAAGCCAAGTTGACACTTTTGATGGCTCCTCCAAAATTGACTTTATCTCTATAGAAAATCCTTTCCTTCTATCTAGGATGACAAATCCAATGGTGCAAAGATTTGGAAATGGAAACTTTTAGTGTATTTTGGTATTTATGAAAAATTTAGTCATAGCATTGCGGATCCTGAAGAGCCAATGCTATAGCGCTCCAAGGTTTTCTATTTCTTATTCCGAACATGAAGATCTTGGCACCACAACACCTAGAGACCAGTGCCTCAATGCTTCCAAAGGACCCAAATAGACCGGAAATAGAGAACACAATGTTATAGTGCTCAAAACCCAATGTTGTAGCACTCCCAGATAACCTATTATTTCTGCCAAGAAATAATGAAGACATCATTGTAGTGCTTAAAGGTCAGTATCGTAATGCTCCTAAGGGATTTTCATGCACATGACCCGTAGGACTTATCTAATGAAAAAGTACATGCATAAATATTCGTAGAGAGTATATAATTTAAACAACTCAACATACCAAATTCATTTCAAGTTATAACAAGTTCTCCAATCACTCGTACAATGTTCCTTGTAGTTATTGACTAGGATTTTGTGAAATTCATGGTGGTTGACAACTAATTTCACTTTGTTGGGGTTACTTCATAATCATCTCCTCCATTGTTATTTCCTTCTACTAGATCACCTTCCTTCCACTCAGACTAGTCTACTTATTGTTAAGTGATTACCAGTTATTACACCAACTAGTTATGAATTCCTTAAGCTACCCACTCAATGGTCAAATTTTTAATAAGACCCTTTAAGATCTGATTACCATTTTTATTTTGCTCATGGTCATTATGGTTGATATATCATCAAAAAATTATCTTGATCGGACACGAATCTCGAGGCAAAAATCAAGTTAGAAACTTCACAAATTAATTCGGAGACCATATGAACTCTGATTCCAACAAACTTATAGTCGAACTGAACATCTCGGAAATACGAACCTAACGACACCAAATTCAACTCGATCCGAGCCCAAATGAGTCCAAATCAAGTACCCGAAGTGCTGTTGGAAGCCTCGAACAGCAATTTGAGTTACCAAACAGTCTCCGATTTTGACGAGCTTATAGTCGAATCGAGCGGCTCGACGAGACAAATCCGACGAGCCCAAGATCGCAGAATTCTGATACCATTAAGACCTTCAAATGCTCAATAAACGGTTCACAATCAAGGGATTCAATATCGGCCGTTCATCCGGATCACTCCTTATTTGCCTCTGATCCCTCATCTATTTACGGGCTATGCCACTCCAGAAAAACTATAAATAGCCCCTCATTTCTCTTAAGAGGGGACCTAAGCCAAGAAGAGAAGAAGAGAAGAAGAAGAGAAGAGAAGTCTAGGAGGGAATAGCTCCTCCTCGACCACCGCCGGAACACCGCCGGAACACCACCGGAGCATCGCCAGAGCACCACCGGGTGCCCGAGAGACGCCGGAGCTGTGCCCGACGTCGGAGTAACGTCAGAATTCTACCCGACGCCGGAATTCTACCCGACGCCCGAGTGACGCCGGAATTCTTTCCAAGTGACGCAGGAATTCTGTCGGACACCCGAGTGACGTCGGAACCCTGCTTGGCCTTGTAACTGATACTCATTGTAATCTGATCGTCCTGAATTTAACGGACGAATCAGCCTCGTGTATTTCATACAACACTAGTGGAACTTTTTCAACTGGGCGTGGCCCCGTGGTTTTTCCCTTTTTCAGGGCTTTCCACGTAAAAATTTTGGTGTTCTTTCATTCTTCTGTTTGTGTGCTGGATATACGTACAACGCTGAGACGGAAATTTAAATTCTATCGCCACGTATATTTGAGTCCGCAACAGTTTGGCGCCATCTGTGGGAACCTCATCCCACAACTTCAAGTATTGCTACGATGGTCAACAGGCGCAGCAGTCGCATCATTGGAGCTTCTCGCTCCAACTCCCACCAGTCCAGAAATCAGTCTATAAATCATAGACGCCCGGTATCTACCTCTTTCTACCCCGGGGGGCAAAACGCACCTGGAGAAGGGACCTCGGGACCCTCCTTAGAAGAGAGAATTCAAAAGATGGAAGAATCTCAAAATGAGATCCTACAACTCCTGCGAGAGACTCAACAACTGACCCTAGCACCTCAGGAGGAGGTTCTTCTCCCTCGAGATCCGCCACGTGTTGAAGCTGTTCAAATCGAACATCTTCAAGCTGAGATTCCTCTTCCTCCACCCAGGAGGCGTTCGCAGTCACATCAAGATAACGAACTGGCTGATACAGCAAGTTCTACCCATCCTCCGCACACAGGTCGGCAATCTCTCCTTCCTCAAGACCTCCCTGAGGAGCTAGCCCAACATCACATTGCTGAGCTCCCTCGCAATACCCTATGCCATGAACTGCGACGATTGGTCCGAGAGGAGTTCCCTACAGGAGGCGTAAGGCAACCTCTTCGTCAGTGGGACTTCCAGGAGTCGTCACCCCTGACGGAAGCCATTCTTCAACAACCTATTCCGGCTGGCTTTAAGCTACCAAGCATCGAGTCCTACGATGGGACATCCGACCCGTACGAGCACATCGACTATTATAGGACCATCATGCATATTCAACGAGCCTCAGATGCACTCATTTGCCAGGTTTTCCCTGCCACTCTTAAAGGACAAGCTCGAACATGGTTCTATTCACTTCCAGCCGGAACGATCCCCACATTCGTCAAATTGGCCAAAGTATTTGTCGAACAGTTCGTAGCCAACCAAAGAATTACTAAGGATTCTTCTCATCTCTCTGGGATCCGTAAGAACGAGGGAGAAATATTAAAAGAATATTTTCAACAGTTTTCCACCGAGGCTCGACAGATTCTGGGAGTGGACCTAGAACTGCTCCGAGGGGTCTTCCTTGGAGGCCTTCGTCCTGGTCCTTTCTATTCGGCACTCATGTGGGACACAGTCATTCATATGCTGACCTGATCTATCGTGTAGAAGCTCAGATTTCTGCTGATGAAGCCATTAATGCTCATAGAAAGCAATTTGAGCAAACAACTGGAAAGCGTAAGAAAGCCCCTACAATAGAGGAGTCATTTTCACAACGAAAGAAAAATTTATCTCCTAGACCCCCAGTACCACAACGCGAGTTCCGACATGAAAAAGAGTATACGCCTCTCAATGCAACTCGAACCAACATACTAATGGCCATTCAAGATAAAGAAAATATCAAGTGGCCTAATTCTTTGAAGCCAAATGTTGGGAACCAGGAGCAATATTGCTATTTCCACCGTAGTCGTGGATACACTACTGAAGCCTGCAAGCAACTCAAGGATGAGATCGAGAGGTTGATCCGACAAGGATATCTTCGACAATTCATCCAAAAATCACCTGCTCGAGATGAATCTGGTCCAACTAGGGGGCAAAATCAACAACAACAAAGACAACAGTTGAATAATATTCAAATGGTTGGCGAGATTGAATGACCATGCACTTTGTGTAGTTGTATTAGTAATACTACTTGTTATGTGTCATCGTGTATCTCTTCTATGATAAGTAGGATGTCACTCTAATGTCCTTAGTAGTTCTACCAAGTCAAATGATATGGTTGTCCCTATATGTATCTCTTATATTGTACAAGGGAACTATTGTATTATCTTACATTAATATAATATGTTGTTCGTCCAGTTCTGATATTGTTTCTTTCTTAAAAAAGAATACAAATGACAATGAAAAACTACTGACAAATATAATCTCTTTATCCATGATCTGAGAAATATGCAGTCTTTATTGCATCTCAATCACTGGAAGATCAATCCCAGGGGGATTCGATCCGGCCTCTTCCATACAGGTTAACATCGTCGAGCAAGGGCTCCGACATACAACCTCGAAAAGGTCTCATATCCTTAGTGGATTCTCTCGGCCTCTTCTATACAGGTTAACATCGTCGAGCAAAGGCTCCGACATACAACCTCAGAAAGGTCTCACATCCTTGGTGGATTCTCTCGGCCTCTTCCATACATGTTAACGTCGTCGAGCAAAGGCTCTGACATACAACCTCAGAAAGGTCTCACATCCTTGGTGGATTCTCTCGACCTCTTCCATACAGGTTAATGTCGTCGAGCAAGGGCTCCGACATACAACCTCGAAAAGGTCTCACATCCTTAGTGGATTCTCTCGACCTCTTCCATACAGGTTAACGACGTAGAGCAAAGGCTCCGACATACAACCTCGGATAGGTCATATATTCTTGATGGATTCTCTGGACATCTCCCACATAGATTTTTGGTGGGTAAAAAGTCTTCAAAAAAGCATGTTACGTAATATACCAACTCATGTTTCAAAGATGCAAAAGCAAGTTTTCAACTTCATATAAATATTATTGAAGTTATATTGCGAAAGATTGTACATATAGTTCACCTTTGCAAGAATTTAAAAGCAAAAGGTACACTGGTGACATTCATACAAGCTAGTATTATCAAGCAACAAGCAATTTTAACACAGTCAAATATCCTTGGTAGATTTAAGTGACTTCTCCCTTACTGCACGCAAGCATCTCCTACAACTGCTCCTTCAAAGAAAGGACATAACTGGATCATCATCAGACCTCCACTCAGTTGACAGTGTTAGTGTATTGCCAGAATATTGGCATATCACACTACTTCGGTCCCTTGATTCAGTAATATCTGATGTCGACATACTTCAGTTTGGATACATATTGCCTTAGCAAAATGGCACTTATCATCATCCGCCCTTCGCCTGATGTTTATCGGCGGCTCTTTACTTCATATCAGCCATCATCGACTTCTCGTTCAACTGCTGATAGCAGCACCCTTGAACTCTCTCCTTCTGCTCCCCACTTGGTCAGACTTCCACCCGATCGTTCATCATCGAAAAACTTCCGTTAAAATAGCATTGAAATTCTATTCGATGCTGAGCTTCCTCTCGTTGAAGGACTTCTGCACATCGCGGGACTTTCGTCAAAATTCTAGTAGATGTTGATCTTTCTCCCATCGTAGAATTTCTACCCGTCATGGAACTTCTGCCCGCTGATGAATTTTCGTCAGAGTTCTACCCGACGCCGTACTTCTTCCCGACGTCAGACTTCTGCCCGTCGTCGGATGTTTGTCGGGCTTCTACCCGACACCAAATTTCTACCCGTCATGGGACTTCTTCCCGCCAACGGATTTTCTTCAGAGTTCTACCCGACGCCGTACTTCTTCCCGACGTCTGACTTCCGACCATCTTCAGACTCTCTCCGACTAACATCTCACCTCCACATGATCTCTTAAAGGAGAGAAATTTCTAACTCCCATTCCGCTTCCCTTCCTGAAAAAGGGAAGCGGCTAACTTCTACGCAAAGAGAGGGGCGCCGAGTCAAGTAGGGAAAGTCACCTACTCAAAAACAACGGAAGGCATCAAAATGCCAGAAGCTAGAGGGGAGAAGAGAGGAATACGCTAACTTCTGTGCAAAGAGAGGGAAGCCGAGTCGAGTAGGGAAAGTCACCTACTCAAAAACAACGGAAGGCCTCAAAATGCCAGAAGCTAGAGGGGAGAAGAGAGGAATACGCAAACTTCTGCGCAAAGAGAGGGGCGCCGAGTCGAGTAGGGAAAAACACCTACTCAAAAACAGCGGAAGGCCTCAAAATGCCAGAAATTAGAGGGGGAAGAGAGGAGAAGAGAATGTGCATTTTCTTCTTGCTCCAGGGGGCCTATTTATAGGATGAAAAAGGGTGAAAGGGAAGGGGGGGGGGGGGGGGGAATTTGCCTCCAATTATGTTTGAAATTTTTCAAAAATTCTCCTAAAATTTTCTAGAAGTGTTTTGAGCCCCACAAAAAAAAAATATAATTTATTGTTTTGACAGGCGGCAGTGTAGCCGCCACTCGCAAAGCATAATTTAAAAAAAACAAAAAAATGAAAATTTTGGAGCCGGTTATAAATGGGTTGCACAGAGCCCGCGAGCCCCAAAGGGTGTGGCTATTCGGCCGCGGGCTGCCTCCATCCACGGTAGTCAATATTGATTAATTTCTAAAACTTTCCTCCGGAAATATCTTGGCCAATGACACTTGCATTGGGGAATGAACACCTTGCTAGATATTTGCGGATTCTTCTGAGCTTGGAATGACATGTTCACAAAATCCAATCATTTTCAATAATGCCTAAGATTTTTCACTTTTCCATAATCATTCCATATTACTAGCTGTTATCTAGAAGCTGCTCCTTGAAACTAATGCTCAAGGAATAATGGTGAATTTATTTGTAGAGCATGCCGACGGCCAATCGGCCCCAAAAGCTGTAAAGTATATTTTCGGACTTTTAGAATTTCGAGGTCCGAAAATAGGGGGGCAACTGATATATCATCAAAAAAATTATCTTGATCGGACACGAATCTCGAGGCAAAAATCAAGTTGGAAACTTCACAAATTAATTCAGAGACCATATGAACTCTGATTCCAACAAACTTATAGTCGAACTGAACGTCCCGGAAATACGAACCTAACAACACCAAATTCAACTCGATCTGAGCCCAAATGAGTCCAAATCAAGTACCCGAAGCGCTGTTGGAAGCCTCAAACAGCAATTTGAGTTACCAAACGGTCTCCGATTTTGACGAGCTTATAGTCGAATCGAGCGGCTCGACGAGACGAATCCGACGAGTCCAAGATCGTAGAATTCTGATACCATTAAGACCTTTAAATGCTCAATAAACAATTCACAATCAAGGGATTCAATATTGGGCGTTCATCCGGATCACTCCTTATTTGCCTCTGATCCCTCATCTATTTACGGGCTATGCCACTCCAGAAAAACTATAAATAGCCCCTCATTTCTCTTAAGAGGGGACCTAAGCCAAGAAGAGAAGAGAAGTATAAGAGGGAACAGCTCCTCCTCGACCACCGCCGGAACACCACCGGAGCATCGCCAGAGCACCACCGGGTGCCCGAGAGACGCCGGAGCTCAGCCCGACGTCGGAGTAACGTCAGAATTATACCCGACGCCGGAATTCTACCCGACGCCTGAGTGACGCAGGAATTCTGTCGGACACCCGAGTGACGTCGGAACTCTGCTTGGCCTTGTAACTGATACTCATTGTAATCTGATCGTCCTGAATTTAACGGATGAATCAGCCTCGTGTATTTCATACAACACTAGTGGAACTTTTTCAACTGGGCGTGGCCCCGTGGTTTTTCCCTTTTTCAGGGCTTTCCACGTAAAAATTTTGGTGTTCTTTCATTCTTCTGTTTGTGTGCTGGATATACGTACAACGCTGAGACGGAAATTTAAATTCTATCGCCACGTATATTTGAGTCCGCAACAATGGTAAAGATACAACTTGATTTCATTTTATTTCTCTGAGCTTCTTCTCATAGTTATAGGATATTTAAAGTACTTTTATTCTGAATCAATGTCATTATTATAAGAATTGAACAATTCAAACACATATGAGGAATTTGTAGTTGAGGCATTATCAAAGCTTAATTTAGTAATTATATTTCTTAAATGCACCTCCCATAATGAAAATAATTCATTTAGCCTTGACACGTTGTTTAGTAAACTTTGGTCGGTCTAATTGGTCATGCTTCTTCTTCGGTGTTAGCCGAATGATTATTGTTGATGGAGATGGGCTCAACATGGAAACAAACTCTTTGACATTCATGTATTTTCCCATCTTTTATAATTTATTTACCACTTTTTTGAAGGGTTCTTAGCTATAGTGAAATTAACAAGACACTCCTTCAGACTAAGGATAAATGTCCTCTTTACCAAAAAAGTATCAACATAAGTAACTTCACAATTTACTAAAGAGAATTTAGTAATATAATATATTACAAACTCAATTTCTCTCCATTTGAGACAAAGGATTATATTTTAGCTATTTGGTTGTTTTGGACCAATAACACCATTAATCAATATATTATTTTATATAGTTAATTAGTTATTTGGCTATTTTTAATTTTTTTTTTCTTTTCTTAAATGGTAATTTTTAATTTTTTGGAAGAGTTGATAAGGGTTGCCTTGTAACTATAAATAAGATTAGAGTCTAATGATCAAGGGATGGAAGTGTTTTTCCTTATTATTATCTTAAGATTTTGTATTTGTCATGCTCTTAAGCAAACTAAAATTGATTGTTAGGTTCTTAAATCATATTAATGGTTCTCTTATTGATAGCCTAATTCCTTCCCAGGTCATTGTTACATGTTTTCAAATAATGTTTTCTTATTATGGAGTTTGTGTTTCCCTCCATCACTTGCTACCTTCGATCAAAATATATATTTTTAGATTCTTCTCCACTCATAACACCACTCCTAGATGCCACCATGATGTTCATCACCTCAGTAGATCGAGCACCAACACGAACACACCTGTTATATCATGGTCCCTTTAGCCCGATTGACCTAGGGTTAACCATGGGCCCACTTGACCAAAATGCCCTTAAAGGAGAAAATTGTAGTTTTCTCTAAACTTCAACATGGCTAAATCAAACAAAGCCTTAAAACCGCCTCTATTGCACCCTAGAAATTATTAAGAGTGCATTAGATCCAAGTCTTAGTTTAACTTGGTTACCCAAGTCAACTATGGTCGACCAAAATGCCCCTTAGGGGTTTGAATATGTATTTGAAACCAAATGGCCTTTCCATGGCATGAGACAACCTTCATTGGCCTCAGATCAACAATACAAACCTATTGGACCCAACCCTAGACTCTAAGTCAATTTTCTTAGTTGACCCATTCAACCAAGTTTGACCAAATGCACACACACCTGAACCTAGCTTGAACCTATTGACCAAAGCAGTGCCAAGCCAACCGAGGGACCTAAGGTGACCCATTAGGTCCCTAAGGCAGTCCAATTAAAGGCCCAACCCTTGGGTCCACTTGGGTTAGCCATATAACTTGACCCAAGTTCCCAAAGAGAGCTCTCCACGAGCCAAAACCCAATCTAGGTCAAATACAACCAAACAAGCACTTGCATTGGGTCCTCCATGACCTAATGCACCTGCCATAGCTAGCCCAGCCCATGGGTCAATCTAGGATAAGACCTAGGCTAACACAAAGTGGTTGAGACTACTTTGACTTGAGCTAATTTTCAACCAAGACCAGGCCACCCCTAATTGACACCTGTAATAAGTGGCCCTAGTTCCTATGCTCCTCCCATATTCAGCCTGTCCTTTGGATTAACCTAGGTTAAGATGCAAATTGAGAAAAACTATCTAGGTGTGGGTTAACCTGAGCCATCCTGGACAATTGGGACTCCTCATGCCCAATTGAGATCACTATTGAGCTCAAGGAGTCCTCAGACACCTTTCCACCTCAGCCTGACCTAGGTGGTGGCTGACGACGACCAGGGCAGGTGAAATGACCACTCATGGTCCCCTCCTCACATGAGCCAAACCTAACTACTTTTCAACCTGAGTTTAGGAGGCTCTGTGAGAATGTTCCCTCCAGTAGGAAGTCATCTAGAGCCCCCTGGTGATCATCCCAGTCGTCCAAAGCCATCGAAATATTAGGAGTATACTGGAAGGTGTTTAGGCTGTTGGAGTGGATTGGATTGAAGTGCAATGATGTGTTTAGGGAGAGTTGACCAATCAAGCTCATTTGGAGATTTCATTGACACTTTGATTAGTCAAAGAGTCAAGGCATCTTAAGTGGCAGATAGGAGGACTAAAGGGATTCATGGAAGAGTTTGGAAGCAATGTGAAACTATAGGGTTAGCATTTGAATGAAATGTTGACTAGATGAGTTTACTTAAGGCTTTGTTGTCTTGACTTGACTTGTTACCATGGTCAAAGTCTAATGAAGTGGAGTTCAAATAATGTAAAGTTGCTGGTGGAGTAATTTGCAAAGGGTTTAAAAGAATGGATTTGATATATATAATTGATTCAGTAATGTCCTTCAACGTTCTCCCAAGTATGCCTTGGATCCACGAATCTAGGATGGTTCCATCTACCCTACATCATTGCATCAAGTATCAACGAGATGGCATTGAATATGTGATTTAGGGTGATTTACAATCATTCTATATTCATGAGATCGGGATCTATGAGAATGCTGTGTACTATGTTCCCAAAGGGTCCACTACCTATTATAAATATTAAATTATAATCAAGGAGTAGAAAACAAATAAAGAAATGACAAAAGGGAATGAAAAATCAAAAGAAGAGGAAAAAGAAAAAGAGAATAGTATAGAGAAAAAAGAAATAGATAGTGAAGATGATGTCGAGGGCGTGGTATTTTGGCCTTTAAACACTTTCCTCAAAGAGGTGGAAGGATGGCCCAATGAGCATGTGATCAAGGCAATGCTTCATTTGAAAGAAAACACCCCTCACATATATTGAGTTAGAGTCTAGTTTAGATTATGCCTCAAAAGTATGGGGTGTAAGAATTCCTTTTGATTATAAAAAGTTCAATCCTCCTCCAAAGTTTGATATCACTTTAGAATAAGACAGTTACCTATAGGATGATGTTCCAAAACTAAAAGTGATGAGCTTGAATTAATAATGTATGAATAACTGAGTAGAAGAATTAAATCCTTAGCCTTAACCCCACTATCTGCTGATAGGGTCAAAAGGTTAGTAGTTAAGGACTCTCCTAATCTAAGTGGTGAAGTGGGAAAAGTCCAAAAGTTCTTCCTCGGTCCCTCCACCTCAAGAAAAGAAGATGATGTAATCCTTGAGAAGGAAGATTTCAGTGAATTACTAGAATTACCTTTGTCTATTTTCCTCTCTGTGTAAGAAATTACATGTTTAAAGGTATCACGACAGGTCAATGGACCAAGGGTCAAGCTAGATACCACGAGAGCCTTTGGCATGCGAAAAATAAAAGAAATCTAAATAGTGGTATCGATTTTGATATTGTTGGTTCATTTGACGATGATGAATATTGTCTTATAATAATGAATCACCTTGAATCTGAGAGGGTCCCTACAGATGCTGTCGATCCTCTACATGGGCTCTATTTTGGAGACATCTGATGACTTTGATGAACATCAAGTTAGGGATGCACCTCCTGAATTTGAGAAAGAAATTAAATCAACGGTCGATGAGGGACTATTTTGAGACTTTAATTATACTATAGTACTACTTTTTAAGCTCAAGATTATTTTTTAATCAATTAAAATAACACACATTTCAAATATCCAGTGCAAATTTTTTTAGAAAATCCCTAAATATTTAGAAGTGTTGTCTCTACAACATATAGAAAGTTACACAATAAAATTTTTGCTGGTGTAAAGTTATTCTCATTTTTTTTATTACAAAACCATGAATTTTATCAAAAAAATTCAAAAAATGTCATATTTTAAAAAACTAGGAGAGGTCAAATGTCACAGACCTCGAACCAGATAGCTTTCAGAACTGGGTCGAAAGAAAAAATAACCCATATTAGCGCAAAATGAACTTTATCTCAAGGAATCATCTCTTCTTCTCTCTCTAGCACCGATAGCCCAATGGATCAAATGAATGAATAATGGAAAAAGATATTTTTAAATATTAAAATTTGACTTAGCATCACAGTGCCATGTAGCGCCAGCCATGGCTTTCCATCAAAAAGCCCACAACGCTGGAGTGCAACCCCCTGTACCACCATGCTATATTAAATTGTCAAAAACCTGAGAACACTGGTTCCACGGTGACGTCGAACCCAACTATGTGACACCCAAGGGAGAAAATTTCAAAATTTTCCAAGATGTAAAAATATCATTAGGACTAGCTTCATAACATATGTAGATTCTCACATGCACCCAAAATATTTCCAGACATATATAGAATGTATCAAATATAGAAATTTAATAACTTATCTTATTTAGATCTGGTCAGAATAGGTTGAACTGAATATTGAACCTGGATGCGCTATAAGGAGAAGCATCATTAATATTATTTCTCGACATTTTGCCCTTTTATTAACAATAGGTGGTTACATTCCTTCTCATTCATAAATATAGACAAAGTGAAATATTTGCCTTTATAAAGTGTAATCTATCTCCATGTTTTTTTTGAAAGTTTAGTGTTCATTTGATTTCTATACGACCATGGATGTAGTCAAATTTCATATAATCATATAATTTTGATTTTTTTTTTTTGAGATCTTTGGTTGATTTTTCTCTTATCCTCATTTAATTTTTTCTTGAATTTTTATTACAATTCTTATCACCTAGTTGGATGATTATTCTACTTTGAATGTGAAAATCCAAAAATCATCCAATAGCTAGAGAAAAGAATCATGATGACTCAATACAAAACTAAGGTGCTCTACAGATTCAACAAAAAATGGCAAGTGGCTTTTTGGTGTGGTACCGAAAATGACTTGGAGCAAACAAAGAATACAAGAAGCAGGGAGTATAGAAACCCTTGTCTATGTATTAATACTCATCATAAGTGTCCCCCAAATACATCCAGTTGTTTATATATCATGTAATGCTATAGAGTATTCTAAAAAGAGGGATAACGACCTAAAGTTGAAATTATACTGAATTTGAATAAAATAGATATAAAGTGATAACTATAGTAATGAGAGTAGTAGTGGAGGTAGTATGTTCATTGTAGTGAGTTGGGTTGTTGTTGTAGTGAGCCGTTGGACTAGGATAGTCCACACCAGGTCTCCCCGGCTTTAGAAGATTCCTCACCTAAGGAAAGAGCTTGATCCATACCTATGTTTTATGGTGCGTAAGAAAAGATGTCAGAGACATTAAAGGTGGAAGGAGTGAGGAAATTTGGTGGGAGATCCACAATGTAGGTGTTATCATTGATATGCTTAATAAAATGGTACAAGGCCTATTTTGCGTGGACCCAGTTTTGAATAGGTGCATGGTTGGAATCTCTCTTTATAGAGCTCGACCATAACAAGGTCCCTGAGATTAAAGATCTTCACTTGCTGATGTGAATCAACAATCTATTTGTACCTATCATTGGCAACTATTAGTTTTACATTTACAACTTCTAGCATCCTAGTATAATTCTTAGTGGTTTCGGCTGCTGTACTACTTCGACAATTTGAAAGTATGGTGATATCAACCAAATGATTAGGTATTTTAGTGTAGACAATGCTGAATAGACACTTCCCATTGATTGATTTGCCATGGAATTATATGTGAATTCAGCTTGGCCTAAGCAGTCATCCCACTACTTTGGGTGATCATGAGCTAGACGTCATAACATATTTCCCAATGTGAAGTTGACCACTTTAGCTTGGCCATCAGATTGGTGATGGTAGGTAGAACTTAGCTTGATTTCAATCTATAGTCATTTCCAACGCTCTCTCCAAAAATGGCTAACAAATTTTACATCTTGGTCGGATGTGATACTATGAGGTAAGCCATATAAGTGGACAATCTCTTTGAATAAAAGAATAGCGATGTTGAGCACATCAAATAGCTTTTTGTAGGCAATAAAATGAGCCATTTTGGAGAATTAGTCAACAATAACCATAATTGAATCAACACGTTGCTTTGTCAGTGGCAAGCCCAACACAAAATCCATACTTAAATCCTACCAAATGGGGTTAGGTACCAGTAATGGCATGTATAATCTGGTGTTTTGAGCAGTGCCCTTATAGAGTTGGCAGATAGGGCATCATTCCACAAATCGAGTTACATCCCGTTGCAGGTGAGGCCAATAGAATCTGCTCTGAATTTATTCCAATGTCTTTTCTTTTCCCACATGTGCAGCCATCCACCACTATGCATTTATTTTATCAAATACTCCCTTCAAGGCGAGTTTGGTAAGAACAGTAGGTTTCCTTTAAATAGGAAACCGTGTCTGATGGAAAAATCATGAAATGGAATAACAAGGGAAAGGGAGAATTGAGTCCACAGCTTGGAAAAGTCTTTATCTATTGAATGTCCTTTAGGGAATGTATTCCTTGAATATCTATTTGTAGTTGGGTTATTAAAGCTATGTGCCTACTAAGAGCATCGGCAATGCGATTCTGATTTTTGAATTTATGCTTCAATACAAAACTAAACTTTTGCAAAAATGTTATCCATCTAGCATGCATTTTATTTAGTATTTTATGGTTGTTGATGAAATGAAGGGCATGGTTATTACTGCTCTGAATAAAGTCTTGATATAGGAGATAATGATCCAACTCTTTCAGTGCTCGAATAACAGCATACAATTCTTGTTCATAAGCTAACCAATTCTAGCGAGTGGGGCTCAATTTATCACTGAAGAACTCCATAGGCCTATCCTCTTGGGATAGAATATCTCCAACACCCACTGCAGAGGCATCAATATCTATATGAAATAGTTTGTTAAAGTTTGGTATTGCCAAAATAGGGGCTTAGTTTAGTGCAGTTTTTATTGTATTAATATTATGTTGTTGTGTTTGTGTCCACTGAAAAGATTTTTCTTTGAGGCAGTCTATGATTTGTACTATAATTATGCTAAATCCCTGAATAAACCTGAGGTATAAATTTTCTAATTTGACGAAACTTTGAACTTCAGACACTGATTGCGGAGGTGTCCATTTTGTAATAGCTATGACTTTTTGAGGATCTATATGGACATCAAGATTGGAGACAATGAAGTCAAGAAAGTGTATAGAATCTGTTGCAAACTCACAATTAGAGAAGTTTATATATGACTTGTGTGCTCTCATAATTTCAAAAATAGAAGTGAGGTGCTTTAGGCGATCTTGGAGTGTCAAGCTATAGACGAGTATGTCGTCAAAATAGACAACACAATACTTGCCTAAAATTGATTTGAGAACCTCATTTATAAGCCTCATGAATATCACGGGTGCATTGTAAAGGCCGAAAGGCATAACTCGCCATTCATACAAGTTGTCACAAGTTTAAAATTCCATCTTCCATTCATCCCTGGGTCGGATATGGATTTGGTGATATTCATTTCTTAGGTCTAGTTTGGAGAAGATTGTAGCACCTGTAAGTTTATCTAGTATATCTTCGAGGTGTGCTATCGAAAAGAAATACTTTACTGCAATCTTGTTGATAACTCAGCTATCTACACACATATGCTAGCTACTATACATCCTTCTTTGGGATAAGTAGTGCAGGAATAACATAAGGACTTAAGCTGGGTTTTATTAAGTTCTTCTGTAACAGTTCATTAATGATCCTTTACAATGTTAAATGCTCTTGTGGGCTCATCTTATAGTGAAACATATTTGGAAATGTAGCCCCTAGATGAAAATCTATCTGGTGTTATAAGTTACGCAATAGAGGTAGGAAGCTTGGCAACTCTTCAGGCCATACATCTGTAAATTGTTGGAGTATTGCGTGAACTGCAGCTAGTAGATTTTGAGATTTGCTATCTCAGTTGGGTGCTGAGGCAATCAATACAAACGTTCGCACCAAGAATGTATAATGCCCTGTCCCGACACAATATACATGGCAACCTTTTCTTACACTTCTTTGCAAGCCATGTTGGTGAAATGAGACAGTAATCAAATTTTATAATTCTTCCATTCAAATGTTTAAGTGTTTGTGCGACCATCATGGATGGACCAACATCAAATTGTTAGGATCGTCCCTATATTATGTGACAAATGTCTATTTCAAGGATGTCGTAGAGGACTTCACAGACATAATTCTTCTCGATAGAGAAGGTCACCCTGCACATCTCCGTCACAAGAATTTTTACTCCTTTTTTTACCCAGCTTATCTTGTATGGATGTGGATTTTTTGTTGTCTTAAGTTGTAGCTTTGTACTACAAATCAAGAAATAATGTTCTCGGTGTATCCACTATCTACGAGCATATCACAAACCATTTTGTCAATGGTATAGCGGGTACAAAAAATAGAGTGTCGTTGAGAATTATTGGCTTGATGAGGAGCCATTAGGAGTTTTTCCATAACACAAATTATTGGTTCCCCTTCATCTGCATGAAGATCTACAAAATCTAGCTCATTTCAAATTCTGTAGTGCGATGTACCCCTTCTAGTTCTCCATCTAGTAACTGAAGTTACTACCGGTTAGGACAGTCGTTAGACTTATGCCCTGGCTAGAAATAGTGGTAACATTTAAGGTTTGTCAGTTTGGCATAGGGATTTTCCTAAGATGGAAACTTCCATTGATATGCAGATTTTGGTTCAGTACTAAGCACCCCCAAAGCTCTTGGTTGGGTTTTTGTTGGCTTGACTCCACTATTTGTTGGCTTCTTGTTGACATCCCCTACTAGTTCGGAAGCACAACGACGCGCTGTGTGGCTCCGTGGAGGGTGATTAATATGAATTTCAACTATGAGAGCATAATTTACTGCTTTGGACAAGGTTCAAACTAAATTTAGTTCTAACTTATCATGAATAGCTTCCTTCATCCCCCCAATATAATGTGCCACAAGCTAATTTTCAAATTCGTTCAGGTTATCCCAGGTGCTTAACCTGTAATGCTCTTATGTATACTCATTTACCGTTCTGTTGCCTTGAGAATAATGTTGGTACTGAAGATAAAGCTTCTAATCAAAGTTAGTAGGTAGAAAGTGCCCTCTCAGCAACCGCTTCATACGATACCAACTCGTTATGCCACCCTTCCCTTCGCGTCTCCTTGAATGTAGGAGTTGCATCCACCAGGCGCCAGCCCCACCTTTCAAACGACAGGTGATGTACTTAACTTTTTTTTTTCAGGCAATATTTCCATGTAATCGAAGAAATCCTCAAATGCCCACTCCCAATCTAGATAGTCTTCTATGTACAAGTAGGCATCGAAGAGGGGAATGTCTAATTTCACACAAAATTCCCCTTGCTGGAGATGTTTCAATGGTCGTCGTTGTGGAGGATCATAGAAATTTGGGCATTCTTCCCCCACTGAGTCTGACGAGTCTAGCTGCTTCTGTAACCCAACTTCATTCTCGGAGTCAGAAATAGTAGAAATCACTATAGGTGTCGTCGAGCGTGGTGTTGGCGGTGTGCCGGTATGGTTGCCAGCGCCATCGGTCAACCCGCTATATGATTTGTTCTAGTCACTCTCAGAGATTAGATATTTGTCCGAATTTTTTATAGAGAAATGGAAAAACTCAATAGTGAGTAGTTCCATTTGATGTACAATGCTCGATTGAGCATCTCACTGGGCTTCCAAACTCTGATCGTCGTCGAGAGTGGAGCATTTGCTACCTTCTATCATTGAAGCCCTCGATCGAGCTTTGATACTAATATGGCATGGTACCGGAAATGACCTGGAGCGAATGGAAAATACAAGAAGCAAGGAGTATAGAAACCCTTAGCTATGTGTTAATATTCATCATCAGTGTCCCCCAAATACATCCAATTGTCTATATATAATTACCTGTAATGCTATAGAGTATTCTAAAAAGAGTGATAACGGCCTAAAGTTGAAAATATATGGAATATGCATAAAACAGAAATGAAATGGTAGTTATAGCAGCAAGACTAGTAGTGGAGGTAGTAGGTTCGTTGGAGTGAGTTGGGTTGCTATTGTACTGAGCCCTGAACTAGGATTGTCCACATCACTTCTGAAGCTAGTTGTTATGCTAATATGAAGGGAATGTATTTACTCGAACTCCTTATGCTTGATTAATAGAAGTAAACTACTCCCTTATAGGAGGTATATATGCTATCAAAAAATTATATTCCTTACTAGAAGACATGAAGAAAATTAGCCGAGGTGCCTTGGATGCTATTGATGAATTTAACAATGCTAAGAAGAATCAGTAAGGCTATGAAGAGATTAGAAAAAAAATTTATTGGAAAAAAAGAGATTGCTACCATGTAGTTACAAAACTTGCCTGGCTCCAACTATCTAAATTTGGTGTTTCTTTCTCATGAATTTGTTGGTTTAGAACTTGAATCTCCAGTAGCAAATTTTTTGGCTTTTAAAATCAATGTTCCTAGGACAAAAAGGGAGAGGTGAAAAATAAATTTAAGAAGATAGGTAAGAAGAGTGTGTAGGGTAGAAGAGAATTCAACAAATTGTGAGAAAACTTGTTCCTCTATTCTTATTGATTAATTCTTTTACTTTGAAATAATATTTTTTTTCTATCAATAATTCAAAATATTATTCTTTTTTGCTTTCAAAACCCCATATTTGGCCTGTTATTCATTTTTTTTTTCTTATGTCATACACCATCAACCTAAGAAAAATATCTTATTTCGTTTATATCACCACATTACATTGTTTTATAACATGGCCCTCTAGTGACCAAAATCCTAAAACTTTTCATAATATTTTTACTAAAAAATTACTAAACATATTTTAAATATGAATTTTTTTTGGGAGATATTTCTCATCAGAGCATAAATTTTTCATAATTTTTAATAATGCTTACTTTATAAATACCCTAAACTACTAAAATTCAATCATTGGTTTTTGAATTATTTCTTATAAAAAAAATACTCAAAAGACTACTTACCTATCCATTCCACAAAAACAGTTCAAAACATCCATTTTATACGGAGGAAAGAGATCCATAACGCTAAAAAAGCAGGCAAAGGCATCTAACAAAGGTTTAAAAAATAAGACCGGACTGGCTGATTCAATCGGTTGAAGCGGGTACCGATCGGCTAATTGGTCCAGAATATACTCAAAATCGGCTCAGCTTAGAATCGATAAAGAACCGTCCTTCGCCAGCTGAATTTGAAAAAAATCGGACTGGTTTGAAAGATGATGATATTGCACCTTTAATCGCACATCTAATGGAGGAAATGAAACCTCTCAAAGCGTATAACCCTACCCTAAGCTCATATTCGAAATTTCGTCCATTCTCTTGTTTCATTTCTTCCTTCTGATCGTTCGTACTCTTATTTCGTCTATTCCTACCAGTCGCGAGAGGAGCTCTCGTCTCGTTCGGTCCCTCTTTCTCTTGTAGACTTTGCTACATCAACCTTCATCTTCCTTCAAGTGCTCTCGATGGTTTGCCGTCCACTATCTGTGACCGATCGATTGCTCAGCTAGGTATATCTTTTTAGAAGCCTCTTCATATATTTTTTTTCTCTTTGATGTCATTCTAGGTGCTAAGTAATGGATTTGCGAAATATTTGTGGATTATTTTCTGATTAGACGTTTGAAAATGGATTTGCGAATCAGATGTTAGGGTTCAGTTTTTTATTTTTATTTTTCCTTTTTTGTATTTTTTTTAAGTTTGTTGATGCTGTTGATGTTGATCAAACTTTGAAAATCAGCTAGTTAATTTTAGATTACCTATAAACTTTGCTTTTCATAGTTGCATCATGAATTTTTTTTTCAAAAAATTGAAAATAAAATTTAGAAAAAAGTTGCACCCAAAGGATAATTTAGTTTTGAGTTTTATAGTGGCATCCTGCTTTCTTTTTTCAAATGTGCAAAATTTTGAATTGTTTAGTATTTAATATTGTTGAGAGTAAGATTTTAGATCTTAAGATTTTGTCTGTGCATGAGGATGCTAATGTTATGTGGGAAAAAGTGGCTAGTTATATTAAGAATATTGCAAAAGATGTGCTTGGAGTTTCAAAGGGAAAAGCTCCTAATAGTAAAAATAGTTGGTGGTGGAATCCAAATGTGCAAGAAAAGATTAAAAATAAGAAGATTTGTTATAAAAATTAGTTTAATTGTAAAAATTCTGATAATTGGAAAATATATAAAGAGGCACGTAAGGAATCTAAGAAAGTAATATGCGATGCAAAGAGTTTAGCTTTTAGTGATTTATATAATAGATTAGATACTAAGGAGGGAGAAAGATATATGTATAAGCTAGCCAAACAAAGAGATAGGAGTAGTAAGGATTTAGTTCAAGTGAAGTGTATTAAGGATGAAGATCAAAAAGTACTTTTTTTAGAAGATGATATTCAACAAAGGTGGATGAGATATTTTGCTAAACTTTTTAATGAAGAATGTGAAAATAAAATTGACTGTAGTGATCTTAGCACCCTAAATGAAAATAAAGATTTATGTTTTTATCGGCGTATTAGTAAAATCGAAGTTAGAGAGGCTTTAAAGAAAATGAAGGGTGGAAAAGCTGTTGGACCTGATGATATTCCAATAGAGGTGTGGAAATGCTTAGGAGATAAAGGAATTTCTTGGCTTACTAAACTTTTTAATACTGTTTTGAAGACTAAAAAGATGCCAGATGAGTGGAGAATGAGTGTGTTAATCCCTATTTTTAAGAATAAAGGTGATGCACAAGATTGTGCTAATTATAGAGGAATTATGTTAATGTGTCATACTTTAAAACTATGGGAACGAGTTATGGAGCATAGGTTGCGGCGTGATACTAATATTTCTCATAATCAATTTGGATTCATGCCGGGTAGGTCTACTATGGAAGCCATACATTTATTAAGAGGTTTGATGGAGAAATATATAGAGAATAAGGAGGATTTACATATGATATTTATTGATTTAGAAAAAGCATATGATAAAGTTCCAAGAGAAGTGCTATGGAGAGTTCTTGAAAAGAAAAGAGTTAATAACGCTTATATTCAAATCATTAAAGATATGTATGCAGGAGCTATTACTTGTGTTCAAACACAAGGTGGTTTGACCAAGTATTTCCCTATTTCGGTTGGATTACATCAAGGATCAGCCTTAAGCCCATATCTTTTTGCTTTAGTCATGGATGTTCTCACTAGACATTTGCAAGAGGATGTACCTTGGTGTATGCTTTTTGCTGATGATATTCTTCTTGTTGATAAGACTAGAGAGGGAGTTGAAGGTAACCTAGAATTGTGGAGATCAACCTTAGAGTCTAAAGGTTTTCGCTTGAGTAGATCTAAAACGGAATATATGGAGTGTAATTTTAGTAATAATAGACCTAGTGAGGGCATTGTGACTTTGGCCGATCAAGTCATTAATAAGAGTACACATTTTAGATATCTTGGATCTATTGTTCAGAGTGATGGTGATATAGATGGGGATATTATCAGCAGAATCCAAGTTGGATGGTTGAAGTGGAGGAATGCATCAGTCTTATTGTGTGATAGAAAAGTACCCCTCAAACTTAAGGGAAAATTCTATAAGATGGTGGTGAGACCTGCAATGCTTTATGGTGCCGAATGTTGGCCATTAAAAGAGAAGCATAATTCTAAGTTAAGTGTTGCAGAGATGAGGATGCTCAGGTGGATGAGTGGCTTTACCCTTAGAGATAGGATACGAAATGAGCATATTCGTGAAAAGGTTGGAGTAGCTCCAGTGGAAGATAAGATTAGAGAGAGTCGCCTTAGATGGTTTGGTCACGTAAAACGGCGGCCTCCCGATGACCCGGTTAGGAAAGTAGAGGTCTTAGATTTGACTTATGTTAAGAAAGGTAGAGGTAGACCTAAAAAGACTTGGTCAGAAAATATTAGAAATGATCTTTCTTTATTAGATTTAAACGAGAATTTGACTTTTAACAGGACACAATGGAGAAAAAGGATTCATGTAACCGACCCCACGTAGTGGGATAAAGGCTTGATGTTGTTGTTGTTGTTAGTATTTAATATTGTTATATCATCAAAAAATTGTCTTGATCGAGCACGAATATTGAGGCAAAATTAAGTTGGAAACTTCAAACATTAAATCGGAGACTATCTGAATTCTGATTTCAGTAAACTTATAGTCAAACTGAGCGTCTCGGAAACACAAACCCAACGACACCAAAATCGACCCAATCCGAGCCCAAATGAGTCCAAATCAAAGACTCGAAGCACTTTTGGAAGGATCAAACCATAGTTTGAGTTACCAAACGGTCTCTAATCATGACATTCTTATAGTCGAATCGAACGGCTCGAAGAGACGAATCCAACAAGCTCAAGATCATTAAATTCTAATATCATTAAGGCATTCAAATGACCATTGAACGGTACATGATCATAGGAATCAAGATCGGCCGTTCATCCGAGCCACTCCCAATTTACCCTTGAGCTTCCACTTATTTACAAAGCTATGCCACTCATAAATTCTATAAATAGAACCTCATTTTATCTTGAAAGGGGGATCGAAGCCAAGAGAGAAGAAAGAAGAGAAGGAAGAAAGCTTCAGCCGCCTAGCTCCTCTTCGACCGCCGCCGGAGTTCTGCCGCACCACCGCCGAAGTCTCGCCGGACCACCGCTGGAGGCCCTCACCTTCGCTGGACCACTGCCAGAGGCCCTCGCCTTCACTGCACCATCGCCGGAGTCTCGCCGAACCACCGCTAGAGGCCCTCACCTTGGCCGAATCATCACCCGAGGCTAGAAGTTCTGCCAGACCATCACCTGACACCCAGACTTCTATCATACAATTATTACTTGTAATCTGATCGTCCTTGGAGGTGAGTCGGCCCATTGTAACCAACTCAAATTCCAGTGGAATCACTTTCAACTGGGCTAGGCCCCGTGGTTTTTCCCTTTCGAGGGTTTTCCATGTAAAAAATCTTGTCTTCTCTGTGTGTGAGCTGGATATCCGTGCAATGCTAAGATGTAAAATTACATCTCTATCGCCGCATATATTCTAGCCCGCAATAGTTTGGCGCCGTCTGTGAGAACGTAGTTCCCGACCTCAAAAAATCATTTATGCCAACTTCCTTACATCAGCTATCGCTGCATCCATTTCATGGAAATCAGATGTGGACTGGGGGCAAACTTGACTCCAATAAGATTCCTCCAATATTTTCAATATCAAGATGATATTTCAAAAAAATTCCAGCGAATGTAAAGATGCTTCCAATAAATTTTAAGCATTATACAGTCCCTTACTGGACTTTTACTCCTTGGGCAAGATCTTAATCTCGACCTCAAAAAGGCAGTAACGGTTTAAAAATAGATCATTCTTCACCCTTGATTCTGGATACACATGGTGTTTGCCCCCTCCCAATAAAGGTAAAATAAATCCCACGGGGATTCAACTCGACCTCTTCCACACAGGTTAACGTCATCGAATAAATGCTCTGACATACAACCTCGGATATGTCTTACCTCCTTGGTGGATACTCTCGACCTCTTCCACACAGGTTAATGTCATCGAGCAAAGGCTCTGACATACAACCTCGGATAGGTCTTACATCCTTGGTGGATACTCTCGACCTCTTCCACACAGGTTAACGTCATCGAGCAAAGGCTCTGACATACAACCTTGGATAGGTCTTACATCCCTGGTTGATACTCTCGACCTCTTCCACACAGATTAACGTCATCGAGCAAAGGCTCTGACATACAACCTTGGATAGATCTTATATCCTTGGTGGATACTCTCGACCTCTTCCACACAGATTAACATCATCGAGCAAAGGCTCTGACATACACCCTCGAATAGGTCTTACATCCTTAGTGGATACTCTTGACCTCTTTCACACAGGTTAATGTCGTTGAGCAAATGCTCAGACATACAACCTTCGATAGGTCTTACATCCTTGGTGGATACTCTCGACCTCTTCCATATAGGTTGACGTCATCGAGCAAAGGCTCTGACATACAACCTCGGATAGGTCTTACATTCTTGGTGGATCCTCTCAACCTCTTTCATATAGGTTAACGTCATCGAGCAGGTCTCTGACATACAACCTCGGATAGGTCATACACATCCTTGGTGGATTCTTTCGACCACTTCCATATAGGTTAACGTCATCGAGCAAGTCTCTGACATACAATCTCAAATAGGTCATACATCATTGGTGGATTCTCTTGACCTCTTTTATATAGGTTAACATCATCGAGCAGTGCTCTGACATACAACCTCAGATATGTCATACATCATTGGTGGATTCTCTGAACCTCTTACACACAAGATTACGCCATCCAGAAGCCCCTGACGATAAACTTCCTGTCGTCGCTGGACTTATCTCTGTCATGGGACTTTCGTCGACCTTCTGCCCGACACCAAGCTTTCTCCTATTACGGGACTTCTGCCCGTCGTGAGACTTTCGTTGGACTTCTGCCCAACGTCGAGTTTCTACCCGTCATCGGACTTCTGCCCCTCGATGAACTTTCATTGGATTTCTACCCGATGTTGTACTTCTGCCTATTGCAGGACTTTTGTCAGAATTTTACCAGGCACTGAGCTTCCTCTTTCTGCTGAACTTCTGCCCATTGCGAGACCTTCATCAGAATTCTACCCGATGTTGAACTTCCTCCAGTTGCTGGACTTCTGCCCATTGCGAGACCTCGGTCGGAATTCTACCCGACCCCGAGCTTCCTCCCATCGCTGAACTTCTACCTATCACGGGACTTTCATCGGACTTCTACCCGACGCTGAACTTCCTCCAGTCGTTGAACTTCTACCCGTCGCGAGACTTTCGTCAGACTTCTACCCGACGCTGAATGTCCTCCCATTACTGGACTTCTGCCTGACCTCTATGTGATGCTGGTCTTGCACCCAACTTCTGAGTGACGTCGGTCATATGCCCGACCTCCAAGTGACGTCGGTCATATGCCCGACCTCCAAGTGACGTCGGTCTTCTACCCGGCCTCCAAGTAATGATGGTCTTCTACCTGAGCTCTAAGTAACGTCAGCCTTCTGCCCGACCTCCATGTGACGTCGATCTTGCATCCGACTTTTGAGTGACGTTGGCTTTCTGCCCGGCCTCCATATGATGCCGGTCTTGTGCCCAACTTCTGAGTGACGTCGGTCTTCTGCCCGGCCTCCATGTGACGTCAATCTTGCACCTGACTTTCAAGTGACATCGGTCTTCTTCCCGGCCTCCAAGTGATGCCAGTATTCTGCCCGACTTTCGAGGGACGTCGGTCTTCTACCCGGCCTCCATGTGACGTCGATCTTGCATCTGACTTCCGAGTGATGTTGGTCTTCTGCCCGACCTCCAAGTCATGCCGGTCTTCTGCCTCGACCTCCAAGTGATGTCGGCCTTATGCCCGGCCTCCATGTGACATGGCGCCCACCGTGGGGCTGAGCTATTGTCGTTCATGCCTCCGCCAGATCAATTTGATGCTGATCTGCCTGGCGATTTTGAAGAGATATGGATTGCATTGTGCTGGCCAATTTAGTCCTACACTCTCTCAACTCCTCTTCAAGCACCTTTGCCTCCTTGGTCTTATGATCGTACTTCTGCTTGAACTCTTCTTGAAGATATTTGATCTTCACAAATTCACTATTCCATTCATTCAGAACGTCGGTAAGCTCAATCCCAAGGCGCGACCACTGAAATAAGGTGAAAAGTGTATTAGAATTCACCCCATAAGAAAAAGAGAAAAAGCATTGGGAAGGTATTACTCACCAAGTCGCCAGCTTTATGGCGTCCGATACATTGATGGTTCAAGACCTCCTCAGGGATGTGTAACTTGGCTGGGGAAGAGTCAGGTAGAGCTTTGTCAGTATTTATTGCAGTACCCTCCAACCTCTTCTTCTTTAAAACCTGTGGGTCTTCACCTCTTGTCGGTCATTTAGGAGCCACCTTTGAAGTTGGGGCAGGGGGCTCGGGAACCTTGGAAGTCGACTTCAACTTTCTTGCATCAGACCTTCCAGCATGGAACGACAACCCAACCTTGAACAAGAACTCTTCCTCGATGTATCTACTCATGTGACGAATCTCGAATAGAAGATGTTCAATGTCAGGAACTTTGATGATCCTCATTATATCTTCTTCCTGGACATGCAGAGGGGCTGGCAGATCCTTTATCTTCCCCCACTTCTCCAACAGGCCCCAATCATTTTTTACAAAGAAAAATGCATTGGTCTAGTTTTTTGAAGGATCACGGGTACGCAAGTCCAACTATGTGGATCTAAATGTGACACGCCCATGCGTGTCGCTAGTAAATCGACCCATCTGTGAAAGGTGTTCAAGTGTCACAGTAGCTCCTCGATCCCTAAAGAGCGCAATCAATCCCACAGTCACCGACATCACTCTGAATGAAAATTTGGATAGGTTCACCCCACTCCACCGTAAAATTTTGATCAACTCAGTAGGATGTGGAAAGCGTAACCCCACTCGCAAATTGGTCTCAGAAATGGTCAAGTACCCGGGAGGAGGAAGGCTAGCCCGATCAGACCTCTTAGGAAAAATCGTCACCACATCATTCGGGAAATGAAAATTCTTGCGGAAAAGGATAAGGAAGTCACTCGTAACAGTCGACACTGGCTCATTTACCCTTGCTTCCTTATTTGGCCCCCACTCGCAATCATACGGTGCGATGGGGCCTCCCCTGATCGCAGGATTTTTTGATGGAAGACGATCACCCGACATTTCTCCTACTCAAGGGTGTTGGGGGAAGAAGGGGGGATCTCCGGACTTTCTTGCAAAGAGAGGGGCCTTGGAGGACCAAGGGAAAGCCTCAATTGTAAGAATAGAGGGAGAAGGGGAGATCTCCGAACTTTCTTGCAAATAGAGGGGCCTTGGAGGACCAAGGGAAAGCCTCAATTGTAAGAATAGAGGGAGAAGGGGAGATCTCCGGACTTTCTTGCAAAGAGAGGGGCCTTGGAGGACCAAGGGAAAGCCTCAATTGTAAGAATAGAGGGAGAGTGGGAGATGCAAATTTTCATACCCCAAAGAGAGGTATTTATAGTTGCATGAAGGGTAAATGAAGAGTCTTCCTAAAAAATTTAAAAATAAAATAAAATAAAATTTTAGAATTCTAAAAGACAAAAGTTAAGTGAACTATTAAGAGAAGAATTCCAAAAGCTTCTTCATAATTTTTATTAATTAGAATTCTAAAAGATAAAAATTAAGTGAAATATTAAGAGAAGAATTCTAAAAGTTTCTTCATAATTTTTGTTAATTAAAATTCTAAAAGACAAAAATTAAGTGAAATATTATGAGAGGAATTCTAAAAGTTTCTTCATAATTTTTATTAATTAGAATTCTAAAAGAAAAAAATTAAGTTAAATACTAGGAGAGGAATTCCAAAAGTTTCTTCCTAATTTTTATTAATTGGAATTCTAAAAGATAAAAATTAAGTGAAATATTAAGAGAGGAATTCCAAAAGTTTCTTCATAATTTTTATTAATTAGAATTCTAAAAGATAAAAATTAAGTGAAATATTAAGTGAGGAATTTCAAAAATTTCATTATAATTTTTATTAATTGGAATTCTAAAAGACAAAAATTAAATGATTTTCTGTTTTAAATTTTATATGCCAAAATTAGTAGTCATCTTATTAATAAATAATTTGTGAATTTGCGCAAATTAATTATGTTTATGATGCCAAACATTTAGGAGAAGAAACAAATATACATATTTTCGGACTTTGCAAGTTTCAAAATCTGAAAATAGAGGGGCAACTATTATATCATCACAAAATTATCTTGATCGAGCACGAATCTTGAGGCAAAATCAAGTTGGAAACTTCAAACATTAAAACAGAGATTATCTGAATTCCAATTTTAGTAAACTTATAGTCAAACTGAGCGCCTCGGAAACACGAACCCAACGACACCAAAATCGACCCAATCCGAGCCCAAATGAGTCCAAATCAAAGACTCGAAGCACTTTTAGAAGGATCAAATCACAGTTTGAGTTACCAAACGGTCTCCAATCATGACATTCTTATAGTCGAATCGAACGGCTCGAAGAGACGAATCCAACGAGCCCAAGATCATTAAATTCTAATATCATTAAAGCATTCAAATTGAACGGTACATGATCGTAGGAATTAAGATCGGCCGTCCATCCGAGCCACTCCCAATTTACCCTTGATCTTCCACTTATTTACAAAGCTATGCCACTCAAGAATTCTATAAATAGAATCTCATTTCATCTTGAAAGGGGGATCGAAGCCAAGAGAGAAGAAGGAAGAGAAGGAAAAAAGCATCAGCTGCCTAGCTCCTCTTCGACTGCCGCCGGAGTTCTGCCGCACCACCGCCGGAGTCTCGCCGGACCACCGCCGGAGGCCCTCACCTTCGCCGGACTACTGCCGGAGGCCCTCGCCTTCACCGCACCACCGTCGGAGTCTCGCCGAACCACCGCCAGAGGCCCTCACCTTGGCTGAATCATCACCCGAGGCCGGAAGTTCTGCCAGACCATCACCTGACACCCAGACTTCTATCATACAATTGTTACTTGTAATCTGATCGTCCTTGGAGGCGAGTCGGCCCATTGTAGCCAACTCAAATTCTAGTGGAATCACTTTCAACTGGGCTAGGCCCCGTGGTTTTTCTCCTTTCAAGGGTTTTCCACGTAAAAAATCTTGTCTTCTCTGTGTGTGAGCTGGATATCCGTGCAACGCTGAGATGTAAAAATACATCTCTATCGCCGCGTATATTCTAGCCCGCAACAAATATCAAATTTTTCTGGGCAATTTATTACTAAATGGGGTATTTAATGGTGACTGTTTTGTTTGCTAAATGTATGATGTGTAAAATAACTCAGTTTAAACTATGCTTAAATTGTATGCATCGAAATTTACATTCTCTTATATTTTTATTAATATTGATGTTGAACTATCCACCATCGTGTTGAGCATAATATTTAGAATAAAATCCGATTAGATAAACGGGTCAGAAAAAAAAAATCTTTAGAATAAAGGTTCTTAGAATAAGTTTATTTTACCACTGAAGTAACTAATTTATTTAACTATTTGTTTGATACATATAATATTGTCACGACCTCCGCTCGACGCATGACCCAAATGCAGAATGTCGAGCTCAACTCCTCACTGTCAAACACAATGCATAAAAGAGACTCGATACGTATGCATTCCTTTCTTAATGCAATGTTTATTAGTTGTTCTAGTCATCCTGTGCTGGAACTAGGAGCCGCGGGATGGCCAGATTATCTCGTGCGGGAACTTTGAGCTGCAAGATATTTTAAATTGCTTCATATAGAACATGTTTGACTATTTGTTAAATTGCTTCATATAGATCTTCTCATAGTTATTATGAGGAAAGGTTTGGATGAAGGAGGATTTAGGGATATAATTTTTAATATTTCAAATTTAGGAGATGACTTCTAGATTTATTTATATATTTATGCTTAAAGTTCGATTCTGTTAAAATAATAATAATAATAATAATAAAATATTTATGCTTGAAGTTTGCTTTATATGAAATTATGAACAATTAATTAAGAATTACTCACACTTTATATCTCTCTTTTTTTTAAAAGATCTCTTTTAATATTTCTGCATATTTTTTAATTCATACTTTTATGTTATGTTTAACTTTTGACAATATAATTTATAATGATAGCATCATTATTTTGATAATTTTATTTTTTTTAAATTAGTATTTATTACATCATTTGGTTCAATCTCAATTCGATCGGTTCCGATTGATTATCCGATCCAATTTTACCTTACATCTAACTCCTTCAATATAGAAAAATGTGTGAGAATCTTTAAAATGCTATTACATTACCGAATACAATAAAATCTTTTTTTCAAAATAAAAAAATTAGGTCTCTCATTTCTTTAATAGGAGCTCTGAACGAAATAAACGTCAGGGTTAGTTTATTTCGACGTCCTTTATTTTATTTTTTCTTGTCGCCCCGATTATCCACTCAAGTCTATCAAACCGATAGCAACTGCTCAACCAGCGATGACAAGGCCAGCAAGCTGTATTATTAGGTAAATTTGAACGCAGCTAATAATTAAGAGTTCTGACTATCAATTAAGAGATTTTAAATTTTAAATCTTACATATATGATGTATGTGTGCATTTGATTTAATTGACCTAAAATGTCCAAAAAATATATTAGATAAACTTTTTTTTTTTTTGAAACATTTAGGTCAATTAAGACTTCGTTTGGGACAGCTTCTTTGCTGCTTTCTAAAATAACTAGTACAATATTTTTTGAATTAAAATTTTTTGTACTAAAAAGCAATTTTATAAAGTAGCAAAAAAGCTATTCCAAATGAAGACTAAGATAAATTTATACACATGTCATATATATAAGACTCGAATTCAAAATCTCTTAATTGATAGCTAAAACTTTCAACTAACATATCAAAATAAGCTGCGGTAATTAGATAAACTTGATGCTATAACTAAAACATCACAAAGCTTGTAAGTTACGCATTGGCCCCATACGCTTTCCGCCAAATAGATTCGAAGCCCACCACCAAATCATACATAGTTTAGGTTATGAATGATTTTTATTCGGTTTTCAGGATTTCGTTTGATTTTGATTAAGGGTGAGAGTTTTTGACCGAAATTTAATAAATGTTTTCAAAATTTGAGTAGAAGTTAAGGGGCAATTTTTGGATTTATTTTATTTTATTTTTATTTTTATATTAAATAATATATATTTACTATGTTAAAAATATTATTATTTTTATTAAATATAAAATAAGTTGATTTTGTAATGGCAATGACGGTCATGATAAAATTTTTAAAATTTTTTTTGAAATTTTTCTAGAATCAACTTGATTTAATTTCGGAAATTAAAATAAAATAGTTAAATATCACAATAAATAAATATATTTTTAAAAATTAAAAAATAAAATTAATCTCTAATTGGCCCTAAAATATCGATCTAATTAAAATACTTTGAATGAACTTGAAAAAAAAATGTGTTCTAAAATAATGATTTAAATTTTAATCAAATGATAAAAAAATTAATATTTCTTAAAATTTCATATGCTATAAACTTCCACCAGGATTCTATTAGATTTTACGTGTTTTAAATTAAATCCAGGCTTTATTTTGGACAATTTTTTTATTATTTTAAAAAGAAATTTAGTATAATAAATTTTATTTAAAAATAATTTATACTAAAAAACTGTTTTAAAAATAATAAAAAATTTATTTCTAAGGAAACCTCAATTAGATAAATTTTTTCGTTTTTATATTTTTAATAATAGTATTTATAATTAAAATAATCAAAATCACAGCGAATCTCCATGCTCATCATCATACTATTAAAATCAAAATTTTTAATGAAAAGCGCCGAACCACACTTTTTCCAAACCGCTCCAACCCGTGCTGTAGGTAGCTATTCATCCTTATTTCTTTATTATTAAATATTCTTATTTCTAATAACAAGAGAGAGGTGGGTTGCATTGGATTTGGCTTGGATGGGTGTGAGGTGTACTCCACACATTTAGACAAAAATTATTGTGTGGTTACTGTGGTTATTGGATGTCATTCAGAGATAAATCAGGATATGTCATATCACCATTTTGTTATGTATCGGTGCTATGTACCGGGTGACGTAATACATTCTGATTTATCTCCGGACGGTCCAGTGACTGCACGTAATAATTTCTCTCATTTGAGATGATTTTTTTATTGTAGCTTTTTTGTACTAAGTTCCAAACAAAGCCTTAATGATAAGACGTAACCAAGTTCAACTTTTAGAACAACGGCCAGTGATTCTTTGGATTAGAATTATTGAAGAATTATATAATATGCGGTATTTAGTGAGAATTTTTATTTTATATGCATCTAGGATATCCAAAATTGGAAAACTATATATGCTATTCACTTTCTTGGGGACATATCTGAAAAGAACTTTCGGATTATAATACTTTATTTTTTATCGTGAATTACGTTTTTTAAGTCTATTGCAATCAAAATTAATTGGAATATGATTTAAAAATGTTCGAACAATCTTTGATCGAGGTTGAGATTATATGTGAAAAAAATTCCAGCAATTTTCGAATATTGTTTGAACTCAATTCAAACTTTCTATTTTTTATTTGAATAAGGTTTGTAGAAGGCTTGTTTAGGATCTATATATGGTTCGAATAAAGTTCCTATGAGGTTTGAATATGTTTGGAGTGTATTAAACAAGATTCGGAAAAGTTTTGAACGAGTTTTATATAGCAAAGCACAGTTGCTACAGTCATAAAAAAATTAGTATAATTCAATTGCATATATATATATATATATATATATATATATATATATATATATATATATATATATATATATATATATATATATAGTTCTTCTAGTAACATGATAAATATAACACAATATTTATAAGACAATAGATAAAAATTTTGATACAACTAAATACAATCACAACATCTATAATATAACATAATTGAATTATCTCTCATGTATCTCATGCGAGTGATCATGTACTTTTTACTAATGAAGCCGGCCTCTTTCGATTCACTGGTATTTAGGACACTCATTTATATATCTATAAAATCCTTAATCTAACCACGTCGAATAACTATAAACTGCCCAAATAAATGACTAATAGGCATGGTTGGGATGCCATAAAACGTGATCCGATCATCTGAATTCAAATCAGTCTCATCAAGCAATAATATGTGTATTTTTCAATTTGTTATTAGGAGTTTAGGCCACCAAACTAGCAATTGAAAGAATAATCAAATTTATTTAAAAAAAAAACTCTTAACAAAATTACCTAATTTTCAGTCGAATCCTTATTAGTGCAAAAGTTAGAAAATGATAGATATGTCTTTGCCACTAACATTTAGCACAAAGATGTCATTAATATCAAATGATTAATAATTTTCTCTATCACACTCATAGCTCTATATATGATCCGAGTAGTATAATGCCTCTTTGCATATATAATTAGAGCATGCATTTTCATACATAGTAAGACAACGCAAATGAGTCAACTCCAAAAGAGACACTTTCTGCAAAATATCAAATTCAAGCATTGTTTGTACTATGCGCAAATAATGTTCAAATAATAGCTGAAGAATGATTTAATCTTGTTCAAACTTGTTGATCTCATTTTTATATGAGGTAATCTAGAACTATCCCAAACTCCCGATCATCCATCTAATGGTTGATAGTCAACCATCTGTCAATCATTCAACCATCCATCAATCAAGCAATCAATCGATACGTTAATCAATCAGCCTCCATATATCCAATTAAACTTCAATCATAGTCAATCATCAACCAGTCAAGTAGTCAATCAATCAATCCACTAGCAAACATTCAATTAGCCAAAGCTTCAATCATTCAAATACACCAGCAATCATCCTGCAATCAATCAATCAGTAGCATGCACTGCCACCTTACAATACATCCATCCTGCATTACCCTACAATCATCCAATCTCAAGTCAACTAATCAACCAGCCTGTTCTTCCAACATTCAATCATCATACATCCAATCTCCAGTTAATCAATCAATCAATAACCATGCAACCTCTAGTAAATCTTCAAGTAAATAATCAATCATCATGATTGGCTACTTGGGCCAATGGTTAACTAGTTCGACCGAATTGGTTTAGTCTAGGCTAGCTTAATTGACCAGCAACTTCAATCACCATCAATGAAGCCTCAAATCAAGCCTAAACTTCACCAAACTTCTTTGATCATCACTCCTAGTGGTTTGGACATGACTGGTCATCTTGACCCAGTATATAATTGACTTGGTCAACTAAACCCATACTTAGTCAAACCAAGTCAATCTGGATCATTTCAATGTATACAACTAAAGCAAGAATCTTAAGCCCTCAATCTCACTCCAATGAATAGTGTGAACATGCTTAGTGCTTCCATGAATCAAATCATAGTGAGTTTGACCAAGTAAACTCACAAAGACTTGGTCAAACCTCACTAGATTCCCATGTCTTTGCTCAAACTCTCATACCATGGTTTCAAACACTTGGCCATTGACCCCAGCAAGCCACATACCCCCTACCTGCCACCTTGACTAGCTGACTGGTTAAACCACTCAACAAATGGTCAAAAACACTTTTAATTGGTTAAACTCACTCAAACAAGCTTTTCCCTCCAAGACCAACATATTTAAATGTTTAAATCCCTTCTGGAATCTTCTTAAGCACTCTCTAAACTTAGTTTAAGCTTTAGATTAGTCTAAACCAGCTCTAATGAACCCATGTGCATATAAGGACAAAATGACCTTTAGAAGTCATTATCATTTGCCCGATTATCCCCTACTCTTCTTAACAACCCTAGACAGCTGTCAAGCATCATAGCAAGCTTCCAAATTAATCCTAACCATTCACAACCACCTTAGGGTTTGAATTGACCTCAATGGACCAAAACACTCATTCCAAGCTACACACTCTCTCACTACCTCCCAAGTCCAGCTGTTGTTTCATTTTGCCTCTACACGAACTCCCACACACTTTCCAAGTTTCAATTCGATAATTACAAGCTCATGATCCGTCACACTAAACCCAAACTCCTTTTAGGCTCCCTAGCTCATGATCCAAACCTCCCCAGTTGTTGGAGTCTTCAAAGTGATTCTTTTAGGACTCTCAACAACCAAATCAAGCCCAAGAACGCTTCTTGAGACCCATTGGATCAAGGTAATGAGTTATCCCTTGTTCAAACTCTTTAGGTTTAAATAACTCTATGAATAATGCATCTTAGACCATAAATTATTCTATGAATCCCCCTTAAACTCTATTTAAAATTTTATAAAGCTTGGTTAAATATTTTAAAAGAATGAGTGGTTCTTCATCATTAGGGTTTGTGTTAAACTATGCATGAACTGTATATAACTTGAGCTGTTGATATGAGATTCGACTATTTTGCCTTTCGTCTAATCCACGCGGACCTTCTAGCTGTTCAGATCATTATCCGACAGCGTCTCAGCAGTCAATCCAAAACTACGGGCAATTAGATGGCTCCGCAGAAATGCTGATGCAGATAAGTGAAAACTACATCGTTAAAAGATGCACTACCGTCATTCGATGATTAGCATTTAATGTAGCCTCCACAGTTTTGAGCCATGCAATGAGATGCTGTCGTGTGTAAAGTGATAGCTGCTGCCATAGCTATTAATTCCTAATGATTATCGGCGGCGCAATCATTACCATTTAATGCACTGCCGATGATTTTAATTGATAAAATTTAATTTTAAATGTTTTAAAGTCTATTAAACTTCAAAAATCATAATAAATTCATTTTTAATGGATTTTGATAATTTTGGTGGCTAGGGATTTGTAATTAAAGCATCATTTTAATTAAAAGTAATTTTGAATAAAAATATTATTCATTTATTAAGTAATATTAATTATACTATTTCTATATTTTTAGTAATTACTTAATATCTTTTCTGTGATTTGGGTCTTTAGCTAGCTTCCTTTACCTTGCAATTGTCAATCATCTAGGATTTAACTTAGAGTTCAAGAAGATTCTGTTCAATATGATCTTCTTATTCAGCTTTTAGATTGAGTTCAGTAAGTTCTATCATTGATTTGGATTTCCCATTAAATTATAAAAATGTCTGGAAAACTCATCTTCAACATCAACGTCACTTCTACCCAGTCTACTAAGGGCTCCTAGATCAAGTTTGGAGCTAGTTTCAAGAATCTGTAGATCACATTCACTGCACCACAAGATAAAGTGGTTGCAACTACTCAGTCCGCTAGGTCAACTCCACTCCAAGTCAACATAAAGGGTGGGTCTGTAACTGATCCTGTAGCTACTAAACCCTCGGTATTTCCCACTTGACTTTCCCACAATCAGCTGCCATGACTAAGGTGAAGTCTCTAATTGGTGTTGAAACTCTTGTATTCAAGAACTTTGAGATAGGGCCATCTTCTGGAGGAAGGAGATAACTAAGTCTCATCATCGAATTTTATAGTAGTTCGATCAAACAATGACTTATGTCCACTCCCCGAAGTCCTTCTCTCTGGGTACTACACTAAACTCTTAGTATCTCTCCTTTATCCCCCACAGCTAGGTGGAGAAGCCTTTATAACAATCTCTTCTAATAACCTAGTGCGACAGAGTAACGAAATCCTTTTCACCCTCCTGGTGAGACAAAGAACCTTGGAATCATTTTTCACCCTACTGGAGAAGGTAGAGAACCTTGAAATCTATTTTTACCCTCCTGGTCAAGGCAGAGAATCCTGCGATCTTCAACCTTGAAGCTTTTCTACCAGAGCAACCCCAAGCGATTAACAAAGACACTGGAGGAAATAAGGTGTAAGCCTACTCTGAGCAACCATATGGAATCCCCTCACACTATCTCTCCCTCTCTCACAAGCTCATCTTCTCCTTCTCCAAAATTCTAAATCTCTAAAAAGCTCTCTCTTAGAATTTCTTCAATAGACAAAGACTTCTTACTAAAGTCTTAAGAGAGTTTTTATATTAGGCTTCTAAAAAAACCCTAAAAACTTAATTCTGCCGCTTTTGATCATACAGTACGATTAGTTTATTTCATCCTTTTGGTACTGTACACTGAATAAGGATCTGTACTATTAGTTCAGCTAGTTTGAACTAAGTAAAAGTTTGGTTGTTAAACCTTATGGAACTAGCTCAAGGCTCACTAAGAGGGTGGGTGAATTGGTGCTTTAAAAGTTTTCTTAACTTCAAAATAATAATAAAAATATTTTTAAAAAACATTTTAGTAATTGAAATTACCAAATCCTAATTGATTACGGAAGCAAGAGATTTTATAAAAAATATTAATTTTACTATGATAAAATTTTGATCTGCGTGATAGAGAAATAATCAACATTTTTTAAGCAATTATTAATGGAAATGAAATGCAGGAAATATAAAAGTGCAAAAAAAAATACCAGAGATTTTTATAGTGGTTCAGTCAACTTTGGCCTACATCTACTCCCTAGAGTCCTCCACTCCGAGTATTGTCACCCTCCTGGTGATGGCAGCAGACCTTGACTCATTTTTCTCCCTTCTGTAGAAGGCAGAGAACCTCAGCTCCTTTTTCTCCCTTCTAGAGAAGGTCGAGAACCTCAGCTCAATTTTTTCCCTCTTAGAGAAGGTAGAGAACCTCGAGGACTGGACCAACAAGCCTCTCTCCCTAGAGAACTTCCAAAAGACTCACCAAGGCCACAGGAGGAGCAAGGGTGCAGCTAGCCCGGAGTAACCATGAGATCCCCTCATACTACTTCGCCCTCACACTCAAGCTCACCTTCTCCTTTCTCTCTCAAATCCTAATTTTCTTCTCAAAAGCTCCTCTCTGAGAGTTCCTTCAACAGTCACACATTCCTCTCTTTATTATTCAAGAAAATCTTAAAACATAGATTAAGTATTGGGCTTCAAGAAACCCTAAAAAATTAATTTAGCCACCTCTATTGGGCAGGTGCAGGTGCAGGTGGTAGTATTGATGGCGCAGTGGTCCACCTGTAGGAGTAGCTTCCCCTTCTTCATCAAATTCTGGCTCGGCGTGCTCTTGCCCCTGATGGAAAAGGATACAGAAGGAGGCATCCGTATATAAAATAAGAACATTATTGGGTGGAGCAAGAAATGTGAGTTGGTATTATTTATCGAGGATATATCATATGATATATCCTAAGGCAACATTTCATTTTCTTCGGGTATTTGGATGTTGAATATGAGTTATGTTATGGATATAATCTAGAACCATTTGAGCTTCATCAAATTGAGTATTCGACATAATTAGGCAGGTAATTACAGATAGAACTGGGGTTATGTTAACCTGATCCCCAGCTTTGGGTATAATAGAAGTTCAAAGGACATGCTGGATGATTCGAGCATTTTGATTTAAAGTGTGGACTTCTAGTTGATGTTGGTTTAGTGGTACATTCCTAATGGTCAAGTTAATAGAACTCTAGTAAAAATCATTTGAGATAAGGGATTATGGGTGAGGTCCTTCAATAGAAAGACTGATATATTCTGCTAAATCAGCCTTGGTGATTTCTACATTTTAACAGCAAATAAAAGAAGTTATGGTAAAGTTTTCTAGATTTAGCCTAAGATTGGCTAAAAACTATAAAGAAGTTTAGAGTTATAGGGAAAAGCCAGTATAAGAAGAAATTGAAGAGTAGTAGAGGCGAAGAGGTTCATCACCTCAAAGTTAAGGGCAAGTTGATTTAACATTCATGAAGGGATGATTTTTACCTCTTTATACTTGTGATATGCATCTTCATACCTTGAGGAGAGGAAATGATCATCAAAATGACGAGAAGAGGAGGAGCTCCCCACAGTCATTCTGCTTCCACCAGTTATTAGATAGGAAGGATTAGAGAGTATAAGTTGGAGGAAGTAGTAAGTTGAGTGAATAGAACCATTCAAACCCTTCCAATTTATAGATTTTAGGCTTATCGTACAATATGATCAATGTTTGTGCAATATAATCAGGGAAGTTAATTCATTTGGATGACCTGTCAGAAAAAGTGGTCACATCATACAGTACGGTCAATATCATGTTAGATGATATTAAGGAAATGCGATCATCCCGAGGAGTCATCGGTATATTGTTTGATGAAAAGTATTGTATAATACACATGTTTGTTCGTACAGTATGAAATGCAATTATTATCGTACCGGCTGAATTGAATTCATCCCAATACAGTTTGACACGTGTATCATATATTACGAAGGGAGGTATCATATAGTATGAATGACAATAATTTCATACCAAACAAATTAAATTCCTCAATTTTTTGTGACACATGTGGATCATACAGTATGAGTAGAGGTTCATACAGTATGATGGTTATATCAGTGATCTAATCTGGATCATTGATTAAATGAAGGGTTGTGATTTGTACATCTGTGCATATCATACAGTACGATAAGAATAAAATTTTGAAAGATTTTTTTTTTGTTTAATGAGTCAGTGAGGTGTGTGTGTGATGATTAAAAAACATCTTAAACCAAACATTATTAATTTTTTTAACACAAACAACAAGCAATAACACATAGACATGAATAATAATAAACACATACAAAGTAACACATGTGAATGAATGATTTTTAAAAAAATTGATTTATCTTGAATTAAGCATGAATATCTATAACACCTAGTTTTGTCCTTAAGGTGTTAAAGGTGTCATAGGCTAGGGGTTTTGCAAAGATGTCTGCCAATTGATCTTCTGTAGTTCTATGATGCAATTTTATATCTCCCTTGGCTACATGATCTCTTATAAAGTGGTGCCTAATATCTATATGCTTTGTGTGAATATTGAATTGGGTTTTTGGATATATAAATAGCACTAATGTTGTCACACAAAATTGAAATATTTCCTACAGGTAGTCCAAGATCTAAAAGTTATTGCTTTAGCCATCAGACTTAAGCAATATAGCTCTCTACTACTATATATTCTACCTCAGCTGTGGAAAGGGCTATTGAGTTTTATTTTCTATTAGATCAGAAAATTAAGAATTTTTCTATGAATTAATAAGTTCTAGAAGTACTTTTTTCTATCTACCCTACATCCTGTAAAATTAAAATCTGAATATCCTATAATTTAAAAGAAGTTCTGTATTTAGATTCTACATGCCTTACCTACAGATGAGTAACCTAAGAAGACACATTCATCAGACTTGGGATTAAATTTTCCTAAGGATGATTTTTCATTAATTAAGATGAAGCATCTACACCCAAAGACATGCAAGTAAGAAAGATTTGGTGTCCTTATAGGGTGTCTTATTAAGCTTGGATCTAACATTCACCCTATTTAAAATCTAACAAGAAGTATTCACTACTTCTGCCAAAAAATACCTAGGGAATGAATACCCAGCTAGCATTGCCCTAGCTGCTTTCACAAAGGTTCTATTTTTCCTTTCAGCTATTCCATTCTGTTGGGGGGTCTTAGAGGCAGAGAAGTTATATTCTATTCCTATGTCTTGACAGAAGGATTCAAACTTATCATTTTCAAACTCTCCACCATGATCACTATGAATTGTTAAGATTTTACTTCCTAATTTCCTTTGAATCTAGGTGACGAATATTCTAAATTCCTCAAATGACTTACTCTTATGTGCTAAGAATCTAACCCAAGTAAATCTAGAGTAGTCATCCACTATTATAAATTCATATATTTTCCCTCCTAGACTAGCTGTATTAATAAGTCCAAATAGGTCCATGTGAAAGATTTCTAGTGGCCTAGAGGTGTTAATGTCTTTGATGGATTGAAATAAAGACCTTATTTATTTTCCTAGTTGGCAAGCATCACATAGGTGGTCCTTAATGAAGTCTAACTTAGGTATACCTCTAACTAGATTTTTTTAGGTGATATTCCTAGATTTTTTTAGGTGATATTCCTAAGAGTCTTCATACTCGCATGATAGAGTTGAAAGTTCATGAGGGTTATTAAATCCTAACAAACTAGTCCCAAGGCTAACCAAGAAGGGGGTGAATTGGTTATTTAAAAATTCTTTAATGAAAATAAGAAATTAAAAAATCCCTTGATGTGAAAGCAGATTAGTTTCACAATAATTAAAATTTTTGAGATTTTTAACACAGAACAATTCACAGAAAAAATATAAAAATTAAACGAGAAAAAGTAAATAAAAAGAACACATAAGATTTATAGTGGTTCGATCAACTTGACCTATGTCCACTCCTTGGAAACATCCTTTCCAGGTATTGCACTAAAAATAGTATCTCTCCTTTTGCCCCCACAGCAAGTCGGAGAAGCCCTTACAAAATCTTTCCACCGACCCAATGAGACAGAGTACCTTGAATCCTTTTACTCCCTCCTAGAATAGGCAGAGAACTTGGAAATCATTTTACTCCCTCCTAGAGTAGGCAGAGAACCTTAAAATCCTTTTATTCCCTCTTGGAGTAGGCAGAGAACCTGGATCTGATGTTGATGAAGATCTTCCCAGAGCCACCAAGGAACCAGAAAAGCAGCTTAATGAAGACGATGGAAATCTTGCTTGGAGCAATCTTTGTGAATCCCTCATAACTCTCCCTCAAAAGGATTTCTCTCTCTCCGAAACTATTTCTCTTCCTTCTCTAGCTCTCTCTCAAGAAGACTAAACAGCAAAAGATTTCTAACAGGAGTATTAGAAATCCTTAAATAGTGGGCTTCAAAAAACCCTAATTTTTAAGAAATTCATCTTCTATTCGTACAGTATGATATATGTATCATACAGTATGATTAGTATAATTTAGAATCGTCCAACAAGTTCATGCAGATGAACTGTATAACCTTTAAATAAATTATATGGTATGATACAAATATCGTATGGTACGATCTTCAGGATTTTCTTCTATTCATTTGGGATGATGCTTGGGATGACCAACTTTGTACTCTATCAATCATACAGCACGATTGAAATCATACAGTAAGATTAGTTTAAAATTTATGGCTTTTGAATGGTATAATCTCTAGGATGACCAATTTTGTACACTGTCAATCATATTGTATGATATAAATCATACTGTATAATTGATCACAATAATTGTCCCTGATTTAATTGCCTAATATCATGAGGTTAATTAAGAAATAATTTATTTAAGGCACACAGTATGAATGAAATTGTTTGGTATGATCAACATATTTAGACCCTTAGTGGCTAGGATTTTGACAAAGTTGTATAGATCGTATAGTATGAATTAAAATTATACAGTACAATACACGTATTGTACAGTACAAAGCCAAATCGTACAGTACAAATTACTTAAAAAGAAAAACTCTTTCAAAAACCTTTTTCACTCTCCCCCTGTGTGTGTGCAAGGTTACTCAGCAAATATATCCACCCAATTATAAGATATGACTCAAGAAAAGAAAAAAATATAGAATAAAATAAAAATCGACTTTAACTCTACTCTACCCAGTCCTGAGGTTATCTGAATTACAAATGAATGGTGGACTATAATCCTGAAATGTTAGTATACACAACACAAAATAAAATATCACAAAATAAGATAAAGTAGTAACTGACACAATAATATTTGTTCTCATCAAAATCATAGTGTTTGAACCAGTTTTGCAATAATAGTCTCCTATGCCATAGCCAAGATTCATCAATTATAGCTTTTAGGCATAATGAATTTAAATAATCAATGCAGTTCAAGTCTAACATGTAAATATTGTTCATCTATTTTTCTTCGAACACAAGTTTTTTATTTAAACTAATCATTCATTTGTTAGAAAGAAATTTTATATCAAAGCTTTTGTTGAATAGTTGACTAATACTTAATAAATTATGCTTTAAACCATCAACTAACAAAATATTTTCAATTATAAAGTGTTTAGAGTTTCCAATTATACCTAAGCCTACCACTTTCCTAGTGGTGTTGTCTCCTAGTGTCACCTTGCCTCCTGAGCTAACCTCTAATGTGATGAACTGCTTTATATCACCAGTCATATGCCTCGAGTAGCCACTATCCAGGTACCACATGCACTCACTAAGTCTTTTGTGAGGGCACCCCTACAATGTCATTTAAATGTTAAATTTGGGAACCCAAATGAGTTTGGATTTCACCTTATGCTTGAATGAATGATATGAATGTATGTTATACTGCGATGCATGCAATTTTGGCCTCCACACTAAGTGTACTCTATGGTGGATAGTACATGTGTGGGCTATGTGTCCTAACATGCCACAAGAGTAACACCTAACACCAGGAAATGGATTTACTAACATAGTGTGTTATGGTGCCTCATCCTAGGTTTAGGTGATGCATGCTATGTTGAGGGGTTGTACCACTGAGCTAGTGAAGGTGATGGTTTATTATTCCCAAGTGCAGTAATTTTTTCTCTTAAAAATTCATTTGTATTTTTATAGCTTATCACTTCTAGTTTTAATATATGCTCTCTATTATCTAATTGACATGCAAGTTCTTCTGATTCCTTAAATATTTTTTCTTGTTCAATATGTGATATTTTTAAGGAATTATGTGCATTAGATAGGTTAATATGCTTTTTATTTAATGCATCAAACTCATCTAATAAAGTCATAAGATCATTATCTAAAGTAGAGTGCTCGAAAATTAAACTAGCATACTCTTTTTACAAGGTAGAAAATTCAGTATTAAGACTAACATGCATCTTCTTAAGCTTCCTATACGTATCGTAAATTTTTTCAAATTATAAATAATTCATCATAAGAGAGTTGACATACCTCATCTTGATTTGATTGATCAAGATTATCGTTAGCTATAAGATACATATTTGTTTCCTCCTCCTCTGCTTCTTATGACAATTCTGAGGTAAAGTCGGCCCAAAAAGTTTTTTTTATCTTTTACTTGCCCTCTTATACTTTGGCTTCTCTTCACCCTTCTCCTTATTTGGGTGAGTCTTCAGATTGGGGCAGTCAGCTCGGAGGTGGCCTGATTTCGTGCATTCAAAGCAAATTATGTCAAACGAAATTTTAGTAGTTTTGTGGCTTTTACCTTTGCTCCAGTTATTTTGATGATCCCTCTATTTTCTTTTTAGAAAGCTCTTAAACTGGCATATCATCAAGGAAATTTTGTCATGTTTACTTCCATTGTGGGTAATGTATTTGGTTTCAAAGCCCTGCGAGCTCTACGTCTGGAAGATCTGTGAATTCCTACTTCTTATTCCAAAACTTTCCAAGGTCTGCCTCATGGCATCCAAGTTGAAAGAGATAAATTGAACAAGTATGGTCGTCCCTTATTGGGATGTACTATTAAACCAAAATTCCTCCTCTGAGGCATGACTATCACTGTTAGAATCATTTGCTTTTAGTGCTATAGTTCTCTCCTTCTTTTTTTCTCCTACATCACTTTTCCTTTGACTCACTCCTTGCTTATAGGCAATGAGTGACCCAAGAAAATTATCAATGGAATGAACATTCAAGTCTTTAGATTCAGTGATGAAGTTATTTTAGCATCATAAGAGCTAGGTAAACAACATAGAATCCTATTAACTTTCTCATAATTTGATAGTTCTCTATCTAGTGTATATAAAGATGTCATTATCTGGGTGAACCTAGTATACATTTCAGATATAATTTTACTAGGTTTCATGCAAAGAGTTCATAGTCATGCAAAAGAATGTTTAGCCTAGACTGTTTAACTTCATTGGTTCCTTCGTAGGTGAAACATAACCTATCCCAAATCTCTTTCTCGGTAGTGCATGTAGAAACTAGCATATAGTCTTCAGATTTTAAAGCACAAAAGAAATAATTCTAACACTTAGCATTTAATTGTGCAAATTCCCTATTCTCATAACTCCATTCAGTAAAAAGAATATAGTTTTTGACACCATTAACAACATACGATGGAAGTAAATAGCCAGTTTGAACCATATGCCAAATTCTATAGTCAATGGATTGTAAAATTGTAGACATGCATATTTTCCAAAAATTGAAAGCGATATTTTCAAACAGTGGTGTACGGGCTATAAAATAACCCTGCATAGTGTTATGATTATCAAAATGAGCCATTGATCAATTATTCAAAAGTTTTCTAAAACTTTATTTTTGAAATTCCGCTCTGATACCACTTGAAAGTTTATAAAGGTTGTTAAACCATATAGAACTAGCCTGAGGCTCACCAAGAGGGGGGGGGGTGAATTGGTGCTTTAAAAATTTTCTTAACTTCAAATTAACAATAACAATATTTAAAAAAAAAACTTTTTTAATAATTAAAAATGCCAAATCCTAATTAATTACAAAAGTGAGAGATTTTATCAAAATTATTAAATTTTACTATGATGAAATTTTTATCTACGTGATAGAGCAATAATCAACATTTTTCCCAAGCAGTTATTAATGGAAAGGAATATAGGAAATGTAAAAGTGTGAAAAGGAAAAAATACACTAGTGATTTTTATAGTGGTTCGGTCAACCTTGACCTATATCCACTCCTTGGAGTCTTCCACTCTGAGTAATGCACTAACACTAAGTGACTCTCCCTTTGCTCCCTCAACAAGGTGGAGAAGCTGTTATAGACTCAGTTTTACCAAACCATTGATGTGGCGGGGTGCCGGATGCTATGTGACCCTACTAGTGACGGTAGTGGACCTTGACTTATTTTTCTTCCTCCTGGAGAAGGAAGAGAATCTCATCTCCTTTTTCACCCTCCTGGAGAAGGTAGAGAACCTCAGCTCCTTTTTCTTTCTTCTGGAGAAGGCAGAGAACCTCAATGACTAGACCAAAAAGCCTCTCTCCCCAGTGAGCTTCCAAAAGACTCACCAAGGCCACAGGAGAAGCAAGGGTGCAGCTAGCCCAGAGCAACCGTGTGATCGCCTCACATTACTTCTCCCTAGTACTCAAGCTCACCTTGTCCTTCCTCTCCCAAACCCTGATTTTCTTCTCAAAAGCTCCTCTCTCAGAGTTCCTTCAATAATTATGCATTCCTCTCTTCATTATTCAAGAAAATCTTAAAACATAGCTTAAGTATTGGGCTTCAAGAAACCCTAAAAAATAATTTATCCATATATATTCATATAATACAAGCATGATTCATACAGTATGATCTGTTCAAAACTAGTCCCGTCCAGTACGATGTACACAATCATTCAAATGAACTGTTCAAATCTTATGAACACATCGTATAGTATGATATGTTCTATTTCCTCTATTTGTACAGTATGATTCTTGGAATGATAAAAAATTATATCTGTTAATTATTATGTACTGCTCTCATCGTACAATATATTTAGTTGATTTCAAATAAGTCGTCCAGTATGATATGAATATTGTACAGTACGATTAGTTCAAAAATTATAGTTTCATTTGGTATGATCTTTAAGAAGACCAAATTTTGTCTCTGTTAATCATTTGATATGATCTAGATCGTACAGTATGATTAGCTATCATTAATTAAATTATAATTTAATTGACTAATTACGATAGTTAATTTTAGCAAGATTTCAAATGTTCGTACAATATGATTGGAATTATACAGTATGATTAGTTCAAAATTTAAATTTCAAAATCAAATGTTTATACAATATGATTAGTTAAAAAATTATATTTCAAAATTTAGTGGCTAGGATTTTTAGATTGTAACGAATCGTATAATATGATCAAGATCGTACAATACGATTAGTTCATAGAAACTAATTTTTTAATTAGCCATTAAGCCCACTTTTATATACTGATCGTACAGTATAATTATAAGTCATACAGTATGATTAGTTAAAAAAATTTTAACTTTAAAAATAATTTTCTCTCCCCTTGTGTGTGTGTGCATGGTCAACCAATTTGCATACACTATTTTGTGGCCAGACTCAAGAAATAGAAAATAAAGAAAATAAAATTACATAATCTTTTATATCCTATTTTACCCAATCTTGAGTCTTCAGCAGTCTTAAGTAGTGTATATCTTACCTGAAATATTAATGCTCATAGATACAACAAATATTTAAAATATTTAATAAAAAATATAATAATGCAATCAATATTATTTATTATCATCAAATCACAGACTATGGATTCTAGATTGCAACACTTATCATCCAGTACGATATAAGGAGTCGTATATTATGATTAGTTCAATCGAATATGATTTTTATCCTGTACACTTGCTGGCGGTTAATAATCATCCTGGGATCAAATTGGGTCGTATAGTACGATGGGGGTCATGATACATTATGATTAGATGAATCAATTAATTCTGATTAGATTTTCTTATCATATGATTAAATTAGGCAAGATTTATTAATATCGTCTAGTACGATTGGTATCATACAATACGATTAGTTAATATTGAATTTCAAATTATTACCTAATTTATGATTGGCAGTAGGAAACTTGAATTCTACAGTTCATCCCATACGATGTATATTGTACAATACAATTTATTCAAATTCAAATTTACTTAATTAAGTGTTTAATTACTAACTATTTTACGCATATCGTATAGTATGATTCAAATAGTATATTATGATATTCACAAAATTTGCAACACTTAGTTTTCCTTCCCAGTGTGTGTGTGTGTGCATAGTCACTAAGCTAGCGTACACCTTTTACAGAACTCTTGACTTAAGAAATATAAAAGTTAAATAAATAAAAAATATAAACTCTTTGCAAAAACATCAAACATATTCTACCCAGTCTTGAGATGAGCCTTTTGCACCGTATACGATGTACCTAAAATGTTAGTGTGCATAAAAAAAAATATCCAATAATAATATCAGGATAACCAAAATAGAAGCCTAATAATATTTGTTATCATTAAAATCATGAGCTCGGGATCCTGGTTTGCAACAATCTCATCCTTTTTTATGATGATAAACATTATTGGTTGAATTTTTAAGTTAAGTTGATTGACACCTATTCTCCCCCTTACTAACTATATGTGTCTTTTTAATTTTTAAATTTTTTTATTTTTTTAATTTTTTTTTGAGTAAAAAAGATAGAACTAAACATAACAAAGACTAAGGGGAAATCTCCAGTTAGTGACTTCGGATGCGACAGGAAGGAATGTTGTCAAAGGTGGTGGCGATGCAAGGTGGTGGTGAATGCAAATGTCATCGAAGGCCATGGGATGGAACATCATCGAAGGGGGCTAAGAAGTGCCATCATTGAAATCGAAGGAGGCTGAGAAATTGAATAAATGAAACATGTGCTTACTCAGTCGGTTAGATAGGGCAGTTAGCATCAAATATGCGATGGATTTGCCATTGCAATTGTGAGGCAGATATTCAGTCGCAATTCTGCCACAAAGAATCATTGAAACTTTCTACCTCAAATCTTCCACCATTTTTTAAAAAAAAACTTTTTGCCGCAAAGTCTGCCACAAATCCTCCACGAAAAAACTTACTTTCTTGTAGTGCATGAAAGGAGACTGATGGTGAGGAAGATGGGTGTCAAACATCACTGGATGACATACATCAAATATTGATAAGCATCGCACGATGGTCAAATGAAACATTAGACATTAAATAATAGTTATAAGTATTTAAATTATTTTCCTTATAAGAGGGGAATACTAACTATTATAAAATCAGGAATCAAATGATAGATGCTAATATACATCAAATATTGGTGAGCATTAGATGACTATTGACAACAAATGTCAGATCTCATGGATGTTTAGTGCTCTACTCTATCATTTTCTTTATTAAATGCGCCACTAATGACAAATAAGGCAAGAATTCATTGTTGATGACTGGTAGTCATAGGGCATTGGCATGCGTTAATTGATAATCAACTATAAATGTCAAAAGTCAAGCATTGGGTATCAAGTTTCTATGGCTAACAGACATTGGTCGTTAACATTCATCAGATGATGATCAACTTGGAATGTTAACCATCATGTGGATTGAATAGGAACGTCAGACATCGGGTGATGATCAGTGGTTTGGTTGGTCATTCTATTATAGAAAAAGAAAGAAACAACAACATATATGAGTATTTCACATCACTTGTAGATACATGTCGAATATTGGTAGGTACTAAATGGCAATCAACTAAGAATGATAGATCTCAAATAATATTTAATGATCTGCTAGGTGATTCCCACCATAGAAGAGGAAATAGGTGAGTAGGAAGATATACATTAGACGTTGTTGGCTAACAAATGTCTAACATTAGGTGTCAAATGAAGGCCCACTGAGAATGTCAAATGTTGGATGATGAATTAGTGGCATGCTTGCCCATTTTGTTTATGGAATGGAAGACTAGAAAATTTGGGGTGCTAGAGGATGACTAGTTCACTTTGGTTCTTGGTATATGTCTAACAATAGTTGACAAGAAACATTTGATGTTAGTTAATGTCAGACAGTCTAACTCAAAACATCTCCTTGTAGGAGAGGAAAATGGAAAAATAAAAAGATTGGTTCCATCGAACAACTTTAGGCAATAGTAATAGTGCACATTGGTGCTGGTCAGTGGGCAAGCATCAATGTTGATCGACAACGAATGTTGTTGTTTGTTGAAAAACATCAAGCTATGGAGAGGGGTGGTGTTGGCATTAGGTGATGCCATACCATAGGTTATGAACGATTTTGAGTGCTAACAATCAGAGCTCTATAATTTTTTGAGTCCATAAATTCTCTCCACCAAAATCCTTTTTGGGGATTCCCTTTAATGCATAGAATCATGACCTATTTAATGATTTCTAAAATGGACATCGTTCAATTAGAAATTAGGTCATCCCATCTAATCAAAGTTAATCTCAATATCCTAAATCCTTCAATATTTTTTTAAACATCATAATGCCTTAATGATATAAAAATAAGTGAAGCTCATCAAATTCTTCTCATTAAGATACTCATTTTCATTATAAATTTGTTTAAAATATAGTTTATACGATTTTCAAGTTGATTTCAAATACTTTTTATTTGAATACTCAAGTACTTTGAGATCTACATCAATGTCCATTCCTAATCAAATATCTTCTCGAATCACACATTAATAATATATTTTTAAAAATAGGTACATATTATATATATAGACTCACGGCAATAATTGAAAAAAAAAAGTTATATAAATAATTATTTGATAACCCTATGATTAGCTTGACCTGTCCCAATTTAAAACCCCATCTAGGACACAATTATTTTTCTCTACTCCCACCAACTCCATAGCACATTGGTGAGTGCTGACCTCCACCTCAATTAATTATATTTCCAACCATCGATCACATCAAGCTCCTCGCCCACCATTGGCGCTCACCCGCAAACCCAAGATGCTTTTCACCCGCCGGAAGTCGCCGCCGCTCTACAGGTCGTCGGAGCCCCTCGTCGCCAAGCAAGCTGCCCCCTTCTCCTCAAGCCGCAAGCACAGTAGTCTTCTCTCCATATTCGCCGTCGTGCTCTCCGCCCTCCTCCTCGCTACTTTCATCTACAACATTCAGCCCGCCAAGTCAACCCAAGACCTCCCCGTTGACCTTCCCACCCCAACCCAAGTTCATACCGCGAACACCAGCATAATTGCCAAGACGTCCGCGGCGGCGGAGGTGGTAGAGAAGAGTTTTGTGGGCGTGCCGGCGAGCTGCGACCTCTTTTCCGGCGAGTGGGTCTACGATAACGTCACGCGGCCATTTTACAGAGAAGAAGCATGTGAGTTTCTCACCGCTCAGGTGACGTGCATGCGCAACGGCCGCGTTGACGATACTTACCAGAACTGGCGGTGGCAGCCTCGCGATTGCTCTATTCCCGAGTACGTTTTCGTTTGCAGATTAAGTTAATTGTAGGTTAATTTTGCCCTAATTAATAGAATTGCTAATTACTTGGGATTCGGACAATTTTTTACATTACTATCTGGGGATTGGGGGAAATGTGCAAATTCATAAAAAATAATTACTATTATTTTAATAATAGATAATTAAAAAACTTACACCCATGCACTATTTTATTATTTCATATTTTGTTATGGAGGGTGAAAATATAAAAATGATTATCATAAATTCTAGAATTAAAAAACTAATGTTAATTATTTTATTTATAATTATCTGGGGACTTCATAGGTTCGACGCAAGGCTAATGCTGGAGCAGCTGAGAGGAAAGCGGCTCATGTTCGTCGGCGACTCGTTGAACCGGAATCAGTGGGAATCCATGGTCTGCCTTGTTCAGTCCGTCATCCCTCCAGGGAAGAAAACCCTAACAAAAAACGGTTCCTTCAACATTTTTCGAGCTGAGGTAAGTAAAAAAATCTCACAATTTCTCAAGTCTTGACTGGTGATCTAAATTGGTATTTTAGCATTATTAGCAATTTAATTATTAATAATTAATAATATATAGATTTTAAATTATCAGAATGCTTGGTCATTAAATATGCTATAAATGAAATAAATCTTTAGAATAATTAAATATCATGAATAAATTATTAATGTAGGAGTATGATGCCACAGTAGAGTTCTATTGGGCGCCATTTCTTGTGGAGTCTAACTCAGATGATCCAGCAAAGCACAGTATTCTTGAACGGATCATCATGCCGGAGTCCATTGAAAAACATGGCAAGAATTGGTTAGGAGTGGACTTCCTCATCTTCAACACCTATATTTGGTGGATGAACACAATCACCATGAAAGTCTTGTGAGTAGTTGAGCTTTCTCTCTCTCTCACTCTCTCTCTCTCTCTCTCTCTCTCTCTCTCTCTCTCTCTCTCTCTCTCTCTCTGATTTATATGATTGATTGGAGGTATGTGGGGTGGAGGCAGGAGGGGGTCTTTTGATGGGGGATCGACGGAATATGAAGAGATAGATCGGCCGGTGGCGTATGAGAGAGTGCTTAGAACTTGGGCAAAGTGGGTGGATGAGAACGTGGATCCCAAGCAGACCATGGTGTTCTTCATGAGCATGTCTCCTCTCCACATCAAGTAAGTTACTTTACTACAAAGTATTTTATTTTGAAAATCATTGTCACCTAAAGTAGTTATTAGAAATCAAAATTTAGTCAAAATAAATCTTAAAGTAATTGAATTTATTTTAAAATTTATTAATATATTTTAATTACTTATATATATTACAATCATTTCAAATTAAATTTAATTGTTTAAAATTCAAATTTTGATAGGATATTCTCACTTTTTTTTTCTTCTTTTTGAAAATTTTGAGTAAGTTATCATGACTCAAATTTAGTTATTAGAGATTTCATAGTATTTCATTTAATTTAAAATGAGTGTAAAGTATCAATATAACTTAATTACTAAATTTTCATGATAATTTTGAATTAGGTATCTTTAACTAAAATTTTTTCATGAGCAAAGCATTTCAATTTTTGGTCAAAATAATTTTTAAAATTATTAAATATATTCTGAAATCAATATAATAAAAAATTGATTAGTTAATTATATATTAAATTCATTTTAAAATAAATTTATATCTTAAAACCGAATCCTGGTCCTTTTTTTATTCACTTAAGAATCCTTTATAATGCCTTCATTAAGCTCTTGATTCATCAAACTTGTACTAAAAAGCTTGATTCAATGGCCAAGCAGCATTTTTTTAACCAGTGAGTTGAGCGACTTGAAACCCGCAGTTCATGGAATACTTTATGCTTCCTTACAGCTTTTTTTATTGCTTTCTACTGAAGCTATTTAGCACATAATTTTTTTGAAAGCAAGAAAAACAGTGGCGGCTAAAAGCTATTCCAAACGAAACATTAGAATACTGTATTTCACTCTCAAAATAAATATAAATTAAATTTTTGTATAGCCTAATTATATCAATAAATATGAATTAATTTGTATTTTATATAAATCATGTGAATTTTATACTTTCTCTTCCATATCTGTACTGCAATAAAATTAAAAAACTCCTAAAACTTGTAGGAATTTGTTTAAGCAAGATAGCATTACACTTGACTATTTTGTTTATTTGGCCTTCTCTTCTTGCTCAATAATAATTTCAGTAAAGCTACTTGACTTTTATGTATGCTTTGAGAGCAAGCAAAGTAATGCAAAAAAATCATGAGAAAAGTAGCTTTGGGAGTAGGTTGGAAGCACAACAGAGACCAGCATAACTACTGGTCATCAGCAAGCACCAGGAAAAAGAATGATTGCTAAGATGAACAGTTAGTTTAATAAATCACATAAGCGTTGTCCATCATATATGCCTTGTGTCATTTTCGTTTGTTTTATGTTAATTAACTTATTATAAGAATTTAAAAAGTTAGATTCAAGAATTCATTAATTGAGAGCAAATTAAGTTAAACCTCTGCAATTTGGGATATGGCAAATTAAAGTTGCCTAAAGCCTCGAATTCCCGAGTATTATATCTAGTACAAGTCATTGAAGTTAGTTCTTGTTGCAGGCTAGAATATACGCGGCGATAGAGTTAGAATTCTACGTCTTAGCGTTGCATGAATATCCAGCTCATACACAGAGAATACGAGATTTTTACGTGGAAAACCATGGAAAAGGGAAAAACAATAGGGCCTGGCCCAGTTGAAATGATTTCACTAGCTTGAGTAGGTTACAGTAGGCTGACTCACCTCCAAGGGCGATCAAATTACAAGTATCAACTGTATGGTGGAAGCCGGGGGTATATGAAAGTCCGATGTCACTCTGGTGGAACTTCGGGGTCACCCGGTGATCTGGTAGAATTTTAGGCCTCAGGTGGTGGTCCAGTAGAACTCTGGGCCTTAGGTGGTTGTCTGACATAACTCTAGGCGTCAGGTGGTGATGCGGCAGAAGTCCGGGCCTCAGGTGGTAGTCCAGTAGAACTCCAGCCCTTAGGTGGTTGTCCGGCAGAACTCCAGGCGTCAGGTGGTGGTCCGATGGAGCTGAAGATGTCAGGTGGTGGTTCGGCGGAGCTAAGGACGTCAGGTGATGGTTCGGCGAAGCTCAGGGCGTCAAGCGGTGGTTCGGTGAAGCTCAGGGCGTCAAGCGGTGGTCCGACGGAGATCAGGGCGTCAAGCGGTGGTCCGATCGAGTTGAGGACGTCAGGTAGTGGTCCAGCGAAGCTCAGGGCGTCAGGCGGTGGTCCGACGGAGCTGAGGACGTCAGGTGGTGGTCCGGTGGAGCTCAGGGAATCCGGTGGTGGTCCAATGAAGTTAAGGACATCAGGTGGTGGTTCGGCAGAGCTCAGAGCATCAAGCGATGGTCCGGCGAAGCTGAGGACGTCAGGTGGTGGTCCGGCGAAGCTCAGGGTGTTAAGCGGTGGTCCTGCGGAGCTGGGGACGTCAGGTGGTGGTCCAGTGGAGCTCAGGTCAAGCAGTGGTCCAGCAGAGTTGAGGATGTTAGGTGGTGGTCCGGCGGAGCTCAGGGTGTCAAGCGGTGGTCCGGCGGAGCTGAGGACATCAAGTGGTGGTCCGGTGAAACTCTGGCAGTGGTCGAGGAGGAGCAAGGAGGCAAGAGTGATCTCCGATCTCTCTCTTTTCTCCTCAGGATTAGGGGTCCCTTTTCAAGAGGAGAGGGGGCTCTATTTATATATTTTTGGGAGTGGCATTGCTCGTAAATAGGAGGAAGATCAAGGGTAATTAGGGAGTAGTTTGAATGGACGGCCGATGTTGCGAATCCCTTGATCATGAACCGTTTGCTGGACATTTCAATGTCTTAGTGATATAAAAAATTGGCAATCTTGGGCTCGTTGGATTCGTCTCGTTGAGCCACTCAATTTGACTATAAGCACGTCGTGTTTGAAAATCATTTGGTAATCCAAATTGTGGTTTGAATCTTCCAACAACGCTTCAGACCCTTGATTTGGATTTATTTGGGCTCGGATTGGATTGAATTTGGAGTCGTTGTGTTTGTATTTCTGAGACGTTCAGTTCGATTGTAAGTTCTCGGAAATCGGAGTTTAGATGGCCCCAATTTTAATTTCGGAAGTTTCCAACTTGGTTTTGCCTCGAGATTCGTGCCCGATCAAGATAATTTTTCAAGGATATATAGTTCTAACTCGACCCTTTGTACCAAGCTCTTGAACTTGATTAAGAGACTTATGAGATCTCTGATGCAACTCATATTTGTTGGGCCAAATCAGGTAGCCACATACATTCTTCTTTATTTACTTGATTAAGAATTAGAATTACTCATAATCTATCACTATTTGCTCTCTTTTTTTTATTCTTCCACCTTTGGGTCTAGGAGGTCTTTCCATTATCTACTACTAATGATAGAGGAGAATGATATTATATAGTATTATCTTGAGTTTAGTGTTTGTTCCCAGTGTCATTTTGCCACATTAAAACCATCATCAAATCTAAACCCCGCTCGTTAGGTTTAGATTCTATTGTTCTAATACTAAAACCATCATCAAATCTTAGAGAACCTAGCTAAGGCTGGGGCAGGAATAGACAAACACCATGATGCGGCCACAGATCCTTTGATACAGGCGCTGCAGGTATTGGTGGAGATGTTCGAGCTCCAACTCGATAATCTCTTCTTGAATGTACGGAAAATACTAACTGTATTAGCAAACCTGAACTCCAAACCACAACAACCATGTGATTATCCTGTTAGTGACTAAGATAGCCAGCTACAAGAATAGGTAGTCTGTTCAGCCTCCCCACGAGGGTAAAAATTCTTCTACGAGCAAGTTGGAGAAGTACCATTGACGATTCTAATAGATCGGATTCAAATTTCTCAGCTCGATGAGGCTTGTGACAAGGTCGTCATGTTTCTGAGGAAGATGAAAAATTAGAGGCGTGGGCTTAAGATGATATGAAGTATGTTTGAAATGCCAATCAATCCCATCACTTCGCAAAATATTTCAAATTCAGATTTGATATTCCGCATTTTAACGAGCTTATGCATAGAGGATTGTTCGGATTGGTTGAAGTTTGTCGAAACTTTCTTCAAATGAATGGAGATACTAGAGAAAAATAAGGCCAAAGTTGTGGCTCATAAAGTAAAGGGCACACTAGTTGTTTGGTGGTAACACAACAAACTGGAAGTACATCAATGTCAAGAGGGAGAAATTCTAATCAAATCATTGCTGAGAATGCATATATTGATCTGAGAATGATTCCTTTCTATTGATTATGATCATATCATATATCGCCAAAGCCATGTATAGTGGAAATTGATAAGCGAATACACAAAAGGATTCTATTATTTAGAAGACTGAGTCAAACTCCGTGAACCAAAATAGCACATGGTATCATATTACATTAGTAGACTTAAGAACTCACTTTTTGAATTGCTTTCCGTTCAATCCATTCAATCCTCATCCAAAGGTATCAGTTTTGAATACAAGGTTGAGAGAAACCAATCTTGACTCTCATATCATATTCTTCTACCAAGAAGATCTCCATTCAATTTTCTAGTGAAAAATACAGCTTCCTTTATGCAAAATAAACCCCTTTATCATAGCTCCCTACCTCCTCTACCACATAGCAACCATTGAACGCCATCTATGTAACACCTCAAGGTCAAAATTTAAAAAAATTATCTATTTTTAACTCTTAATTAATCTACCAAAACTACTAATCTCATTACCATAAATAGAAGTCAGTGGAAGCAATAATAAATTCTATTTTTTTCAATTTATAAATCTATTTATTTTCACAAAATCATATATAATAACGAAGAGTTCAATCACAACATTATTTTATATTTTTATACTCCTGACTACAAAATAATAAAATAAAAATAAAATAAAATAAAATAAAATATGAATCCTAATTCATCTCACTCCACTGAATCCTAACTCCTCAAAAACATGTAAAAAATCACTGAGTGAGCTAAAAGATTAGTACGCTATCATAACCTACAACTTTAATCAATGCAGGGTAATATAAAGCAATATATATGTAATCCTTCAATTAATAACAATATGAATCTATAATTATGCAAACATGTAGTAGTCAATATGTGAATAGTGTCATCTCATATGAGCAATGAAAATTAATATAAGCAATGTAATTCTTAATTAGTGAACAGTAGCCATATAAAGGATCAAAAAATTATGTCATTCATATACTCATGTCAAATGCAATGAAATGGGTCTATCATGAATCTATACATGCCTATAAATTATATCATTTTATCTCAATTTATATGTTAACTCATATGTATCAGTATACGTGCCTTACAGAGCAAGTGCTTTATATCTAATCTATATGGTGTACATCGTATCAATATGTATATCATGTACTATATCATGTATAAATGCAATGTATATCACATGATTCATATGTATTAGATACCTTTGTATCAATCTTATCACTCATATCATATTCTTATGTTGATCATATCATGTATCATGTTCATATCATATCACTTATATAATTTATTATGTATGCTTATGTCATATACAAGCAAGATAGGACACTTTGCTACCTGTGGTGTTTTTTCTATCCCATTCTATAGGTCAACTGTACAGGAATCAGTCTCAATAATATAAGTCATATTACCAAGAATAAGTCTCATATCACATATCATAAGTTAGGTGGCTTTCATGTAAGAAGTCATCACTTCCTGTCTATCAGTATATCATGTCACATCAGTCAACCCACTTCTACCTCCCTTGTTTATCTCACTTAGGATTCTTCTATAAATCTTATTTAAATAAAAGTATGTCGACCCACCCTTCTGTACATGATAATATGTCTCTAGCCAACCCAAATCAATCAATTATTTTCAGCTAGCCTTTCTTACTTTTACACACATTTCACATTATATAAATCATAATAACAAATATTATTATACGCCCAATGCAATTATCACTATATTCATCAATATGTCTATAATATATCAAAAATATATTTTTGATTAAATAAACAGTAAATATATGCATATTATGTATTTCATGTCCAAAGGCAATATACTAACTCCTAATTATTTTATACTCAATATTATACTACTCATTTCAATCAAAATAATATATAAACAAAACTATCTAGTGAAATTTTAACAATAACTATTCAAAATGCTTAAGTTAATGATATCTACCACATAGCAAAAAATACATGATGAAAAATCATTAAAATAAGAAATATTGCATTTTTATCAATTTCGGGAGGGAGGTAAATAGACAAAATGTAAAATCATTAAAAATAGAGGAAGAGTTAAGATTATCTACCATGATCAGAACACTTTTCCCACTTGGAGCAACAAAAAATATTGGCCTGAACCCACCCTGCATTCTCTCTCCTCTTTTCTCCTCTTTCTTCTTTTATTCCCTTTCTCTCTCTTCTCTTGCCTTGCCAAAATGAAATGGGGAAGCGAAGAGAGGTAGTGAGGGTTTTAGTTAATTATTTTATATATTTTTATTTTTTAAAAAATAAATTTTTTGGCCTAGTACTACAATACTCTAGACAGTACCATAGCAATCTAGACTTAGTGCCAAGACGCTCTAGACTTAGTGCCATAACACTCCCTCAAAATTAAGAAAATTGGAGAGCTTAATACCACGGCGCAGTCTACCCAGCACTGTAGTGCTCAACCAACCAAATTTTTAAGAAATTATGGAAAATTAATTTGAGATTATTACAATCTACTGACCTTAGAAAATGTCATCCTCAAAATTTTCCTCAATGTACTACTAACAGATATAACAGAATCAATGATCACTAATCATATCGATCATTAATCAAAATATATACTTATTCATTCACATATGTGTGCATGTCAATCAATCATCTAACATATTATATAATACATTTCAATCATAAGAAATAACATTCAAAATAGAGAACTTTGTTAGTGGACCTTTTTTGTACATCTCTCACTTCCCACTAACTCAAGTTATATACTTTAGGTTGTACTAGTGTTATCATCACTAAATGTGTGGGCTGCCTCTGGCTTACACTCACCTTTTTAACATCAGTCCTGCTCACATAATATTCAATGTACATTTTGGATCTTACAATCCTCTATCCATATACTTGCCTATACTAATCAATCCTATATCCAGATCTCTCTCTAAATCCTCTCTACAAGTAGTCCATCATCCTGTGTCTGTATTAACCATAACTAAAGCACTATCCTATAATCAAATAACACTATCCTACATGTCTCCTACCACATATGGGGCACTCTTGTATACTACTTGTTAGTATCATGGGTCCTCTCCTAACATCAACAAACATACTTCTCTTCTCACTATTTTCTCCTCTTGCCACCTCTTCAACTACTCTCTTTCTACTCATATCATGGCTGCATAAGGAATAGCCAAATCATTTTATACTAATCCAGTTCTCTCCACAAACTCTAAAAAACTCCTAAATTCTCAATGGTATAAGTTGGTGTCTCAATTCAACCTTTAATCCTATTAAGAATCTATAATATTTCTCCTATACAGTACTGACTAATTGAGGTGCATAACTAGCCAGTACAGTAAACTCAGCTTCATATTGCATCACTATCCTATTTCCCTACTCAAATCTTATGATAGCTTCATGCATCTGATGTCTTGTTGCTGGTGGGGGCACAAACTAGAACCTAAAAATAGTAATAAATTTTGCCTAAGTAATCTCTACATTCATCCTTCCTTAGAATTTCTCTCATTGTTGTCTTATGCATAGTCTCTCAGCTTCTCCTTCAAATAGAAATACTGGTAATGATACTTTCTTATTCTTTGAATATTATATGCTATCAAATATTTTTTCTATCCTTAGTAACTAGTCCTCTGTTTTCTATGGTTCTATAGTTCCCTTGAATAGTGTGGGTTTCAACTTGTGAAATATATGTAAGTACTTAACCTCTTCAATCTCCTTGGCCTCAATTTGCTTTCTTTGTGCATCACTCATCAATTGAGCTATCAAATTTACAAACTGCATCATACCAACCATATTCCTGGGTTTAAGGTTATTACAATTAATCTTTGAGAACTTTCATTGGGAGTTTCTCATAAGATAGCTAATGCACATATCCTAAATACACTGTGATGTCATGCAAAAAAGCTAAAGCTTCAAATGCTCAACATAATGCCTCTATTGATCAACAATGATGTTTCAAGTTCTTTAAAGAATATAATTTAGTCATGATACATATCAATAAAACTTATTATCCCATCTATACTTATGAGAAACTATATGCAAAATAGATTGGTCCATTTCCAATATAATAGAAAATTAGTGATAATACTTATATTATTGACTTTCCTGATCATTTGGAAGATTTTCAAAACTTTTAAAGTCACCCCCTCCTCCCAAAATAATAATAATAATAATAATAATAATAATAATAATAATAATAATAATAATAATAATAATAATAAAAGGCCACCAACATCATTAAGACATTGAGTCAAGTTCTTCCAGAAAAACATGAGAATTAATATAGCCCATTTTTGTTGGGTTGAATCGAGTAACCACATACATTCTACTTTATTATTATTATTAAGAATTAGTATTAATTTTTTATCCTATCACTAGTTTACTATAAAACCTTTTGTTTCCCTTTTTTTGGTTCTTCTACCTCAAGTTCATGAGGTTTTTTTTTATTATGTATTGTTAATATTGGAGGAAAATGATATTGCATGATATAATTCTAATTTAATTTAATGTTTTTCTTTACTTCATTACGCCCTATAGAAGGAGAATCCCTCCTTTGATTTAGCTTCTTCTATTCTACTACTTCATTCCCCTAATTTGATTTAACTTCTCTCTACACATTTTACTCCCTAATGTGATTTATTTCTAGTATTCTTCCATGTTCATTGTTGGATCTAACATCTTTGGTGTGGCAAGTATGGAGTATGGAAAAAAATAGGAATAAGAACATGAATCACCATGAAGATTGCGAGAGATATCTTCATAACAATCAACATTTTGACTATTTCACTTATTAACAACTACAACACATGAAGAATTACTTGAAAAAGATGAGAGCTATCCACACGCCACTAATCTTACTTCTTCACATTATGCACAGGAATCATTTGTTTCCTTTTACTCATCGACATCGTTTAGCTTTGAGCATTAGCCGCATCTATGGCTCCATTTGAAGATTAAAAGCTTATTCATTAACGAGTGTACTGCTGAGGCTCCTTTATTTCTTTGACTATCAAAGTATAGGCTTAGCCAACAAAGGCTTTCTTCTTTTGGATCATGGAGGTTCAACCACCACAAAATTCAAGACCCCGATGCTAGATTCGTATAGAGAGAAGTGAAAATTCCATCGACCACATCACTCGTTTTATTTCTCATGTCTTCATCCAAGAAGCATTGCTTCCTTCATCGACTTCAAACAACAATTTATCACTAAATTTACTAATGCCTCAGAGTCATTAAAGAACTCCTAAACTCTCTTAAACATAAGATATTAAGGAGCTTCTCTAATATTTTGTTACTTAAATCTAATGGAAGATGTTAGATATATTAGACCTGAATCCCATTATCACTTATATAATATTTAACCAAACTCCATGCCAAAGCACATTTTATTATGTTCTCCACTTGAATTAGTCTGTCACACCCTAGGTCCAAAAGGTGGTGCACTCTGGTAATATGGAACTCGATGAAGGGATATAAAGTCTTATTTTGCACTTACAAAAAAAAAACATACATATACAAGTGGTACAATAGAACATATATATACTAGAGTAAGCAGAGGAAGGGAAATTAAATATTCATTTCATTAATAAAAATTCAAATAAACAGTATACCCAAGTAGTAATACTAAAATAAGTAAAAGAAATCTAACAACAGATAAGAAAACTACCCAACCCTCGAAAGCAAAACATAAAAGACCTACTAAAAATACCAACTATAATCTCTACGGTTGATAGCTGTGCTCATGAAATGGCAGTCCACCTAGCACTCTGACAGGACAAGTTATGTAAACGTAACAACGCCTGAGTTTGATAAATCAAACTCAGGAAGTAACTCATATCTATCAAAGCATAAATGAAAAATCAATGAGGCATGTAGAATGAACAACCAAAAGGTGGGAGTAGCAACATATAGTTACTATATCAAAGTAGCAATGACACATGCCATGTCTCATATAAGAGATTCTAGTATGTTGGTGTATATGTCATATATCTATTAATGTTAAATCATTTTAATGCTTACGAATACACCACACTAGGTATCCTCGTACCACAAAATGACTTATCTATCATTCATTATTTTTAAATCATGTATATATATATATATATATATATATATATATATATATATATATATATATATATATATATATATATATATATATAGAATATCATTAATCAAGCCTAAATGTTTCAGGCCGAACATGATTAAGTCGAAAGTGTTCAAAATAACCTTGATTTTGTAATTTATGAATTAAATTCTAATCTAGAATTAGAGCCTACAATCATGTATAAGAGCCAATATATATGGAATAATGAAAGCATATTAAATTAAGATCTAATGCCATCAATCAAATCTATAAACCTAAACAATCACTAATAATAGTAATAATTAATAATAACTTACTCTTAATGAATGATTTCGATCAATGAGAAAGGAAGGAGGAGGAGGACTCAACCTTGGTCCAAGAGGAAGAAAATAGAGAGGGATTTTCTCTAATGGGGGTTGTGAGATGGAAGAGAAGACTAATAGTTGCGAGAGAAAGAAATAGAAGGTTTGAGGGCGACTGAAGAGAAGGGGAATTAAATGACAAGGGAAGACGGCCAAGGGAGGAGAATCAATCGAATAGGGAAAGAACCACATGATTTGCGTTATTGGAGACAATGACGTGAATGGAGATGTTGTTCAGTTCACAGGAGAGCAAAGAAGGCACCGATCAAGTTCATGCAAAGGAGAGTTCATGTGCGACCAATTCGTGTACTGCCACAACGTCGATTCACACCTGAATTGAAGCCAGTTTGGCTTATAACGTAGTCAAATATGTCGGACAAATTACTAGAGTTCGGCAATAGTTACGTCAATAGGAGTATAATCATGTGACTTTGACATCTAAGCCCTTTAACTCTAAATTTATGGGACATTCAAATGATATTCTCGAGATCACTGAATAAGACATGTTATCATAGATATGTTAGCCAAGAAAGCTAAGAAGCCGAGTTAACAATAACATTATATAGTGTTTCACCTTAAGAAGAGAGAAATGGGCATTATGACTCATAATACTTTAAAAAATGAGAGGACATCACAAGATCTGCTTTAGCAAACCTGCACTCCTCTCTTAGTATCACTTTTTTAGCTCAAAAGAGTAGGATCAAATTCTAGATAAAATATTTCTCTGAGAAACATTTTGAGACTTATCTCCTCTCTTATGTTATTATATTTTGAGTATGATTCATTTTGTTTAATAAATTCTTCATAATTTTCCAAAAAAGAATTTGTATTTAATATATCATCAAAAAATTATCTTGATCAGGCACGAATCTCGAGGCAAAATCAAGTTGGAAACTTCAAAAATTAAATACAAAACCATCTGACCTTTGATTTCAGCAAACTTATAGTCGAATTGATCTTCTCGAAAATGCGAATCCAACGACCCCAAATTCGACTCAGTCCGAGACCAAATGGGTCCAAATCAAAGCCCATAGCACATTTGGAAGGTTCAAACCATAATTCGGATTACCAAATGGTTTCCAAACATGACGTGCTTATAGTCGAATTAAGCGGCTCGACGAGATGAATCCAACGAGCCTAAGATCGCCAAATTTTGATATCATTAAGACATTCAAATGCCCAATAAATGATCCACGATCAAGGGATTCAACATCGGTCATCCATCCAAACCACTCCCAATTTACCCTTGATCTTCCTTCTATTTACGGACCATGTCACTCTCAGAAATCTATAAACAGACCCCTCACATTAGGACATCCATTCATCAAACACCGCCTAGAGTTCTATCGGACCACCGACCGACGTCGGAGTTCTACCAAACCACCGCCTGACGCCGGAGTTCCGCCAGACCATCACCCGACGCCGGAGTTCTGCCAATCCACCGCCGGACCACCACCTGACATCGGAGTTCCATCGGACCACCGCCTGATGCTAGAGTTATGCCAAACCACCGCTTGAAGCCGGACTTCTGCCGGACCGCCGTCTGACGCCGAAGTTTTGCCAAACCACCACCAGACCATCGCCTGACGCCGGAGTTCTGCCAAACCACTGCCAGACCACCGCCTGACGTCAGAGTTCCGCCGGACCACCAATAGAACTCGGAGTTCCGCTAAACCACCAAATAACGCCCAGACTTCCGCCGGACCATCGCCTTACAACTACAGTCTTTCTAACCTCTATCTCCTGCTAACAACGGTCCTTCCGACCTCCGTCGCTTACTATGGTCCTTCGGACCTCCCTCACCAGACAACTATTTTTCTAACCACTGTCTCCTGCTGACTACAGTCCTTCCAACCTCTGTCGCCTACTACAGTCCATCTGACCTCCACCGTTAGACAATGGTCTTTCTGACCCCTGTCTCCTGCCGACTACGGTCCTTCCGACCTCCGTCGCCTACTACGATCGTTTCAAACTCCCTAGCTAGACAACAGTCTTTTTAAACACTGTCTCCCACTGACTACGGTCTTTCCGACCTCCCTCGCCAAATAACGGTCTTTCTGACCACTATCTCCCGCTGACTATGATCCTTCTGACCTCCGTTGCCTACTATGGTACTTTCGACCACCGTCACTCGACTACGGTCCGTCCGACCTCCCTAACTAAATAACGGTCTTTCTGACCACTATCTCCCACCGACTACGGTCCTTCCAACCTCTGTCGCCTACTACGGTCCTTCCAACCACCGTCACACGACAATAGTCTTTTCGACCTCCATCGCCCGTTGATTATGATCCTGCTGACTAAACAAACATTTCAATACTAATTCTTCCAATTCCCACCATGTAATATGATGTATATTTGCTACATCAACCTAAGGCCTTCCCTTGAGGAAGGGCCTCATTTATAATCAATTATAAATACTAGTGGATTCATTCAAATTGGGCCATACCCCATAGTTTTCCCTCTTTATAGGGGTTTTCACGTAAAATTTTGGTGTCTCTTATGAATGTTACACCTCTCTTTTATCTGTTTGTGTGTTGGATCTTCGTACAAAGCTAAGACGTTAAACTTTATACTTCTCTACCACTGTGAATATTTTAGGACGTAATAATTTGGCCCCATCTATGGGAACATGATTTCCGACTGGGGGGCAATTTTTGCTCTTACCTCAAAAGGTCGTTTATATCAACGTCTTTGCATCAACTATTTCTGCATCAATTTTATGGAAATTAAAAGTGGACTAGGGGGCAACTTTGACTACAACAGTGGTCAAGAAGATTTCTTCAACACTTCCAACTTCCAAGATGATATCTAGGGAAACTATTTTCAGGAAACTCTCAACGAATTGAAGGATGCTTCTAATAAATCATAAGTCCTTAATTGGACTTCTGCTCCTTGGGTAAGGTCTTAATCTCGATCTCAAAAAGGCAGTAACAATCTTAAGATAGACCATTTACCTTCAATTCGGAATACATAGGGTGTTCGTCCCCTCCTAATAAAGATAAAATCGATCCCAGGGGGAGTCAGTTCAAGCTCTTCCATACAGGTCAACATCTTTGAACAGTGCTCTGATATACAACCTCAGATATGTCACACATCCTTGGTGGATTCTCTCGATCTCTTCCATACAGGTTAACATCATCGAACAGTGCTCCAACATACAACCTCAGATAGGTCACACATTCTTGGTGGATTCTCTCGACCTCTTCCATACATGTTAACATCATCGAACAGTGCTCTGACATACAACCTCAGATAAGTCACACATTCTTGATAGATTCTCTCGACTTCTTCTACATAGGTTAACGTCATCAAGCAGTGCTTTGACATACAACCTCGGATAAGTCATACATCCTTGGTGGATTCTCTTAACCTCTTCCATAGAGGTTAACGTTATCGAGCAGTGCTCTAACATACAATTTCGGATAGGTCATATATCCTTGATGGATTTTCTTGACCTCTTCCGTATAGGTTAACGTCATCGAGCAGTGCTCTAACATACAACCTCGAATAGGTCATACATCCTTGGTGGATTCTCTCGACCTCTTCCATATAGGTTAACATCATCGAGTAGCGCTTTGACATACAACCTCAGATAGGTCATACATCCTTGGTAGATTCTCTTGATCTCTTCTATATAGGTTAACATCATCAAGCAACGCTCTGATAAATAACTCCAAAACGATCAAATATCTTTGGTGGATTCAAGTGACCTCTTCTCTATTACATATTGATGTGTTTCTTATAACTTCCTCTTCAAAGAAAAGTTATAACATGGTCATCATCAGACCTCCACTCAGTTAACAATGTTGGTGTGTCGCTAGACTACTGACAGGGTACACTACTTCAACTCCTTCCGTTAGGGATTCCTGATGTCCACATGCATCGGTGTGAATACAGACTACTTCCAAGAAAGTAAGACTTGACTGTGACCATCATCATCCCTTTGCCATATCAAATATTAGTGGCCCTTGCTCGACTTCTATTGTCAGCACACTCTCCCCTTCAGCTCTTCACCCGGCTGTCGACCACTGCTGATCACAATCAAACTTCTACCTGTCGCCAGACTTTCATCAGACTTTTACCCGACGTCGAACTTCTGCCCGTTATCGGACTGTCATCAGACTTCTATCAGACGTCAGACTACGGTCCTTCTGACCTTCATCACCAGACAACGATCCTCTCAACCTTTATCGCCTAATGACGGTCTTTCTAATCTCCGTCGTCTGCCGACTACGGTCCTCCCTGACCTCAATCGCTAAATTATGATCCTTTCGACCTCCCTCCTGATAACGGCCTTTCCTATTGACTACAGCCCTTTAAACCCCCATCGACCGCTGACTATGGCCCTTCCGACCTCCGTCATCAACCAACTACGGCCCTTCCAACCTCCGTTTCTTGACAACAGTATTTCTAATTTCCATCGCCAACCGGCTACGAATCTCTCCTGGTCGTGGGATCTCTCGAAGAAGGGTGATCCCCATCATTACCTTTGTATAAAGAGGGACCTACATTTAGATAAGGGATACTGCTTATCTAAAGATAAGGGAAGGCCTTCCTGTATAGGAAGAGGACTGAAGGGGATAGAAGGGGGAAGGAGGAAAAGGTCCCTTCAACTCAATGAGGGGCCCTAGACCTGGACAGGGGATACCGCCTGAACAGAACTAGGGGAAGGCCTCAGCCTGAGGAGAACAAGGGAAGAAAAGAGGAAAGGAGGAGGAGACTCCTACTTAGTGAGGGGCCCTAGACCTGGACAGGGGATACCGCCTAAATAGGACTAGGGGAAGGCCTCAACTTGATGAGAAGAAGGAAAGAAAATAGGAGCAAAGGAGGAGGGGCAAGTTTTTTCAAACCCCTAAGGGGGTATTTATAGTGGAGGAGAGAAGAGGAGGAAGTTAGGGAAGTTATGAATATATATATATATATATATATATATATATATATATATATATATATAAGCCTACCTTCCCACTACTTCACTAATAACCCATAACTCTCACCTTCCCACTACTCCACTAATGGCCCAAAACATCCACCTTCTCACTACTCTATTAATGTCACATAACACCCTATCTTCCCACTACTCCACTAATGACCCAAAACTCCCACCTTCCCCATTACTCAACTAATGGGCCATAAGTCAACCCAACCCACTATTCCACTATTGGCTCACATTCTTGAACTTGGGCAGGCCAAAGAATATGGCAGAAGGGGTCACAAGCATAACCAAGGTAGGCCTCACAATTGGGCCAAGGACAAGATGGGTAAGCTAGCAGACCAGGTGGGCCACTTTTGCATTCGGGTCTTATTTTTGGCTTGGAAAGTCCAATTTGGACATTTTTGGAGTCCCCAAGACCATTTTTTGACATTTATGACTCAATTTCGACACTTTTAAAGTCAATTGGGATATCTACGCCCAAGATAAGATTATTTTGGAGTTTCAAGTTACATAAATATTTTTCATAAGCTACAATATATATTTTCAAAATCTGCAACTTTCGATATCCAAAAATAGATGGGTAACTGATATATCATCAAAAAATTATCTTGATCGGGCATGAATCTTGAGGCAAAATCAAGTTGGAAACTTCAAAATTAAATTTGAAACCATCTGAACTTTGATTTCAGTAAACTTATAGTCGAACTGATTGTCTCGAAAATACGAATCCAACGATACCAAATTCGACTCAATCTGAACCCGAATGGGTCCAAATTGAAGACCTGTAGCACATTTGAAAGGTTCAAACAATAATTCGGATTATCAAATGGTTTCCAAACATGGCATGCTTATAGTTGAATTGAGAAGCTCGACGAGACGAATCTAACAAGCCCAAGATCACAAACTTTTGATATCATTAAGACATTCAAATGCCCAATAAATGATCCACAAATAAAGGATTCAACATCGGCCATTCATCCAGACCACTCCCAATTTACCCTTGATCTTCCTTCTATTTACGGACCATACCACTCTCAGAAATCTATAAATAGACCCCTCACTTCTCATGAAAAGGGGGACCCCATGCAAGGAATTAAGAGAGATCGGAGATCGCTTTTGCCTCCTCGCTCCTCCTTGACCACCGCTTGGAGTTCTGCCGGACCACTGACCGATATCGGAGTTCTGCCAAACCACCGCCGGACCATCGCCTGACGTCGGAGTTCCGTCGGACCCACTCGATGCCGGAGTTCTGCCAAACCACCGCCAAACCACCACCTGACACCGAAGTTCCGCCGGACCACTACTCGACACTGGAGTTATGCCAAACTATTGCCGGACCACAGGTTGATGCCAGAGTTATACCGAACCACTGACCGATACTGGAGATCTGTCAAACCACCACCGGACCACCGCCTGATGTCAAAGTTCTGACAGACTACTACCTGATGCTGAAGTTCTGCCAAACCACTACCGGACCACTGCCTAATGTCGGAGTTTCACCAGACCACCGACAAAAGTCGGAGTTCCTCCAAACCACCGAATAACACCCTGACTTTTGCTGGACCACCGCCTTACAACTACAGTCTTTTTGACTTCTATCTCCTACCGACTACAGTCCTTCTAACCTCTGTCGCCTACTATGGTCCTTCAGACCTCCCTCGCCAGACAACGGTCTTTCTTACCACTGTATCCCACCGACTACGGTCCTTCCGACCTCCTTCGCCTACTACAGTCCTTCCGATCACCATCGCCAGGCAACGGTCTTTCTGACCCCTATCTCCTGCCGACTACGGTCCTTCCGACCTCCGTCGCCTACTACGGTCCTTCCAAACTCCCTTGCCAGACAACGGTCTTTCTAACCACTGTCTCCCACCGACTACGGTCCTTCGACCTCCCTCGCCAAGTAACGATCTTTTTGACTGCTGTCACCTGCCGACTATGGTCCTTCTGACCTCCGTCGCCTACTATGGTCGTTCGACCACTATCACCTGACTACGGTCCTTCCGACCTACCTCGCCAAACATTGGTCTTTCTGACCACTATCTCCCATCGAATACGGTCCTTCCGAGATCTATCACCTACTACGGTCCTTCTGACCACCGTCACCCAACAACAGTCTTTCTAACCTCTATCGCCCGTCGATTATGATCCTGGTGACTAAACGAACATTTCAATACTATTTCTTCCTATTCCCACCATGTAATATGATGTATATTTGCTACATCAACCCAATGCCTTCCCTTGAAAAAGGGCCTCATTTATAATCAACTGCAAATACGAGTGGATTCATTCAAACTGGGCCAGACCCCATGATTTTTCCCTCTTTTAAAGGGTTTTTACTTAAAAACTCTGGTGTCTCTTATGAATGCTACACCTCTCTTTTATCTGTTTGTGTACTGGATCTTCGTACAAAGCTAAGATTTTAAACTTTATACTTCTCTACCGCCGCGAATATTCCAGTACGGAACAATATTCAATAAAACAATTTTATATAAAGGGTAATAAAGAGGACATCTTTCTTATAGCTTTGCTTTCAAGATTGCAATTATAGTTTTTATTTGACTAATATTTTTTCACTGCTTTCAAGAATTTTTTGTGCTACAAAATTGGTTTTAATTACAGCTTTAAAAAAAGTTACTTTCTCCATAATAACTTTACAACCACCTTTATAAAAAGCTACAGCCATCCCAAATAGACCTTAACTCATGATGATCCCTAGTCTTTTTAAACTAATATGCAATAGCTCATCTAATTAAATAAATTTCTTAATGTTATATGTACTAACATATGTATATACTTAATTTTAAGTTAGAATAATTTCTTTTATTTATTTTCATTTTATTTACTGAGGAGATTTAAGAAAGGATGGTAAGGTGCACTCAGCCCTTTATTTACCAGGCCCAAACCTACCATCCTTGATCAAATACAGTAAAAAAGAATATTTTTATTTATACTAATTTCTTAATTTTTTTCTCCATTCTCAAGAAAATAAAATTCATATCAAACATAATGATATAAATAAAATAAAGAAAAAACCTTGAAACTCAGTAGAAATGATTTTAGGCTTCATTTGGGATGACTTTTTTACTGCTTTCTAAATCAATTTTTTAGCACAAAAATTTATTTAAAAAAAAAGTGTACTAAAAAATAACTTTATAAAACAGTAAGAAAGCTGTCACAAACGAAGCCTTAGTTTAAAATTTGTATTTATTTTGAGGTAAAATTATGTAATTAGGATACTCTTAACTTCACTCATATTTTTAATATCTTTTCAAATGCTGCATAATTAAAGTGAGAGCATTGAGATCAAAATTATTTTGAATGATTTTTTAAATTATGATATCTTAATGAAAATTTGATTGAATGAAATTCAAAACTAATTGTATTTATCTTCTTTAATTCATAAGATAATAACAAATGATTTATGAGAATTTTTAATATTCATTTATTTTATAAAATTTTATTACCCTAATTTCCAAATAACTTGGTGATTGGTGAGTAAATCATTTAAGCAAATACCTTGCAGGAGTGAGGACTGGGACAATCCCAAAGGCATCAAGTGCGCAATGGAGACAATGCCGGTGCTTAATCGAAGACAGCCGCTATTCGTGGGGACGGATTGGCGGCTGTTCTACGCGGCAGCGAAGACGATCGGTTCTATGCGGTCGACGGTGGGCCTCGTCAACATCACAGCCTTATCGGAGCTTCGCAAGGACGCACACACCTCCGTCCACACAATCCGACAAGGGAAGATGCTAACGCCGAAGCAGCAGGCCGAACCAGCCCTCTACGCCGACTGTATCCACTGGTGCTTACCGGGCCTCCCGGATACGTGGAACCATTTCCTCTATGCTCGCATTATTTCTGGCAGCTTCTCGAAGATCTCCACTCTTTAGTAGTATTATTGGTTTTCTGTAATTTTGTTTTTGATTTTTGCTTGGGCGAATCCGACGGTGGAGAAGCTTCCGATTTGATCAGATGGGTCAAGTTTTTGGACCTAAGCTAGAGCTCTAGTGGGGGTCATCCGGACTTGATCGATAGTATATAGCTAGTTTTATGAGAAATTTATGTGTGCCTTCAAATTTTTTAATTTATTAAATTACTATTGAAGTATTTAAATAATATAGAAAAATTCAGGTATTTGTGTATGATATGGTCAAGTATTTTAAAGTATAATAAATAATAAAACTTAGGGGTAGCTTTTCTAATTTAATAAATTCTATATTATTCGTCTCAGAAAAGATAAAAATGGTCCATTGACTCTTTTAAAATATCAAAATGACCCCTAACTATATTAAATGATCATTTTGATCTTTCAACTCTTTAAAGTGGAATCATACTATGAGATTATTTTGATTCATTTTTAAAGAATTGAGGGGTCAAAAAAGTCTTTTAATAAAATTGCAGATCATTTTGATCATTCATAAAGAGTTAAGAGATTATTTTGATCATTTTCCCTTATTCATCTATATCCAAAACCTAACGTGTTGAATTCGAATCAACTCGCCAGGCTAAAAGAACGAATCTCATAGGTTACTTAGATCAAACTATACTAATCATGAACCATCTTATATCTAGAAAGAGTTAGTATACATATGATTTAATTAAAGAAATAAAATTAACATATCTCCTTTCTATGATAAAATTTTATTAGAGGATATTATATCATTCATGCATTTAATTTTTAATATAATATTATTTGTGCTCCTACCTATAAATATTGGATGAGAGGGTAAATCTGAGGACACAATAATTTAATTATCTTAACCTTTTTTACTTTTAAGCAATAAAATCCCAAAAATTCTCCCCATCCTATTCTTTTTTCCCCTCTATTTTTCGTAGCCAATTTTACGAGTAAGATCTGCCTACAAATAAATTTGGATTCAATATATAATTCGTGTATTTTCTTTTGGGTGACATCTTTAGGTGGTTTTGCAATAGTTTTGGGTAAATTATTGAGAAGAAAATTAAATTGAGAGTTTTGTTTTGATTTTTTTATTTTTTATTTATTTTTATAATGTTATTTTAATTGAAATCATGAAAATTATTTTTATAATTAGGATTAGATATGAAATTGTGCTCCTTTAGAGTTATTTGTGTGGTGTTCCTAGACGATTCGGACACATCACGTCAATATGACGGATTTATATTGACCTCGAGATACGTTCGGACCAGCATGTAATATTTTTTTCTTGTTTTTCTCGTTTTTCGAATTAGCGGGTTCCCAGCAGCTTCACGTGTCCATATCTAATAACAAAAAGTAATAGAACTTTTAATAGGAAATATTGCCCCAAGTCAGAACAAATTCATGTCATGTCGATCTCGTTGGAGGAACAGTGACTCTTTCTGGAGTAAGCTGCACTCATACTCCACAACTATAAGGCCGAATTATTAAAATGATCAGATTTAAAAATAGATTTATGAAAAGGATCATGATAAAAAAAAATTTAAAAAGGATAAAAAACGCAAAGAAAGATTGCGTTTTAACAGAAAATGCTATTACTATTCACGTTTTAATAGAAAACGTGAATAGTAACCACGTTTTCTTAAAAAACGCAATAAGCTTCTGCGTTTTCAATAGAAGTATAAATTTTTAATTAATTTATTTTGGATTTTTAGGCTTAGAGAGATGGAGAGAGTAGAGGAAAAATTTGAGAGAGAGAAATGAATAGAGAGAGAGGGAGCTGGACGGAAAGGGAGAGAGAGAAAGTGGCGTAGAGAGAGGAGTATAATTTTTAAATATATTTTTTTGTACATTTTAAAATTAATAAATTTTTTAAAATAAAAATAAAAATTTAAATAACATAATTGATAAAAAAATTTTGAATTATTTTACATGATAATCTATTAATTTTGAATTATATTTATATTAAAATAATTTTAATATTAAATATTATTAAATATATCAATTTTAATATTAAATTAAATTTATTAAATTATATCAATTTTAATATAAATTAAACATTATAATTATGATTAATAAATTAATTTTAAATTTAAATAAATATTTAAAATATAATTAAATGAATTCATTTAAACTTTATATTAATAAGGAAATTAATTAATTTAAGTTATAATTATATATAAGTGTATTAATTTGAAGTTAAAAATTAATTATAAGTTATATTTTACAGAAATTTTTTAGAGATATTAAATATATCAATTTTGATATTAAACTAAAGATGATTTAATTATATCAAATTTACAATTAAATTAAAAATTTTCAGATTATACCAAATGTAGTAATATTTAAAAGCATATTAATTAATAAAGTATATTAAATATATATCATTTTATATTTTAGTTAATGAAAAATACATCATTTGAAATTTATATTAATAAGTAAATTAATTAAATCTAAGCTATATTTATATATAATTTTACATATTTTTAATCTATTAATTTTAAAAATTTTAAATATTTTTTTGTACATTTTCTATTAATTTTGAATTATATTTATATTAAAATAATTTTAATATTAAATATTATTAAATATATAAATTTTAATATTAAATTAAATATTATTAAACTATATCAATTTTAATACTAAATTAAATATTATAATTATGATTAATAAATTAATTTTAAATTAAATTTATATTTTAAATATTAAATACTATTAAATATATAAATTCTAATACTAAATTAAAATTTTTTTATCAATTATCTTATTTAAATTTTTATTTTTTATATTTTTTATGGATTTTAAAATGTACAGAAAAAATATTTAAAAATTTTACTCCTCCCTTTCTCTCTCTTCCTCTCCGTCCAGCTCCCTCTCTCTCTCTATCCATTTCTCAAATTTTTTCTCTCTGCTCTCTCTCTCCATCTCTCTAAGCCTAAAAACCCAAAATAAATTAATTAAAAATTTATACTTCTATTGAAAACGCAGAAGCTTATTGCGTTTTTTAAGAAAACGTGGTTACTATTCACGTTTTCTATTAAAACGTGAATAGTAATAGCATTTTCTGTTAAAACGCAAACTTTCTTTGCGTTTTTGATCCTTTTTAAATTTTTTTTTTATCGTGATCCTTTTCATAAATCTGTTTTTAAATCTGATCCTTTTAATAATTCAGCCCAACTATAAAATATTTTTAGTGTATTGAAAGTTGATTTGACATTAAAAAAAAGGTGAAAGTAATCCATATATACAGGAGATTTTTAAAATTTTTATATGTCCATCTTTTTTATTTATCTTTTAGCATCAATACAATAATATTTAAGAGTGACTATATATATATATATATATATATATATATATATATATATATATATATATATATATATATATATATATATATATATATAATATTTTAAATTATTTGAATAAATAAAATAAATATTAATGAATATTTTTTATTTAGTTTAAAATAGAATGAATACAATGCAAAATTCAATGACGATTATGATTAGTTGATAGTGATAGTGAGGGGCGATTACAATCGATGGAGGATGGCAGAGGAGTCGGGCGGTTGCAGCAACAACTGCAGTGGTAGTGTTAGTGACTAGGGGTGACAATGGAGTAACTTACAGTATATTTTGAAATTTTGATCGAAATATCAAAATTTATAATAAATCAACAGTAAACTATTAAATGAATTTGAAATAAATTTATTACATACTATAAAATTTGAGTTCTTAGAGTGTGTGTTTTACATCTCAATATTGTAAAAAAATTCACCATGCACAAATAAAAGTAGCAAGATCGAAAATTTCTTACTTGGAAAGCCTAAAAAGGGAAAAATTATGGGGCATAGTCCATATAAAAAAATGACAATAAATCACAAGATATAAGAATTTTGTCTTCCTTACAGGTGAAGAAGAAGATTATTTGAGAATAAAATATCTTATGTCTCTTTTGTATGATTGCTGAAAAGTTTGGTCTCCACAAGCGGACAATTGAAACCCAACAGCATGATTAAATCTTAATATGAGTCTGAAGATCATGGCAATTACTGACAATGATCATCGATGATAGTGGTGGTTATCGGTGGGTGTCATTGGCGATATCCAGAAAATGCAAAAAAGCTCTTAAGTTCTCTCCCTTCTTTCCCCCTCATGTGAAGAATAAGGTTCTATTTATAGGCTTCATGGGATGAGCATTTTAATAATTTGAACCGGAATCCAAAACACTTCATCATATGATCCATATTGATTCCCTTAATAAAAAAGCATTTATTCAACATTTAAGTGGTTTAATGATGTCAAAATTGAATGTTCTTGGGCTCATAGCAGTCATCTCATTGATCCACTTAATTTGACTATAAGCCTATCAAATTTGGAGATCATTTAGTCATCTAATTAATGTTTGAAGTTTCCAATTTTGTTTCAAGTGTTTGATATGAGCTCATTTATGCTTGGATTGGAGCACTTTTATATCGTTGGATTCGTCTCATTTAAACATTCAATTCGACTATAAGTTTGCTGAAATTGTAGTTCATATGATCCAAAATTTAACTTTCGAAAGTTCCCAATTTAAAATTTTCTCCAAGATTTGTGTTGGTTAAACCAATTTTTCATAGATATATCGTTTTCCCCACTTTTTTCGGATGTCAAAGCTTGGTACACTATTTTGTCAACATTTTTTTAATGTCATTATTACTTTTTTTGTGGATTATTTTCTTATCATTTTTTTTTCAAAATCATCATTTTTTAATTTAATTATTTTTAGATTTATTTTAGAATTTTATTTCTTTTTTCGACGGCTTTTTTTAGAGAAGTTGTTATTATTAATATTACTATTTGAGATTTTTTTTCTTTCTTTTTCATTTGAGATTTTTTTTTTTGAGAAAAACTATTTAAAAGAAGTTTTTTTTTAGAAAAAAAAATTTTGCTTCCTTTTTTAATCTTTTTTCATTTACTTTCATAAATTACTTTCTCCCTTTTGACTTCCATCTTTTTAACTTCCACTCCTTTAACTTCTACTCATTTAATTTCCTCCTCTTTAACTTCTATAACTTCTTCTTTACTTTTATTCCTTTTTATCTTTAATTTTTGTAATTCATTTTGCTTAATTCTTTGTAACTCTCTCTCTCATGTTCAAGTATAAATACCCCTTAAGAGGAGAGGATGCTTGAACACACTTTTTTATCTCCAATTCTTCTCCTAAGAGAGGCATTCCACTGTCTTTTATAGGCAGAATGCCCTTTCAAGCTCCAGTACCCTCTTAAAGAATAAGTCATTCTTGCCCCCCTTATCTTCTTTACTTCTTCTCTCAAGAGAGGCGTTTCTTGATTTTATATAGGTGATATCCCCTTTGAAGCTCCAGTGCCCCTCTCTTTAGAGAAAGAGTTACTCTTGAACCCTTCCTCTTCTCAAGTTTTTCTCTTTATGAGAGGACCTCCACTACCTTATATAGACGATATCTCCCCCTTCCAAGCTCCAATACCTTGTTATGAAACTACCTCCACTACCTTGACTACAGAGGGAGTTGAAGGTAAACTTAAATTATGGAGGTCAACCTTTGAGTCTAAAGGTTGATTTAGAGAAAGCCTTAAGCCCATATTAAAGCATGGATATTCTCACTAGACATTTGTAATAGGATGTACCTTAGTTTATACTTTTTGCTGATGATATTCTTCTTGTTGATAAGACTAGAGAGGGAGTTGATGGTAAACTTTAATTATGGAGGTCAACCTTAGATTCTAAAGGTTTTCTCTTGAGTAGATCTAAAGCTGAATATATGGAGTAAAATTTTAGTTGTAATACACCTAGTGAGGGGATTGTAATTTTGGGTGATCTAGTCATTAATAAGAGTATACTTTTTAGATATATTGGATCTATTGTTCAGAGTGAAGGTGAAATAGATGAGGATATTATCAACAGAATTAAAGTTGGATGGTTGAAGTGGAGGAATGAATCTGGCTTGTTGTGTGATAGAAAAGTCCCCCTCAAACTTAAGGGAAAATTCTATAAGATGGTGGTAAGACCGGCAATGCTTTATGGTGTCGAATATTGGCTATTAAAAGAGAAGCATAATACAAAATTAAGTGTTGTAGAGATGAGTCACCTTAGATGGTTTGGTTGCGTAAAATGGTAGCCTTCGGATGACCCGATTAGAAAAGTAGAGGTATTAGATTTGACTTAAATTAAGAAACGTAGGGGTAGACCTAAAAAGACTTGGCTAGAAAATATTAGAAATGATATTTCTTTATTAGATTTAAACGAGATTTAAGGCCGCATCTTTTCTAATAATTTATTTCACAACTATATAAAAAATGTTTTTTATAACATCTAAAAGACAATCAAAGAAGAGAGATATGGGATGTATAAAAGATTGTTACCGGGTCGAAAAAGATTGACAGATAAATTTTTAGGAGTTAAGATTTTTATTCAAGTGGCATCTCAACTACCTTCATATAAGTTCGATGGAATGTTTAGATGTCCATGCTCGAAGCACAAAAATCAAGCATTCCTTAAGCCTGATGATGTAAAGGTTGATTTATATAGTAGGGGATTTGTTCCAGGATACTGGATTTGGACCTCATATGGCAAGTATGAGCCACATAGAGATACTCATGCTGGTCCATCCATAACTTTTAAAATAGTCAATGAAGATCAAATGAGTAAACTGTATGAAGAACTTATTTTTGATGTAGCAGGTCCTAATTTAAGGGTCAGCATGGAAGAGCCACTAAACTCAAAAACCAAAAAATTCTTTGAATTACTACAAGGATTATGCGATAGAAGTTTATTGTCGCACCTGCAATGCACCTCAATTTAAACCAAACTCGAGAAAATAACATCATCAAAAGAAAGATATTCCATATTCTCGTTTATTTTATTTATCAATTATTCCAAGACTTCAGTGGCTCTATGCATCAATAAGTTTAACAGGTCCTATGAGATGGCATAAGGAGAAATTAGCACACAGTGGTGTTCTTTCTCAGTCATCAGATGTTGAAGCATAAAAATATTTAGATCGAATACATGCTTCATTTGCTATTGAGCCACATAACATAAGATTGGAATTATGTGCTGATGGTTTTACTCCATACTGTCATTCAGCTTCACCGTGTTCTTATTGGCCAGTTATACTAACACCATACAACCTTCCATCAGAGATGTGTATAACTACCCCGGATATATTCTTAACACTTATAATACCTGGACCACATAATTCAAAAGCAAAAATTAATATTTTTTTGTAATCGCTAATTGATGATCTTAAGTTCTTATAGGAAGAAGGTGTCCTCACATATGACATCCCAACCAAATAAAATTTTTTCTTTAGAGCTGCATTGCTTTGGACCATTGGTGATTTTCCAGGTTATTGTATATTATCAGGCTGGAGCATAGTAGGAAAATTAGCTTGCCCTTTCTGCATGAAGAATACTAAATCTTTCACACTAAAGTATGGAGGAAAAATACTTAGTTTGATTGTCATTGTATGTTCCTACCTTCTGATCATCCGTTTAGGAGAAATAAGGATGCATTTGTTAGAAACAGAGTTGAGAGGTCACCTTCTCCCCCCAGATTAAGTGGTGATGACGTATTATAGAGACTTTTTGGCATTTCATCAATTATTAATTTTCCAATATTATCAAAGTATAAATTTCTAGGATATGGTGTTTAATATAATTGGATTAAAAAAGTATTTTCTGGATATTATCATATTGGAGTATAAAATTGATAAGACATAATTTGGATGCTAAGCATATTAAAAAGAACTTTCTCGATAATATTTTTAATATAATTATGGATGTTAAAGGCAAGAGCAAGGATAATGTGAAAGCTAGAATGGATATTAAAGAGTAATGCCGACAAAAAAATTTAGAGTTAGTAATAAACAGTAATGGCAAAATAATGAAGCCCATTTGTACCTTACTCTTTTATATTAAAATAAAAAAAATTAATATGTTAATGGTTTCAAGGTTTAAAAATGCTTGATGGCTATGGATCAAACTTAAGTCACTGTGTAAATCTTAAATTTGTGAGATTATTTAGACTAAAAAGTCATATTATCACATAATTATGGAGGTTCTCCTTCTAATTATAGTATGTCTATTACCAAATTACATATCAAATTCATTGATAGAGCTTAGTATTTTCTTCAAAGACTTATGTTCATCTAAACTAAGTAAAGATGCTTTATGGAGGAGTAAGAACATACCAATCATCCTATGCAAGTTTAAAAAAAAATTTCCCTAGAATTCTTTGATTCTAAGGAACATCTTCCAGTCTATCTACCTTATGAGGCTAAAGTTGGTGGACCTATGCAATATCATTGGATGTACCCTTTTGAGAGGTGAAACATATTTTTAATATGATATCTTAAATATTTCTAATTATAAATAATAATTCTAATCATCTAGTAGATATTTAAACAAGTTAAAAAAATTTGTTAAGAATAAAGTATTTCTAGAAGGATCGATATGTGATGCATATTTATCTCAAGAAACCACCCACTTCGGCTCCTAGTGCTTTGAGCCACATGTGAGGAGTACAAGAACAAAGATTGATCATAACATGGACTTCGATATCAAAGAATAACCACAATCTGTACTATCAGTCTTTAGAAGTTATAGAAAGCCCAGTGGCAAATATACTGAAAGATTCTTCAACGATTTAGAAATAAAAAAGACTTTATATGTGTTACTGAACTGTTATGAAGTCCAACTAATCTTAGAATAAGTTTTTCCATAATATGTAAAAGGAATTATGATAATTTTTAATGCTGAAGTGTTACTTAGATGATTTATCACCAATTATTTTGTAAGAAATTTGCCTCTAACAGATACTATAGATATTAAACAACTTGTTACAAATGAATTTCTAGCTCATTTTAGATCTTACTTAAGCCCTAAAAATTCAAAATTTTTATTGACTTATATCTTATTTAATACTAGAAGCCCTAACATTTTAAAATTTTTATAGTTACATAACCTTGTAACAAGGTTTTCGATAAAGGGCTAAAAGCACTAGCATGTGGCCTAATGTGAAAAGCAAACACCTGGCCAATATATATAATTAATGGGTTCAAATTTCATTCCAAGTCATAGAGTGAATGAAGAAAAACTAAAAAATTATAGAGTTTGTGTTAGATAAAATACTCATAAAAAAGATGAGTGTGATTATTATGTTATTCTGAATGAGGTTCTTGAGCTACATACCCACAAGAAGATGAAAATCTTATATGTTTATTTAACTATCAATGGTACGATCAATACTGAATAGAGGCATAAGGGTTCATGCTACGTGTAGTTTAGTAGAAGTAAAATATAATAAAAGATATGAGAAGTTTGATTCATTTGTGCTAACAAGTCAAGCTATTCAAGTTTATTTCAGGTAGTAACTGCACATCAAGAGGATGAGATGTCAGATTATAGGTTTGTTGAAATTGATGAGATATTAACTACAACACATAATATTGAATTACAGTTAGAGGACGTAAATAGTTTGATAAGCTCTTCAAGTGAGAACGAATAAGAAAGTGAAGATATCTTGGAGAGCATTGAAAATATTTCTGATTTTGAATAGTTCTTGTAATTTAAGTGACTAAATTTATTGTAATGTACTTATTACAATGTAGTTTTTGAAAATCAAGTTAGTAAACAAATCTAGTGCAATGTAGCTTAAGTAATTTTTAGAATTAATGTTCTTAGTAAATGTCTCTAATTAAATCATTTATAATTATGTAAATCTTATTTGTATGTAAATCACTATACATTCTATAACTATATTTTTATAACTCTTCATATTTTTTACAGCTTAACAGTCTACATTCTGTATTTTTGTTATTTTTATTTATGCAAATCTACATATATATTACAACTTCATTTTTATATGTTACAATGGTTTACTAATTTCTTCTTTTATTATAGATGGCTTTTGGTGATGATCCTCCTCATAGATCCTTTACTTCAAAGTTTGCTCGTAAGAAATAGTTGAGCACTAGACCAAGTGGGTCTAGATAGGGTGATGAAAGTCAGGGCTAGAGATCAGTTCCACCAGTACCATCACCACCTCCTAGGAGTCAGCATCAGTCCCCCATTGAGCAGGGTTAGGGATAGATAAATCTACTTATGGTTGGAGTACCACCCCTTCCTAGGTACTTCCCTCCTCCTATATCTACGAGTCCTCGATTTCTCTCTCCAGATCAGAAACACTCAGCTCCATTCTATCCATAATACCCCCCACCAACATCCCAAATAATTCCATCAACCTACCCTTACCCTTCTTACCACCACCCCTATTACACTACAGGAAAACTGTCTGTTACCGTCGGAATTTCCGGCGGATGGTATCCGCCGGCAATTAGCGACGCAATTACCGGCGGATTTGTCACCGGTAATTATGCGACGAAATTTCCGGCGGATTATCCATCGCTTCCTTACCAGCGGATAATACGACGCAATTGCATCAAAAAAGTTTTGTTTTCCGACGCAATATCTGCCGGAAATTACCGGCGGTCGTACCGGCGTATTTTCTGCCGGCTTACTTAAACTCGACGAACTATAACCGGCGGATGTTCCACCGGTAATCTTTCCGACGGAGTATCCGCCGGAAACTCCACCTGTAAAGGCCCTATTTCGAGCCTTCTCGCGCCTGGTTCCTCATTCTCGTCTCGTTCAGCTTTTGTGTTCGATTCAGCTCCGACGACGACGTATTCTGCTCCAACGACGTATCCCGTTCCTTCGACGCCGGCGGACCGACGGACTCTCCTTCTCCGGCGACACTCCGACGACACTCCGACGATGTTCCTTCGCCGGTAGGTTTCGCTCCTTCGACGACGTTCCTTCGGAATTCCTTCGACGACATTCCTTGGTGTGGAGGTAACACTCTCTTTTCTTCGGTCATGGGTTGGTGTTGGAGAGCCTACAATAAATGTTATAATAATTATTACCCACTTCATGTGCAACTAAAATAGGGTGGACCATCAACACAAGTAGAGGTTGGTGTTGTAGAGCCTACAATAATAGAAGATAAGTGTGTATACATAGAGCCTAAGGGTGATACATAAGTTCAGTTTATTTTATAATTTGATATGTTATATGTTATTGATAAAATTTTTTATCTGTAGCTTCAATCCCTCATGGTAGCCTACCCACAAGATTAATGATATCATACGGAGCAAATATGATGCTCCTTACTTATCATGGAAGAAGATCCCAAATGAAGTTAGGGATATATGATTCAGAGAATTTTAGGTATATTATTTGGCATTACTTAAAATTTTTTATTTCATTTGTATTAATATTATTTATTATGCTTATATTTTATTGAAAAATTTTAGGTGGTTTCCTGAGCATGGTACGAGGATCAGAACAAATTTTGAGAGGTGAGGATTTACTCATCTTAAGGATATTTTTATGGACATTAAAAAGTCTTGGCAGCATCTATTATGGATTGGCGAGGGAGTATGGGCTGATTTGAGCAGAGCTTGGGCGAGCCCTGAGTTCACCAAATTGAGAGAACAAAATAAGCAAAATAGAGCATCTAACTATGGTGGTTTAGGAAGCTCTTTTCATACCGCTGGTTTTGTGGTGAAAGTTCGATAGGGATGTTAAGCCCTGGTGAACTAGTCCCGAGGCTAACCAAGAGGGGGGGTGAATTGGTTATTTAAAAATTTCACGATAACAATGAAAATCATTTTATAACGTGCAGCGAAAATGAATTAAAATAACGATAAAAAGATCAACCACAGATATTCACCCAAGCAGTTAATATCAGAAAAGTAAAGTGCAAAACTGAATCAGAAAAGCAAACAAGATTTTATAGTGGTTCGGTCAACTTGACATACGTCCACTCCCCGGAGCCTCCCCTCCGGGTATTGCACTAAACAAAAGTGTCTCTCCTTTTGCTCCCACAGCAAGGCGGAGAAGCCTGTACCAAAACCTCCTTTTCACCACACGGTGAGGCAGAGAACCCGACCTCCTTTCGCTTCCTCCTGAAGCAGGCAGAGAACCTTCGAACTCCATTCGCTTCCTCCTGAAGCAGGCAGAGAACCTTCGAACTCCTTTTGCTTCCACCTGAAGCGGGCAGAGAACCCCGGATCTTCTTGCGAACGATCCTCCCACGACAAACACCGACTAGACGAAAGACGATGAGCGGAGTAGACGACTCTGATCCGTGCTCGGAGCAACCTTACTGAATCCCTCACTAACTCCCCCTCACAAGATCTTCTCTCTCTCTCCCAACTCTCTCTCTCTCTAGGGTTTCTCAGGGAAGGAAGGCAGCAAAAGATTTTTCCAAAAATTAGAAAAAGTTCTTTTAAAGGAGGGCTTAAAATTTGCCCTAAATCTCAACTGGTCGGCCAAGATCGTCCAGGACGATCGGTAGATCATCCTGTACGATTAGTTCAAATTTAGCTGTTTCAGCCTGGACGATCTGGCTCTTCTGGACGATCAGTAAAAAAAATTGTTCATATCGTCCCGTATGATCCTGCGATCGTCCGGGACGATTAGTGAAAATTGAGGAAAATCGTCCAGAAGACAGTTTGGGTCGTCTAGAGAAATCTGTGCTGGACGACCAAAAAATGACTTAATCGTCCAGGACGATAGGGTCATCGTCCTGTACGATTAGTTCAAAAAGTGCCCAAATCGTCCTGAACACAGTTCGAGTCGTACAGCTGAAATGTACTAAACGATCATGATCGTCCGGGACGATCCTGCGATCGTCCAGGACGATATGATCGTATTAACCAAAAATAAATTGCTTTACTTAATTACCAGATTAAATTAGGCATGATTGTACTGGATCGTCCGGGACGATACACGTATCGTACGGGACGATCAGACCAAGTATCTAAAAATAAGAACTTGCCTAACTTGATCTGGCGGCTGAGAATTTCTGATTTGGGCATATCGTCCCGTACGATCCGGAGATCGTCCAGGACGATCTGCTCAATCAGACCCTCTTAACTTAGTCGCCCTAATTAGGGTTTCTGTTTTAACTGGATCGTCCAGGACGATCTGAAGATCATCCAGGATGATCTGAATAAAATTTTTAACAGAAACTCTAATTCACTCATTCTCTCTCCCTGAGTGTGTGTGGGCAAGGTTACTTAGCTAGGGAATCAGTTACATTACAATTGACTCAATAAAAAGAAAAATCATACATTTGACACACTTGGACCCGATCTTGAGTTGGCTTGAGTGGCTCACGGTCTTTTGTGCCTGAAACAGATTAGCCAAGCAAAACACACTGGAAATATATTTGTCATCATCAAAACCAGATTTGCAACAATCTCCCCCTTTTTGATGATGACAAACATTTGTAAAGTAGTCTGAAAATAAAAATAAACTAGAAGATCAAACAAACAAACATTTTTTAAATTTTTATTTAACAGCTAAAACAATATAGGAAACATGACTCAGAAAACAGAAACAGACACGACTACAACTGACTCCCCCTTTTGACATCACAAAAAGGAGGAGGAAAAACAGAACATGAAAATAAAATATAAATAGAACAACTACAAAACAGAAAAATCAGAATTTTTCCTTAATTTTAGATTCAAAAACCAATGACAGGATGATTGACAGCGCTGAAATACAGAAAAGGTTGGAAATAATCAACTTTCGTAACTCCGACCCCGGGCACCTTATCGATGCAAACCTCTTTCAAAAACAAAAATCCAATTCAGAAGAAAAGACATTAGATTTGAAAAGAGATCCTTTCAACCCTCGTTCCAGAAAAATATCTGATATAATAGTGTTACAAAGTAAAAAATCAGAAATCGGGATTTTCAAAACACAAGCTTTTGAAAATATTAAGTGGCGCACAGATTTCTCTAAGACATTTAACAATTTGAAAAGGAAAAAAGCTTGGTTTGGGCTCATTTTGTGCCTCTTTTTCAAATTGGTTGGCGCTTTATGCATCTTTTGATTTTTGATACACTTTGTGTATCCAATTTGGCAATTTCACATCTTTTCAGTTTTGGGGTCATTTTATGCCTCTTTTTCAAATTATCTGGCGCACTACGCATCTTTTATAAGCTTTCTCCTTTTCATAATCATTAAAGAGTCTCAGCTGTGAGATTATCTTCCAGACATAGGAGATGACTCTCCGCAGTAAAGAAGAACGATTCACAAAACAAAAGCCATACAACATATGATAAATGCAATCACTTGGTTTAGAAAATCAAACTAATGACTAAAGACTTTGAAAAACACTATTGATATGAGGCAGATTACTGTAGGAAGATAAAATAATCTCTATTTCAAAAACTAACATTTTAATTTTGAAGAGGATTTTTATTCAAAAGAAACTACACACCAGTAAAGGAGTTAGAGGAAGAGAAACAATTATCAATGTTTCTTCCCTTTAACAGATTCAGCGAAGTCAATCACTGCTTACCAGCTTCCAAACCAAAACAAGCTAAAAATTCCCAGTCAAAAATTCAGATCATCAGAAGTAGTGAGCGGTGATCAGATCTTGAAAAGTATAAAATAGTAAGTGCAAGATATGAACCAGTAAATAAATAAAAACAGGTAGAAAATCACAGCAAAGTAAATACTCAAATCAAACTAATAGTAAGGCTAACACAGAAATCAGCAGAAGAAATAAAATCAACTGAAAGCAAATAATGAAACCAAAACTAACTGACAGAAATCAGAAATCAGAATACCAAAACTAACTAACAGAAGTCAGAAATCATAATACCAAAAACTAACTAACCGACATCAAAAATCAGAATACCAAAAACTAACTAACAGAAGTCAGAATACCAATCAGAACAATCATAAATCAGCAGTCATCAGAATCAAGCATTTATATCAATCACTCCTAATCTGGTTCTCAAAATGCTGAATGAGTCAAAGGCCAGTGGTTTAGTGAATATGTCAGCCAGCTGATTTTCAGTTGCTACGTGATGTAGCTCACTGTCCCTTTTTGTAACATGGTCCCTAATGAAGTGATGCCTAATATCAATGTGTTTGGTCCTAGAATGTTGGATTGGATTCTTAGAGATACAGATGGCACTAGTATTATGACACAGAACAGAAATTGTGCCAACAGGTACTCCTAAATCCAAGACTTGTTGCTTCAACCAAAAAACTTGGGCCACACAACTCCCTAAGGCAATGTACTCAGCTTCAACAGTGGAAAGTGCAACTGAGTTCTATTTTCTACTGGACCAGGAGACTAACGACTGTCCTATGAATTGACAAGTCCCAGAAGTACTCTTCCTATCCACCCTACACCCCGCAAAATCAGAATCAGAATATCCAATGATCTCAAAAGAGGTGCTGTGCCTAGGGTACCAAATTCCTAGGTTTGGGGTTCCTAAAAGATATCTAAGAATTCTCTTAACAGCAGTCAGGTGGGACTCTTTAGGATCAGCCTGAAACCTAGCACAAAGACAGACACTAAACATGATATCAGGTCGGCTAGCAGTCAGGTAAAGCAGTGAACCTATTATCCCTCTATACTTCTTCTGATCAACAGATTTTCCATTTGAATCCTTATCTAACTGAACTGAGGAGGGCATGGGAGTATTGATTGGCTTGGCTTTGTCCATTTCATATTTCTTCAAAATGTCCTTAGTGTATTTTGATTGATTGAGAAAGGTTCCATCATCCGTTTGCCTTATGCTAAACCCCAAAAAGTAGGATAATTCTCCCATCATACTCATCTCAAACTCTGTACTCATCGTTCTAGAAAACTCTTCACATAAATATTTATCAGAAGATCCAAAAATTATATCATCAACATAGATCTGGACAATGAGTAAGTCATCCCCTAATCTCCTCAGAAAAAGGGTGGTGTCTACGCTCCCATTAACAAACTCTCTTTCTAACAGGAATGTACTAAGCCTCTCATACCAAGCTCTGGGTGCCTGTTTCAATCCATATAAGGCCTTTTTTAATTTATAGACATGACTTGGATATTGGGAACTCTCAAAACCTGGGGGTTGTTCTACAAAAATATCTTCTTTAATTACCCCATTTAAAAAGGCACTCTTAACATCCATTTGAAACAGCTTAAATCCCTTATAACAGGCAAAGGCTAGTAGCACTCTAATGGCTTCCAATCTAGCTACAGGGGTAAAAGTCTCCTCAAAATCAATCCCTTCTATCTGATTATACCCCTTAGCCACCAATCTTGCCTTATTTCTCACCACCACACCAGAATCATTCATCTTATTCTTAAAGACCCACTTGGTTCCCACAATACTTTGATTTTTAGGTCTTTCTACTAACTCCCAAACATCATTCCTTACAAATTGATTTAATTCTTCCTGCATAGCTAAAATCCAAAATTCATCCGACAAGGCTTGATTGATGTTGGTGGGTTCAGTCATTGAGATAAAGGCAGAATGGTTTACTTCCTTCCTAAGTCCATGCCTAGTCCTAACACCTTCAGAAGGGTCTCCTAAGATCAGTTCTTTAGGATGACTCGAAGAATATCTCCAATCTCTAGGCAACTCGGTTTGAGGTTCTACCCTTTCTTCCAAATTTGTATTTCCAACTCCTTGGGTAACCTCAATAATCTCTTCATCTTCAACTTCAGATCTAGACTCCTTAGGATCAGATTCATCAAACACTACATGGGTTATTTCTTCCACCACCAAAGTCCTCCTATTGAACACCCTAAAGGATTTCCCCACACTTGAATATCTTAAGAACACTCCTTCATCAGATTTGGGGTCAAATTTTTCTAAGGGTGACTTCCCGTTGTTCAGAATGAAAACTTTACAGCCACAGACATGGAGGTGGGAAAGATTTGGAGTTCTACCCTTAATGATCTCATAAGGTGTCTTGTTCAGTTTGACTCTCACATTCACCCTATTCAGCACATAACAGGCAGTGTTCACCGCTTCAGCCCAAAAGTATTTTGGAAGTGAATACTCGGCAAGCATGGCTCTAGCGGGTTCCACTAAGGTCCTGTTCTTCCTTTCAGCTACCCCGTTCTACTGAGGGGTCCTAGGAGCTGAAAAATTGTGACTAATCCCATGATCCTCACAAAAACTTCCAAATCTTTCATTTTCAAACTCCCCTCCGTGATCACTATAGATGGTAATAATCTCACATCCTAACTTCTTCTGAATCCAAGTAGAGAAGGATCTAAACTCATCAAATGACTCAGATTTATGTGACAAAAACTTAACCCAAGTGAACCTCGAATAATCATCTACAATCACAAAACCATAGACTCTCCCCCCTAAGCTGGCAGTACTAATGGGTCCAAAGAGGTCCATGTGAAGAACTTCTAAAGGTCTAGAGGTGCTAATGTCCTTAACAGAGTGAAAAGAGGACTGGACTTGCTTCTCCAACTGACAGGCATCACACAGGTGATCCTTAGTGAACTTAAGCTTGGGCACACCTCTAACTAAGTCCTTTTGGGTGACTCTCCTAAGGGTTTTCATACTGGCATGACACAATCTCCTATGCCATAACCAAGACTCATCAGCAGCAGTTTTTAAGCAAATTGAATTATCAGATTTAATGCTACTTACATCCAGCTTGTAGACGTTGTTAATCCTTTGCCCCTGCAAAACAACTTCATCATTTAAGCTTAAAATGCAGCCAGTGGGCAGGAATTTGATGCTGTATCCCTTGTCACAGAGTTGACTGATGCTCAGCAGGTTGTGTTTCAGTCCATCTACAAGCAAAACATTATCAATCATAAAGTTCTTAGAATCACCAATTATACCTGTGCCTACCACCTTCTTGGTGGTGTTATCTCCAAGTGTAACCTTGCCTCCAGCTCTGGCCTCCAGCGAAATGAACTGATTTGCATCTCCAGTCATATGTCTAGAACATCCGCTGTCCAGGTACCACATGCTCTCACGAGGTCTTGTGTGAGAACACACCTACAAAAGTATCAAACGTTAGTCTTAGGAACCCAAACAGGTTTGGGTTCCTTCTTATGAAAAGAAGAATGCAATGCATACGTGCTGTGCTGTGAAACAGGCAGTTTGGGTTTCCACACCCAATATGTACTATGATGAATAGTGCAGGTGTGAGAAATATATCCTAACATGCCACATGAAAAACATCTAACACCAGGAAAAGGGTTAACTAATCTACGTGGATGATAATGCCTCTTCCTAGATGTATATGAAACATGCTTTGAAGAACTTGCAACAAATTTTTTGAAAGGTGGCGGTGCATAAAACAGTTCAAAAGTAGGCGGTGTTTTGTTCTTTTCAAAAGTACTGATCTTTACTTTCAAAAACTCATTTTCTTTCTTTAAACTTGTAATTTTAAATTTCAAGGTTCCCTTGCTACTTTCTACTTCACATGTCATTGTATCTAATTCTTTAAAAGCTCTTTCTAAGTCCACATGCGTAGTTTTCAATGAATCATGCTCAAAAACTAAATCAGAATATTTTTTATTCAACTCATCGAATTCATCAAGCAAAGACATGTGATTTGAATCAAGTGTGGAATGATCTTTAACTATAGAATCATGCTCTTTTTGCAAAGTTAAGTAATCTAATTTCAGACTAGCATGAGTTTTCTTAAGCTTTCTATATGATATATGAATTCTTTCAGAAAATTCAAATAATTGATCGTAGGTAAGCTCACATATCTCTTCCTGATCCGACTGACCAGGGTGATCATCAGCCATAAGACACAAGTTTATTTCCTCCTCTTCAGCTTCAGTCTCAGAAGAGTCGGATGCAGAGTCTGCCCAGAACGCCTTCTGAATCCGCTTCTTGTCCTTTCTGAACTTTGGTTTCTCCTCACCCTTCTCTTTGCTTAGGTGAGCTTTAAGTATTGGACAATCAGCCTTAATGTGTCCAGGCTTCCTGCATTCAAAACAAACAGATTCAGATGAACCCTTAAAATTTTTATTGGACTTACCCTTGTTCCACTTCTGATAGTTCTTATGTTTCTTCCTTAGAAAGCTTTTGAATTGCCTTGTGATTAAGGCAACATCATCGCTATCAGACCCGAAAGAGCTAGCATCTGAATCCTTGGCCTTTAGTGCCACTGTCTTCTCTTTCTTGCGTTCACCTGCATCAAGTTGCCTTTGGTTCACCCCTTGCTCGTAAGCAATGAGTGATCCAAGTAAGCTGTCAATAGAGTAAGTATTTAAATCTTTAGATTCAGTAATAGCAGTAATCTTAGCATCATAAGAAGCAGGCAAACATCTTAGAATTTTGTTCACTCTTTCGTAGTTAGTAAGTTCTCTACCTAGAACATGCAAAGAGGTAACAATCTGAGTGAACCTTGTGTACATTTCTGAAATAGTCTCACTAGGTTTCATGCGAAAAAGTTCATAATCATGTAACAAGATGTTTAACCTAGACTGTTTGACTTCAATTGTACCTTCGTATGTTATGCATAATCTATCCCAGATTTCCTTTCCGGTTGTACAAGTAGAAACACGCATATAGTCTTCAGATTTTAAAGCACAAAAGCAACAGTTCAAGCATTTTGCATTTAAATGTGCTAAATCACGATCATCAAACGTCCAATCAGTAAAAGGCAGTTCAGTTTTCACATTGTTAATTAGTCTAAAAGGTGGTTCGTATCCGTCCTTAACTAACATCCACATGCGATAATCAATAGACTGTAGAAAAGTAGACATGCGTGTTTTCCAAAAATCAAAAGGAATATTATCAAATAACGGTGGTCTTGTAATAGAATATCCTTCAGCAGCATTACGATTATTACAGTTAGCCATGGATCAAATTCAAAAGTTTTTAAACCTAAATTTTGAATCCCGCTCTGATACCACTTGAAAGTTCGATAGGGATGTTAAGCCCTAGTGAACTAGTCCCGAGGCTAACAAAGAGGGGGGGTGAATTGGTTATTTAAAAATTTCATGATAACAATGAAAATCTTTTTATAACGTGCAGCGGAAATGAATTAAAACAACGATAAAAAGAACAACCACAGATATTCACCCAAGCAGTTAATATCAGAAAAGTAAAGTGCAAAACTGAATCAGAAAAGCAAACCAGATTTTATAGTGGTTCGGTCAACTTGACCTACGTCAACTCCCCGGAGCCTCCCCTCCGGGTATTGCACTAAACAAAAGTGTCTCTCCTTTTGCTCCCACAGTAAGGCGGAGAAGCCTGTACAAAAACCTCCTTTTCACCACACGGTGAGGCAGAGAACCCGACCTCCTTTCGCTTCCTCCTGAAGCAGGCAGAGAACCTTCGAACTCCTTTCGCTTCCTCCTGAAGCAGGCAGAGAACCTTCGAACTCCTTTTGCTTCCACCTGAAGCGGGCAGAGAACCCCGGATCTTCTTGCGAACGATCCTCCCATGACGAACACCGATTAGACGAAAGACGACGAGCGGAGAAGACGACTCTGATCCGTGCTTGGAGCAACCTTAGTGAATCCCTCACTAACTCCCCCTCACAAGATCTTCTCTCTCTCTCCCAACTCTCTCTCTCTAGGGTTTCTCAGGGAAGGAAGGCAGCATATTCCTTAAGCTTTAGTGGAAATTGACATTGAAACCTTTTCCAAAGCCTTTTATGACATGTTGACCAGTAAACTACACTTTACTAGACCCAATTTGACCCAGAGCTGACGAGGGGTCAAAATGACGAAAATGCCCCTTAAGGGGATTTTTTGACTTTTCCCCAAAACTCAACATGACATTGCCAATCCAATCCTTGAAACATTCTCCAATGCATCCTAACATCATTAAAAGTGCATTGGACCCAAACCCAGGCTTTGGTTTGACCTGGTTGACCAGATTAATCCCGGTTGACCAAATAACCCCTTAAGGGTCCAAAAGGTCGATTTGACTCTAATGACCAATCCAACCCATGGGACCACCTCCACTACTCTTCTTTGATCAAACCAAATCTATTTAGCCCAAACCCAACCCCTGGTTTGACCTGGTTGGCCTAGTTAACCATGGTTGACCAGATCAACCATAAACCTTATTTACATCCAATCAAACATTCAAAACTCTCTGAATATCTTCCCTGGTAGTTTGGATTTGATTGGACACTTGAACCTAGTCAATAGTTGACTTGGTCAACTCAATATAGGTTTCGTCAAATCTAACCCATTTGATCCAAGCATGCCATTCAATCAAGTTAATCCCTCCATGTCTTCAAAATCATTCCAATATATGGCTAAAATACCTCTTACCCATTATGACTCAAATAACAAGGAGTTTGAGCAAGTCAACTCAAGCCCTTAGCCAAACCTCTTATGCTCTCACTCATGCATTGATCCTAGCATCTTTGATCCTCCCTACTTTAACTCAACAACACATACACTCCCTCCAATCAATCTCATCAGTCAACAAGACCCTTTGACTAGTCAAGTAGTCAACTTAGGCATTTAAATCCCTCTTTGAAATGGAAAAACCCTCATTTTGATTTTAAATGCATTCACTCCAAGTTTTAAACTCCGCTCAACCAGCAATCCAAACCCTCTAGTTGCCACCTCATTAAGCCTTTGACCTGTTGAGTGGTCCAACCAGTCAAAAACCTACTCAAATTCCTCTAAATGGTCAAATCTCTCCAAAGTTTCACTTCCTTCCATATCGCATGGTTTAATCTGATCCCATTAGCTTTATTACCTTACTCAAGTATTCCTTAAGCTGTCCCCAATAGCTGGTTTATCCTAGAATAGGAAATGTGGTCCCCCTCTTTTCCAAGACTCAACCAATGGCATTGGGGCTACTCTAGCCTTTCCCCTGCCATTTTAACCACCTGGGATACGTGGCAATAATCCAAAGGGAAGGCCTGATCGATCAAGACTATCCAAATCAAACCCTAAGCTTGAATTGAACTAAGGGGTCTCATTTTGATTCATTCATTCCATCTCATTTCTAGAGCTCCTCCAGCCTCCAACATTTTTTGTTTCAACTCTAGACCACCCTCTACCTTCCCCAGTAAAAACCATCGATCAGTGGCCACCGACGATAAGTCTCCGGTCAAGTCAAACCCAAACTCTGTCCATCTCAATTTGCTATCGATCCAGGCATTTTTAGCAGTGGGTTTCTTCTGGACAAATATTCATGGAAAGTCTACAAGCTCAACAAACCCAAGAACATCCAAATCCATCAGTTAGATCTCGGTAAAAGCTTAACACTAACTCTAGATGCTCTAGTTTAAATAGCTTTTCACAAAGTTCTTCTTAAACCAAACAAATATGTCCCCATTGATGCTCTTCATGCCTACTAGCTATGTTTAAAATTTTGTTTGAAATGGTTGGTTATTTTGAGAAAACGAAGCGTTTAATTCTTTCTTAGGGTTAACAATACTAGTTTTACCCATGTATGCTTTTTTGGACCATTGATCGAATGATTAATGGTATTGATTTCATTATTTAGGCCCGTGGTTCAGTTGTGTATTCGTCTCCCCCATTTGAATTCTCATCCGGCTCAATCCAGGCCATTGGTTCAAAATGCAGAGGATCCGACGACGCGTGATCCCTACTAATGCGGATAGGTGATGCATGGTGCCGCATCATCATGTCAAGCAATGATTGCCAATGATTACTGTGGCACAATCATTAGCAGTCATTGCCTCTCCTTTAACATGGTTTTGGTCTGACATGCTGGATGCTGCCACGTCGCTCTCCCATTATCACGGTACCGACCCGATGCTCACGATTGCATTGCATGGCCATCCATCACTGTCGTTGCTATTTTATCATTTTTTAAATTAATTTAATTAGAATTTTAAGTATTTTAGTTAATAGAATTTTTGAAAATTCATAAAATTTTCATTTGTTATCCAAAAATTATAAATAAATACTCATTTTACTTAGAATTTTATCCTATTTAATTTTAAATTTAAATTAAACAAAAATGAATCATAGGGTTTAACTAATTAATATAGGGTTTTTTCTTTTAATATTTTATTAATTATAAATCCATTTTCCTTTTATTTTTTCAAAAAAGGATTATTTTTTGAATATCCCTAACTTTCTATTAGTTTGTTATAACTATTTACATAATGTTTTAAGGTTATTTTAAATTCATAAAATTTAAGGATTTATGCCTCAATATTTGATTCTTATATATATATATATATATATATATATATATATATATATATATATATATATATATATATATATATATATAAACTTTAAACTATATTTTAAAATCACCTACATGTATTATGTGTGAATTTGGAACTCTTTAAATAGAGTTTGCTTGTATGTTATTTGGATTAATCAAGCCTAATACAAACTTAGGATGTCTTAGTCTATATTATATATATATATATATATATATATATATATATATATATATAGGCACTTTATTTTGCATTTGGGCTTAATTAATTAGTGTTATAGTAAGTGTCCATCTTGCCATAACATTGAGTAGGTGAGCATCATATGGGAGACTTGTTCTTGGGTGGATTCCCAAATGATTGGGCTATGTGTTGGCTCAAATGTTTGGGAATCCATCTATCTATGTACACATAGATTTAGGTCACATTTTTGTTGATTCCTTGCATGGTTTGGTTGGTTGTATATGTATTGAGGGTTAGAAACATTTGATTTTGATCATACACAACCTATAGACACCTAAGGCAAAAAACTAAGGACTAGATTTATGATTTTAGAGAAATCATAGGATTAAAAATTTGAGATCTTGAACTTAGTGACACTACCTACCCTAAGGTAAAAGGTAACTAATTTTAAATAGCCATTTAACCAAAATTTAATTAGCCCAAAATAAACCTTTAAATAAGCCTAGAACTTCAAAAATTCATAATAAATTCAATTTAAATCTTAAAAAAATCATATAATTTATCAAAATGCCATTAATTGAACCCTTAATCTGTGAAAATTAAAAGCCCCTTGATCAGACCTTTAATTTAGATTTGATTTAATTTTAAAGAAAAAAATATTTAATTAATTTAATTAATAAAAAATATTTGAAAATTAAAAAAAAAAACCTAAACACTTGTAGACACTCCCTTAGGTCATTTCTAACCTTTGGGGGTAATTTCAAGGAGTTTGGAATTTATTTGGGTCAAAATCCTAAAATCCTCTCTAATTAAACAATTTTAAAATTCCAAAAATGCTCAAACTTTAAAAATCATAAGTAATTCCAGAAAATCTCAAATTGACTAAACCAGTGTCATTCAACTCTAATTAAAATCTACTATTTTCTAAAAATGTCAAACCTTCAAATTTGTGTCAAAGTCAAAAAGTCAACCCGCTGATCAACCGTAGTTTAAAACTAGGTCAAAACTTCAAAAATTCATTACTTAATGTAGAAAATTTCAAATTGAGTAAATCTAGAGTATAATTACTCATATTAAGGCTTAGTGTTTAGGAAAAATATTAAAATTTCAGAAATCACTTTAATTTTAAAAGTTAATTTTTGACCCCTTTTTTAACATCATTAAATAAATCCAAAAATTTAATAATTCATTTAAATTTCTTGAAATTTATAATTTAATCATTCAAGTCAGTAATTAAAAATTGATTTAAAATTCATCAAATCTTAATCCTCAACCAATTAAATTAACTTAATCAACACCGATTACTACTATTAACACAAGCCTACGAGACTATTAAATTAGCCCCAAGGAAGGTGAAATAAACTTCACGGCCATGGTGAAAAATAAAGGTAGTAACCAATCAACCTTTAAAATACACTTTAAAATAAACTTTAATACATTAATATATAAATTCAACCTAAAATTCTCCTTCGACCTTTAACAAACTCGAACACTAGACAACTTCAACAAACTATCTAGTCTAGAACATATCCCAGCCACACAGCCTTTTATACACACTTTAGATGGTTTTTTAGGATAATCGACTCTAGGTTTAGGCTAGGCTGGTGTTTAATTTTTTGAGTTTTCACTGTATGTTGTTTGTTAGATTAGTTGATTGATGTGAGTATTTATTTACTTAATATAATCTATGAATTGAAGTGATGGGCATTAGATTACCCCTAGGTTCAGAATGATCTGGTTGCTCACAGAATTTTTTGCAGGTGGCCACACTCGTACAGGGCTAAAATCAAGGGGGCAAAATTAATTATTTAACTGTCATATTTTTTATGCAGGTGCTAAAAATGCTTAAGTCTACGTTGAAATCAAAAGAGCATGGCCAAGTGTGATATTATTTTAATTTGAGCATATACATATATATAAACTGCTTGGGATGTATTTATTTTAATTATTTAGAATAACCTTGTATGGGGTCTAGATTTTTATTTTTTGATGTAATTCATTTGAGTTGTAAAATATGAAAGTGCACATTTAAGTTGGGATACATACATCCAAAGTGGATTCCAAAGAGGAAAGAACCTCCTTTAGGGGAGAGTTCTTTTTCCATTTGGAAGTCCAAATTTGAATCATTTTAATACCCAAAGAGGAAAGAAAAATATCCCGATAGGGGGAGAGTTTTCTTTTCATTTGGGTATCCTGATACGATGAATCTACGGAACTTGAAGAAGGATGAGGAAGTGAAGACAAAAGAGTATCCCACTCAAAGTCACTTGTGTCAGTTATAGGTTTAAAATCTGAGTTGTTGTTAGTGGTACCCAACCACTTTTAATTTCTATAAATTTTGGGTTATAATAAAATGGCATTTGCCTATGGACATTTACTTATTTAATTAATTTAATTGATTAATTTGATTGATTTACTTTACTTGTGTATAGGATTGCTCGCTTTCCCTAATTTTTTTTACATGCCGATTTTATTTTAGCCTGGATACACGGAGGCTCGTGAGGGTACGCTAAAAATTATTTCTACTCAAAATCTAAATAAAATTTTTTAGGCTAACATAAAAATGCTAACATTTTAAAAAGTAAGCTCAGGACTTCCAAGAGTCTGCATAAGCATATTATTAGCTTCTCCTACTTATTATGCACCACCCCACCTGCGGTTTCTAGCAGACCACCTAACCTATTAGGGTGTAGTTCTGTCAAGGGATGTTGTGCAATCTCTATGATAAAATTAATTTTAAGCCTTTTTAAAACTTCTTCATTCATTTATGCATTCTATCGAGTTGATTAGCATGCATTGCATTAGAAATAAATTAAAAGTATTTAAATCTTTAATTACTTTTTTCAATCATTTTCACCCTACATAAAGTCAAGGGGACAATTAGGATCTGCTCTAGATGTCGGCCCCAATTTCTCAAAACTTTAATCAATAACATCCTATCACTCTTACATTAAAAGATCAGACATATGTTTTTAAATTGCCTAGGTGGTTAGCTGGATCCCCAATCCAGGCTGGGGTAAGTTTAGATTTTGTACTGCATTAGTTATTTTTGGGTCACTGTTGTCTAATACACAATTTAAAGTTAGAATATGGGGCAGATTCAGAGTCATAAATTGATCAACTTAAGTATTTCTCAATCTAAAACTTAAAGCCTAACACATAGGATAGGCCGAGGTGTTTCTAAAGTGTTTCAGAATCTCAAAACACCTTCTACCCCTCCTCCCATGATCTCCAAAAATAAGTGTTCCAACTCGATCCAATCCCAGTGGAGATTCTAAATGCATTTCCTTTGACATCACTCCTCAAAAATCTCTAAAAATAAAATTTTCATCATTATTCTAATCGAGAGTATTCAAAAGGAATTCAACCTCCCTATGATGTAATTAACTATGAGGGCTTGTGCTCATAGCAAATTTAGAACCCATGTCTACTTTTCAAAAATTGATTTTCAAAACTTAATTAATCTTCTTTAGGAAAATAAAAATCAACGATGATCATTATCATCTTATTCGAATATTTGACAAAGGATGATATATTCTTCCCTTGGAAAGATATATCATTCGTTATTGTGACTTCGAATAAGAATTCAATGATAACCCATCTAGATTATAGTAGCTAGATATTTGATTAAACTCCATTTTAACCCTTCGGGGCCACATGTTGTTCTCTCCTGAATCTTCGTACAATATTCAGGATGTAATTTGTAATTCTAAGTCCGAATCCCACTAAGAAACCTTATTTTTGCTTTTTGAGGTGGTATATCATTTTTGATGGTGTGTTCGATTTCAGAATTAAAATTCAAAGTCAATTTCAAATTTTTCCAAAGAAAATGAATTTTCTAAAACCACTTTTCATAATTCAAACAACAAACAACTATGATGATGTCCTTTATTATCTAGCCTCCTTAAAAAGTTATAGGATTTAACTTTGAAGTTTCTCAATCCTATGCATAAGGTCCTTCAAAGTGAGGCCTAAGGGGACTTCATTGCTTGCATTTTATTATTCTTGATTGAGGTATTGATTATTAGTCATTGAAGAAGTATATTGGGAATGTTCCCACATATGGCGGCAACCCTTATGTACTAGAAATTTTGAATAAGTAAAGTGTGATACATCTTAACGTTGTACAAAAACTCAAAATGCACAGATCAAAGTAGTAAGATCAAAAAAATTTAATGTAGAAAATCTAGAAGGGAAAAAATAAAGGGCTTAGCTCAAATAAAAATTCATTATATATCAGAAGATATGAGAATCCTTCCTTTCTCATAGTTGAAGAAGATGATGACTATTTGAGAATAAATGTCTGATTTCACTTGTGTAAGATTATGAAATTTTGGTGTCCACAAGCAGATAGTTGAAAACCAACAATAGGGTTAAATATTGATAGGAGACTGAAGATGGTAGTGATTACTGATGGTGTTCGTCGATGGCAACAGTGGTTGTCGGTGGTCGACGATGGTGATAGTTAGAAAATATAAAAAAGCTTTCTAGTTCTTTTCATTCTTCCTTATATGAAGAGTGAGGCTCTATTTATATACTTTAGCGATGGACATTTTTGTAATTTAAACTAGAATCCAAAACACTCCTTTGTAAGATTCATATCGATTACCATGAGTATGAAACATTTATTCAACATTTAAGTGATTTAATGATATCAAAATTGAGTGATCTTGGGCTTATTGGAATTGCCTCATCGAGTCTCTTGATTTGATTATAAGCATGTCAAATTTGAAGATCATTTGGTTATCCAATTAATGATTGAATTTTTCAATTATGCTTCAAGTGTTTGATTTGGGCTCATTTAGGCTTGGATTGGACCAATTTAATATTAGGGTTTGTCTCATTGAGGTATTAAGTTTGACTATAAATTTGTTGAAATTGGAGTTCATGTGATCCTCAATTTAACTTTTGAAAGTTCTTAATTCAAATTTTACTTTAAGATTCATGTCAATCAAAACAATTTTCATAGATATATCATTACTAAAATTTTACTATGCATTCTTTTTTCATTAAATAAAAAATCAAAATTTCTTAAGGGGGAGGGAGGGAGAGAGGGAGAGAGAGAGAGAGAGAGAGAGAGAGTATAAGATGACTTTGGTTTATGGTATGTAATATTTTAGGTTAATGGCAAATAAAGTTAATTAACTGGAAGGGGAAAATTTTAAGAGAGATAATTGTTGTAATGTTGATATAGTTTTTATCAAATGTTCATAAAGATTGGATCAATTACAGATAATTTTAATATTATAACAGTTTAGACATCACTTAACCAAGATGTATTTGTTTCTAGCATATGAAATAGATTTAAGAAATATAATTCGAAACATAAAGTTAGTGTTTCATTCACGATAATATTATTACTTATCTAATGATTGTTAAAATATGTAATATTATTTAATTTACATTTACATAACTAAAAAATATATTTTTGTAGATGTATTAATAGTTGACTCATAAATATACTTAGGAGATAATTAATTGAGTTCCTTATTTACTTTAATATTTTTATTTTTTACTTTTATTTTGTTTATATTTTTAAAACCAAATGAAAATATATTTGGCTTGAATTTTATTGTGATTTATCATTTTAAAATCTTCCAAATTTTATGAAAAAGAAGGATTATAGTTGGGTGATGATTGTCAGAAGACCGTAGTCGAGCCATGGTGATGAGAAAAATTATAGTCGTGCGACAGTGATGAGAGAACCATAGTCTGGTAATGGTTAGATGACCATAGTTTAGTAATAGTGGTCAGATAACCATAATCATGTGATGGTGGTTAAAAAATTGTAGTTAATTGATAGTGGTTATAGGACTATAGTCAGGCAATGGTAATAAGAAGGATTGTGGTGAACAGAGGACCATAATTGAGCTATGAAGAATGAATGGCCGTAATCTAACAATGGTTCTTAGAAGGAATGTATCATGTGACTGTGATTTGAGGGCTCATAGTAAGGTGACAACGGTCAGAAGGATAAGAGTTTAGAGATAAAGGTCATAGGATCATAATTAGTTGCAATGGTTAAAAGATTATAATTGGACAATAATGGCTAGAGGACGTATTTGGGTAATGATGGTTCAAGAACCAGATTCAAGCAATGTTGGTCAAAGGACCATAGTCAAGCAACGGTGGTAAAAGGGATCATATTAGACAAAGGTAGTTGAAGGACCATTGTAGGTGATTGTGGTTAATGGATTGTAGTTGGATGATAATGATCTGAAGTACCTGGTTGGGTGACATTGGTTAAAGAGATCATAGTTGGGCAATGGTGGTTGAAGGGATGATAATCAGTTGATATTAGTAGGAGAACTTTAGTCGGGTGATAATTGTCGAAAGAATGTAATCGAAAAATGACGGTTAAAGGATTATAATATAGCTATGGTGATCGAAGGGATCATAGTAAGGTGATAGTGTTCAAAAGGATCAATATTGGGTGACAGTGGTAGGACAACCACATATAAGCGATGGTGGTTAGAGAATCATAGTTGGGCGATGATGGTTAGAAGATTTTAGTAAGGTGATGAGGATTGGAGGACCGTAATCAAGTGATAGTAATCAGAGGATCATAGTTAGACAATGATGGTTAGAGCACTATAGTCAGGTGAATGAGGTTGGAGCATCGTAGTTTGGAAACTATGGTCAGATGATCATAGTTGTGTGATGGTGGTAGAATGATCATAGTTAGGTGATAGTGGTTAGAAGAATCATAGTTGGGTAATGGTGGTCAAAGGGATCATAATAAGGTGATAGTGATTAAAAGGATTGTTGTCAGTTGGCATTAGTCAGAGAACTATATTGGGCTAATGATGGCTGGAGGACTATAATCTGGAATTGTGGATAAAGGAATATAGTTATACGAAGGTGGTTGGAGGTGATAAGTTTTCTATAGTTGAAATTCTTTAAATACCTGAAATAAGGAAATAACAAAAACTAAAAGAAGGGGAGGAGAAGTAACCTAGGAATTAATCTCTTCATTATGCCTTACAATGAAATAGTACAAAGCATATATTGAAAGAAGAGTAAGCCAATCATTACAAATAAGTGGTTGAGATTGAGTCATGTAGATCATGGAAGTAGTTCTATCACTATGGTAGGGACACGAGCATATGAATCTCAAGCTATGAAGATCAACAATAAGAGTAAGAGCAAATGAAGAAATAGTTATGCATTTAGTTTAATATTTTTGTTTATTTTTATGTATTTTCATATATTTAGTATTGTAAGTGTTATGCGGACATCATGTTGATGTAATTTGTTTTTTTAGAATTGTACATTTAAGTCCAAGTCATGTCATATGAAGTATGGGATGACCATGCTAGTATACATGAGAGAAGGTGGTGGTTATAGGTGGTTACTAGTGGACCCAACCCCTCTCTTCTTCTTTCCCTCTCTTTATTTTAATTTTAAATGTAAGAGATATGTCTTTTCACTTGCTTTTTAGTTATATAAAGCATTCTAAAACCAAAATGAAGATAGATTTGATTTGATTTGCATTTTGGGGAAAATTTTTAAGTAGGATGAGGCTTGGTGGCCTATCATACTCAAGGACATTGGGTGATCTCCTAGAACCCCTACTACGATTAGTAGTTTTTTTTTTAAGTTTGTACAATTTTCTTAACAAAAATTTTACTTATTTGTTTTCTTCTCTTAGTATTCCATCTTAGAATAATCCTAAATCTCATTCCATCTCTCTGAATCCAAGTAAAATTACCCATAGTTAGTATTGGCCAGGTTTTTTAGAATCGTGGAACTAGTCCCATTCCTAAAGCATCTAACCAGCCTAAACTACTCAAAACCCTACTAAAATATCCAAACCATTATTATACATTCTGTACATTAGTAATCCAAAATTTATTCCGTGTTATTCTAGTAGCAATTCTGGAGATCCACTCAACCATTATTGTATTTCCTGTTTAATGTTCTAGTTGTGTCATTTGTCTCTAGTTAACAAAATAACCACAAAAATATCAAAACTTCATAAAAATCTAAAAAAAAGATCATATGTTGAGCCATTCTAAAAGGAATTTCTAAGTCCAATTGATCCATAGAAATACACATCCAATATTCCAATCCTAGTATGTTCTTGAAAGAATTGACCTATACTACTTCCAAAGCAGAATTAACTCACAAAATCTTTTTCTATCCTTGTCAAACTCTCTAGAATTAAAGTAGATATATATACCTAAAAATTAAGTACTTCTTTGCTTTATTATAATATCTACAAAGCGATAACTATCAAGGAAAAAATTGAAATTTTATTTTGGACTAATTACAGGAATTGCAACTTACCTTACCGCCACCTACAAATTAACTCCTCAAAATTAACCATAACCCTTCTAATTATTTTAAAAGAGTCCCCTACAACAATTGATCACATCAGTGATCTATGCCCCACCATCCGACCATCAACATCATTTTTGGTATCGAAGCTTTGGTGATTAGTGGACATTACTTGCATTGAAGGAGATGGACACCAATGAAGTTAGAAGTTTGGAGAGGGCTTTGAAAAATGTGGATTGGAGAACCTTATGAGGTAATATTTGTACTTTGGGCTTCGTATGATATTTTATTTTTCATTGACAATTCTTGTGGTAGATTACATGTTTGATGCAATCCTATTAACTAGTGTAAGATTGTTAATTATTTGCCTCCACATTTTGACATAGCCATAAACTATCAAACCCTAATTGACTAGGGAGGATCCAAATTAATGAGTCAGTGATCCACTAAATCATTTAAAACTTCACTTCATTCTTTTAGAAATAAGAAAACCTATCTTGAACAATTTAGAGTTTTATCTTAATTCTAGTTTAGTTGCTTTGTACTAGTTTGCTTCTAATTATAATTTATAAGTTTGTGAAGGCTTTAAAATAATTTTCCAAAATATTTTTCATGCATTTTACTTAAATCAATAAGAATTTCATATCTAAAATATTACAAAAAATATATTTAGCTTTCATTATTGCATCATACCACCAAAGTTTTCTAGTCAAGATTAGCTAGATAATACCAATATAATGATGGAACAATTACATGTGTATAATATTGAATGGTTTGAAAAATTCAAGATAACATAGTCAACCTCACCAGCCAAGCTAAAAACATAAGTGTTAGGGTCTAAACTCCTCCATTAGCACCAAACCCTATATATATTGAAACAATAGTAGAAGACTACATAGAAAATCCTAGGTGGGCACCTACCACCAAGAAGACAACCTTTTAGGAATCCACATAGGAATCATGAAACCTTGAATGAACCACAAAACAAGGTTAAGTTAGATACCCCTACCTTTGTTGGAGTCCATGAACCCAACAAATTCATTGATTGGCTTACCCAGATGGTTGAGTTCTTTTGTTGGTATTAAATGGATAACAACCAAAGAATCGCATTTACTAAGATTAACCTTATAGGCCATGTCAAAATCTATTGGACAAATGTCTTAGTTAAGAAGGAAAAGCTTGGTAGACCCCAACATACTTGGTTTGAGATGAAAGATATGCTAAGGGATAAGTATTGACCTATAAACTATGACAAGAAGTTACATGAATAACTGATGATTCTTGGGCAATGTAATATGCAAGTGGTCAAGTACCTAAAACTTTTTGAGGATTTGATTTCTTGAACCAATTACATAGATCAAGAGTGTAAATTAGCCAACAAATTCACTATTTATTTTAGGAGTGAGATTAGACATGAGGTTAAGTTACAAGATCCTTAATCCCTAGAAAAAGCTTTTCATTATGTTATACTTCTAGAGAAGTATAAGAAGGAAGCTTCTTTATCAAGAGCTAGATGTCCAAATTCATCCCTTCAATCATCCTCATATTCTACCCAGAGGTCTATCGCTAGACATACACTAATTTCATCTAGTGCCCAGCCCAATAAGAGTATACCTGAATCATCCTCTAAGATTAAGGACATAATATGGTTCAAGTGTCTCAAAAAAGGCCATATACAACATTAGTGCAAGACCAAGATCATGTTCTTTGATAAGACTAAAGAAGAATTAGAGGAAGAGAGAGTGGATGATGAAGTTGAGAAAATGTATGATGATACTCCTCTATCTGATGAGGATGTTGAGCATATAGGAGACCCTTTAGGTGTGATGAGATATTTATCCACATTTAGAGATAAAGAAGATTATCAAAGGAGGAATATTTTCACCATAATTTTTAAATATAAGAATAAGTTCCATAAATTGCTTATTAATGGGAGCATTGTTATGAATGTAGTATCCACTCACATACTTTTGAGAGCTAAACTTAAACGAGAACCCAATCTAGATAGATACACAATGAGTTGGTTAAATGACACCAATCTACCCATCAAATTTAGATTTTTAGAACCTATTAAAAATAGGTCGTTATGTAGATAACATATGGTGCGATGAGTGGAGGCAGCCCATGTCATGTTAAGAAGTCCTTGTTTATTTGATAAAGATGTCATATATTTGGTAGAGAGAACACTTGTCTATTTTAATTCAAGGACTAAAGTTTCAAGATCTAGCCATTTAACTCACATACAAGGAAAAAAAACCCTCCACACAAATTATTCAAGCTACCACTTTATACAACTACATTGGTTATAGAACCTGTAAATCCATAATATGAAATTCCTATGCATTATTTTAGTATGACTAAATTATCACTATTTATAAAAGTAATTTATAGTTGTAATTCAAAGAAAATAAATTCTTCTTAATAGCACTATCTCCATGACCACTTTAAAATAACTCTTTGAAATATTTTATGGGTACAATCCTAGAAAACTAGTTTATCTTGCTAACATCCCCACACATGCATTTTTTTATTTTACATTTATATTTGCACACGATTTTTAAATCTTTCATGATAATATAAAGAAGCAAATATATGCTATAAATATAAAATATGCTCAATGTAGAAATAAAAAAATAAAACTTTTAAACAGTTCAACATCAAGGATCATGTGCTAATAACATTATACCTTGAGAGATATCATTCCACTCAATTTAGAAAATTACAAGCTAGGGCATGTGGGTCATTTGAGATTATTATGAAAATTGGCATGAATACATATTATTGAATTGCTAAAAGATATGTTTATTAGTTCACTTTTTAATGTAGAGGATCTTATATCATATAAAGGAGTTAGCCAACCTCCAACCTCCAAATACATAGGATACTTCCTTTATAGGAACACAACATCATTTTTTATAGAAGCCAAATCAGCACTTATTTTTTGAATTGGACCAAATTATTTAATACGAGGAGGATCAGCTTCGCAATCATCGGTTCCTAGTGAGGCAAAGAGATAAACCACCTGATGAGGATGCTTGGCTCACAAAAGAGGATTTGGAGAATTTAGCACCAAACTTGGTCACTAAGTACTTGTATTTTAACTCTTTAGAGAAGAGGTCTGTAGGGTCCAAGGGAAATGATGTAGCACTTGGAGGTGGCTCTAACACCATATCAAGGGGAAGAATAGATGAATCTCATAAGATGAAGGAGCCATAATAATTTACATCATTTCATATTATTTTTTATGTTTTTTCATGTTTATGGAATGTATGTGAGTGAAGACTCAGTATTGTGCAGACTTTATGTGCCAAGTGGTTATTTTATGTGTAAAATGGCTAAGGAGAGTGATGTGAAGTTGTTAAGGAGTGATATGGTTTGCCAAGAAAATGCTAGTGAGTGTAGTGGATGACTAAATATGAAGGAGGGAGTAGTTATGGTGGTTACACATGTGAACCACCCCTCCCTCATCTATTTTCCCTCTTTATTTTGATTTTAAATGAAGGTATATATGTCTCTTTACTTGGTTAATGGTTGTATTAAATGTTCTAAGATTAAAACGAGGGGGATTTGGTTTGCATACACATTTTGGAGAAAATTTTCAAGTGGCCTGGTAGCTCATTAAACTCAAGGAAATTAGGTGATCTCCTTGAAACTATACTTTGGTGATTTTTTTTTTAAATTCTGCACTTTCCTTTACCTAAATTTTTTTATTTATATTTTTCTCTTAGTATTCCATCTTATAAAATCCTAAATCCCATTCAATTTATTACAATGCAACCTGGTATGAGCTACAAATAGAACATGTCATATCATAGATGGTGACAAACCAAGCCTAAGATAAATGTTTTGGAGACTTCTTAGATTTGTTTAATTTAAAGTAAACCATAGGGCAACTAATTTAACTTCCAACAAAACAAAAAGTAAACTCATCCATAAATTCTTTTCTTTTTCATTCACCTCAAAATCTATATACAAAAAAATCAATACATTACAGTACATGACAATAGACCAAAATAAAGCAAAATAATAAACTGTCATGATTGTACAAAAAAATTTAAAAATACCTATATTGACTCAGACAGATCATAAATTGTAACCTTTGCTACTTACCTGATTCTTACCATTCTCTGACCTAAAATATAATGTAGAGTAGATGTGAGCCAACAAAACTCTGTTGGCCATGCCCACCAATCTAAATTTTTAATAATTAATTCATTATGCATTTAACTAAATTTAAAACCAGTTAATAATATGCTTGGCAGAATAATGCTTGTAGGTATAAGAAATTAAATAAATAATATAGGGAAAGTAAATAAAAAAGTACTTGATATATCATAGTAGAAAATAATATATTTTTTCGTAGGCCCCTATACCTCCCATCAAAAATAGATATCAAAATTCAACCCTTTATTATTCTGTGTGCCAGCATATCAAAAAATAGATTCTTCTGACTACTAAATGCTTAGCACATATCAAATATTTAGAATAGAACCTTATGACTCCTTATGCATTCAATATAATAAAACCTCCTTCAACACCACTCAAAATTATACAATTGAAGGAGATAAGTGCAGATATAACTGCATTATAATAACAGAAATGTAAATAAACCAAATTTAGAATTGCATATAATGCTTTATCCATAAGCACAAATTTAATAATTGAGAAGATTTTCATTATTTCAAAATTTCACCAGATTACTAAGGATTATTTAGAAATTTATTTTGAAGATTTAAATGTACTACAATATTATATTCTAAGATAAAAATAATTTCTAAATATTCAAAAAATAGCACACATTTCAAATTACCCAAAAAAACTTTTTCAAAAAAATTTCTAATTATGTAGAATGATCATATCAACAACATATTGAAAGTTACATGGTGAAAGTTTAATAAGTGCAAATCTATCCACATTTTTATACTACAAAATTATAATTTAAATTAGAAAATTTTCAAATTTTCTATATTTTAAAAATTAAGATAGGCAGAATGTAACCTACCTCAATCCAAATAACTTCGTAAACTAGACTGATGCCCTCCAGAATGGATGTTCTCTCTAAAAATCTCCTCTCTCTCTCTCTCTCTCTCACTCTCTCTCTCTCTCTCTCTCTCTCTCTCTCTAAACACCTACTTAGGGGGGTTGGTTTTAATAAAAAATGAAAATGAAGTGGAATTTGATATTTTTGTTAAATTTGGACTTGCCACCATGGCACTCTAGCCAGCACTACCGAAGCGCCAACCAACTAAGAGCTTAACGTTGCAACACTCAAATCCAGCATTACAACACTCCTAGGAGAAAAAAGTTTAGGTTTCTCATTCATGCACATTGACCCCCATACCTGCTTCAAAACATAATGAGAGGCGCGTGCATAGAAAACTCTATTTCTTCCTATTCTATACCACTTTCAATATATTTCAAATATGATGGATCTTCTTAATAGTGCCATCAACCAAAGCTGACCAAAAAAGACTCCTCTCTACCACCTCTATCCAAGATAGTGGTGTTCTACATTTTCTATCATATAGAAATTTCTAAGGGGCCATACCTATACTTGACTTAAAAATATTATTTTAGTCGAATTCAATTAGAGGTATGTGATCATTTTAGCTTCTACGAAAGTCTAGAATACATAATCTTAAAAGATCTTCAAATACATGAATAGTTCTTTCAGACTGTTTGTTATTATGTAGATGAAAAGTCATACTGAAATGTAATTTAATACCTAAATCTTGTTGAATGCCTCTCCACAGCCTAGAGAAAAATCCATCATCTCTATTAGAAACTATCACTCTTGGTACTCCATGCAAATGGATAATTTCTTATACATATAACTTTGTCAATCTATCCACTGAATCAGCCTACCAAATCAAAATAAAATGTACAAACTTTGTCAAAAGGTTTACTACAACCTAGGTAACATCATGTCCCTTCATGGACCTAGGGAATCCCATAACAAAATCATCATGACTTCATAGATCTCTTTATCACTAATGCTCTACTTTCACCAACATATAGGCCTCATATTTTGAAATAAAATTTGTCACATCTTTATTTAATCTTGGCCACCATAACAAATATTTAAGATCAATGTATATTTTACTATTCCTCAAACATATCATATAAGTTGAATAATATACTTTATGCTAAATATCCTATCTCAAATCTCCATAACTAGGAACCCACAACCTAATTTTGCAGAAGATGAGTCAAAAATTAAATAATCATAGCTCAGTTTATTACTAGACCTAATTTGATCAATCAGCTTCAAGTACTCTGCATTTGCCCTACGGGCTTCTTGGACATATATGGTTTTCTATTCATAAGTGTATCCATTTTGCATGTATTTATATAAGAGCAAATAAATTGATTGGTAAATATGACTGATATATAAAAGGACACTGATAGATACATGCATACTTATTAATACAACATACATATATGGCATATTGATATGAAATAATGATATATGGCATAATGATTGATAGAAGCAGATAATTGAATCATCAGCATGAATTTAACTGTTAGAAAATTCAAACTTATTTTACTGTATAACACATATTATTGATTGATAGACTTTTTACTAATTTTCTTATAAATTGATGGATTTTTTTTACTCGTTGAGATACTTTAATTTCATTAATCATATTAATTTTTAATTATGATAAATATTAATTGCATAGATAGTTTATGATTCATGTCGATGGTATAATAATTGATATTAACTTGGGCTGGGCATATATATTGATTTTACCTTGCATTAAATGCATTGGCAGGTTTTGGTTGTGTGTTGGACTTTGTAAGCTCATTATGTGGTTTTGATTTTAGGTCTTGGAAAGGGGTAGGATCCTATAGAGTAAGGCTTATCAGTATTTTTTAGCTTTTATATTGTTATGTATTTACTTTTATTCTTTTGTTGTCATAACTTAAAAGATAGATCAATGTATCGAATGATCTCCTGGCTATTATAAATGACATTTTGAAAGAATAAATATAGAATTACATTTTTTATGTATATGATTTATAGTGTATTGTTGACCTCATTTTTGTATGAGGTCAGTAGGACCCATCTAGACCCCAGATCAATCCTGACCCCAGATCAATACAATTTAAGATCAATCTAGACTCTAGGATTTTCCTAGATTTCCATCCCTAGGATCTGTTCTAGACCCTAGGATCTCTTCAAATTAACTTTAACCCTAGGATCAATTTAATCCTAGATCAATCCAGATTCAAATCAATCCTGATAACAGATCAATCTAATTCGTAGACTATTCTAGATCTTAGGATCTTTCCTAGATTTCATTCCATAGGATCTGTTCTAGACCCTAGGATTCCTTTAAATTCTTTCAATTCCTAGGATCTACTCTAAACCCTAGGATTCTTCTAGATCTTAGACTTTGAAAATCCTAGATATTAGGATCATTCTAGAATCCAAAGCTTTAGGATATTCCCTAGATTCTAGATCCCAAGATCTATTCCAGATCTTGGGATTCTTCTAGACTCTAAATTCTTAGATCGACCCAGACTCTAGATCAGTCTAGGTCTTAGGTTTCTCCTAGACCTCAGATCTATCTAGACCCTAGGATCTTCCTAGAATCCAGACTTTAGGATCTATTCTAGATCCTAAGAACCTTCTAAATCCCAGACCTTAAGGTTTCCTAGACTCTAAGAACTTCCTAGACTTCAGTCCCTAGGATCTACTCTGGAGCCTAGGATTTCCCTAAATCAATTTAGATCTTAGGATTCTCCTAGATCTTAGATCTATCCAGACCTCAAATCTATTCAAACTCCAGACTTTAAATTAACCATTCAAGACTCAAATCAATCCAGAGTTCAAGTCAATTCAAATCCCTGATCAATTCTGATCTTTAAATAACCCAGATTTAGTTGCTCCGGCCGCTGATCTAACTTTAACCCTTTCTAATCATCTATAATCACCTAAATGATTATAAATGATTTAGATAGTTCAAACCCTATCATTCAAAATCAAAATTCAGCTCAAAACCAGAAATCCAGATCAAATTTAAAGGCTAAAGGTCTAAGTCCTAAAAGCCTTTTCTAGCAAATCTTTGAACATTTCAAAATTCTATCAAATGACCTCTGATTCAAGATTTATTAGTTCCACACTGATGTGACATGCCTCTAGAGGCAACCCTCCAAATTTGAGTTCATTCTGAAGTCTCTAACCCTAGAAACCGAATTGAAATCCAAAGGCTGTAAAACCTTCAAATATTTATAGTCTATGCCACAGGACCTGCCACCCATTGGATTTTGATCCTGGAGCTTTCTACAAAGTTCCAAATCACTTCCAGACCCTTGATTATAACCCATTAAACAATAAACTGCATTTTGTTGGACTCAATTTGACCCCTAGTTGACCAGAGGTCAAAATGACCAAAATACCCCTATGGGGTGTGAATAGTCACTTTAACCAAATGAGTTCCAAATCAAATGCAACCACTTCCAATAATTTTCAAACATTAAACCAAACCCATTGAACCCAAAACTAGCCCATGGATCAATCTGGTTGACCAAGTCAACCAGGTTGACCAAACAGGCCCTTAGGGTCAAAATAGGTCATTTTGACCAAATGACCTTCTCAGACCTTGGGACCACCTCCATTGGTCTCCAAATGTCATTTCAAATCTATTGAGCCCATTTCAGACCTTGGACCCACCTGGTTGACCAAGTCAACCAGGGTCGACCTAAAAGGCGCATTAAGGGCCCAAATAGGTCATTTTGACCAAATGACCTCCCCAGACTTTGAGACCACCACCAGTAGACTCAGAATGTTGTTCTGAACTGGTCAGACCCAATCCCTGACCCTGGGTCAACTTGGTTGACCAAGTCAACCCAGTTGACCCATTAAGCCCTTTAAGACCTAAATAGGCCATTTGATCTAAATGACCATTCCAGATCTTGAAACCACTTCTACCAGACCCTATTCGTCATTTCAAATCATTCCAGTCCAGACCCTGGCCCTGGGTCAACCTGTTTGACCAGGTCAACTCAGGTTGACCACTTTAAACCCTTAAGCCCATTTAAACCCAATCAAGTTCTAGCTTAATTTCAAACTTATTCAAATTTCTCTAGTCACTCCCCTTAGGGATTTAAGCTTGACTAGACCTCTGCCCACTCATCAGTTGATTTAGTCAGTTGGATCTGGACCTAATCAAATCTAATCCATTTAGGTCAATCCAAGATTTACATTCAAATTTAATTAAATCAAATCTTTTAAATCTCAAAAATCTCTTCTATCATTTGTTTTGAACCTTTTTAAATTCAACATGATTCATGCATTGGTTATTTTGACCAAGTCAATCCCTTTTGATTTGGTCAAAATTATTCAAACTCCTATAAATGCATTCAAGCTTCAATTCCTAAGCCTTAACTCCCTTCAAGTCATTTAAACTAGCTTTTGAGGTTACTTGGCTGCCACCTCAGCATTATTACCTATGTTGACTAGTCAAACTAGTCAACACAAGCATTCAATTGATTTAGAGATGGTCAAGTAATCAAATCACTTAACCCATTTGATTTCATTCCATGCTAAACCTCTCCACCAGCTCATTAGGTCTTCCTAGCTGCCACCTAGGTAATCAAAGTTGACTGTTGACTAGTCAACTAGTCAACAAAACTTAAAAAAAAAAATTTAAATGATTAAATCCCTCTCAAAGTTAATCCACTCTACATCAAATCCTTCCAGTAACATAAGCACACTCTAGAGACTTCTAATAGATCCCTTAATCCCTGGTTTAATCCCCTAATCAAGCCCATTACCCCCATGTGCTCCTAAGGACAAAGGGAGCTTTATACCTCACTTGTCCTTTGTCCTTTGATTCCCTGATGCTCTAACTATTTGGGGACAGATGGCACACATCAGGAATTGTATCTAATCAATCCCAGCCATTCACTTGGCTTCAGGACTCTTGAATAGGGTAAAAACGCATGGATGGACGATCATTCTCCATCTAACCTTATCTCTCCACTCAAATCAATCCCAGACCAAGAAGTCTTTTCGTTTGAGCTCTGAAAGACTTCATCAACATTATCCAAGTCCAAATCCGGTGATTGGAGGCTGCCGGCGGTGTATTCCCGGCGAACTCGAGGCTAGTTTCGTTCAAAGGCTCCTACCGTTCGATCTAGGGATTTTCAGCTCTTGAAGTCTTCTGAGGAATTAAACTTGGACAAACTACAAATTCAGAGAGCCTAAGATCGTTCTAATCCATTGGTTAGTTTTCCTAAATTCTTAAACCCTAGTTTACACACTTAAAGCTAAATAGATTTTCGAAAAGCACGTTTTAAGCCATAAATTTAAATCTCCATAAATGCTCTTCATTAATACAATCTGTGTTTAAAATTTTCTTTAATTTGATCGAGTACATGGAAAGAACAAGTCATTTTTTTTTTCTAGGAATAGTTTCAGATTTTCGTTGAGCTGAGCATTAACTGGACCGTTGATCTTATGATCAACGGTCCAGATTCTGCTATTTCGCGGTTGTTTTAACCGTGTCATTTGATCTGATGTGCCATTATTTCGTCCGGCTCAATCGGAGCCGTCTATTCAATACCGCGGAAGAATCAACGGCGCGGATGATCAGCTGACATGTTTAAGTGAAAACGCGGCTGGGTTTCAGTGATTGTGTAATGATTGCTGGCGGCACAATCATTGAGCTGCCAGCTAATCATTATCCGCGGTCCGGTTCAACCAACCGCAGCGTGCTACGTAGCCTCCAGCCGTCGGATTATTAGTTAATTAAAGTTTAATTAATTTTAAACTTGTTTTAAATTCAGAAACTTTAAAAATTTATTAAAAATTCAATTTTAATCCAAAATTTTAGTATAATATATCAAATTGCTCGAATTTTTAAGCTCTTTATTTTAAAATTGAAATAAAGTTGAAATAATTAATATATTTTAATTAATTTCTAATATTTAATATTTGAAATTTTCTAATTAGTATTTGATTATAAATAATCTAATTATCTTTGAAATCTCTCAAAATTCATTTTAGATGTCTTCCTAATGCCTAGGTAACATTTTGGAGCTATTTCATCATTATTTGAAATTATTTTGTTTATATTGGTTAATTTTAATTATTTTAAACATATTTAATTATTAATCTTTAAAATATTATTAATAATTCAAATTTAATCAAATTAAATTCATTATTTTATATCAAATTATTAATAATTTAATATGCTTCTTTAAAAAAAAAAATAGATTTAAAATATTCAATCTATTTTAAATCTTTTAATTATTTGATTACTTAATTGTTTAAGTATTATTCAATCAAACATTAACATTATGTATATATATATATATATGTATATATATTAAATAATCTTGAATGATCAGAGATCTCTCAAATTGTTTTAAATGATTTTAATTATATTTTAAATTAATTTATTTTAAAATTTGCATTTATATGTATAGGCTTATATACATACATATACTTTAAAATTTATTTTAAAATTATAAATACTTAAATCTTTAATTTGAGAGATCCCTTGAATCTTAAACCTAGATTGAGCATGATTGAATAGCATTTGTGGAGAATGATGACTAACCAATGAATAATTACTTTGTTAATTATTCATTGATTAATCCTTCATTTAATTAAGCTTTAAAATTATTTGCATGTATAAGTACACACACCACTTAGTCTTAGGACTCTCCTAGATTTAGGATTGGTTATGAATGTGTTTATATGCATTTATATGTTAAGTCCAAGGGTTAGTTGAACCTTGATTCAAACCCATTTAAATTTAGTGACATCATTAAGGACAATAATTAAGGATTTTGCTTAGAGAACTTAGAATAATTCTAATAATTAGGATACACTTCCTATTGACTTGAAACTCAAACCATTTGAATATAGTGACACATACTACCTTAAGTAAAATCCTCACTGCCATTTGAGATCATTAACCCCTTAACCAACTTAATCAAAATTAAACCTTAATTAAGCCTTTGAAACGTCCAGAAAATATCATAAATTAAGTAAAAATCAAAAAATTATGAATAACCCCTCAAACTGACCATAATTCAAAGCTTAATCTATGAAAATTAGAACCAACCAGATTTGACATCAAATTTAAGAATAATTTAACTTTAATTGAAATCTGAAATTTAATTAATTTAATTAATTAAAAATAATTAAAAATTTCAGAAAATTTCCAAACACTTGGAGATCACTCTTTAGGTCATCCCTGACCTTTGGAGTTGATTTTAAGGAGTTTGAAGGTTATTTGGATTCAAATCATAAAAAGGGCCTTAATTAAACCAATTTTAAAAATTCAATAATTGTCAAAACTTCAAAAATTCATAACTAATTCAAATGAACTCCAAATTGAGCAAACTCAAAGGCATACAACTCATCTTAAGGTCTAATATTTATTACAAATGTTAAGTTTCCAGAAATCAATCAAATTTGAAAAAGTCAACTTTTGGTCAAACCTAGTTCAAATTTAAGTCAAAACTTCAAACCTTCATAATAAAATATAGAAAAATCCAATTTCAGTGTACTTACTGTCAAACTGATCATATTAAGATCTAGTATTTTAATAAAATATTAACATTCCAGAAAACCCTTTAAATCAAAAAGTCAAATTTTGCCCCTTGAATTAAATCATTAAAATATTACAAAATTTTCAAAATTCAACAAATCATTCAAAATTCCAGAAAATATTAATTCAAACTTAAAACCAGCAACCAATCGATTTGAATAAAATTTATCAACTCTCAAACCCTTAATCAAACTCAAATCACTAAATTATATCGGGTACAATTGGGTAATCTAGGCCTACGAGGCTATTAAATTAGCCCCAAGGAAGGTGAAATAAACTTCACGGCCTCGGTGTGCAACAAAGGTGGTGTCCAACAAATAATTGAATCAAATTTAAAATCAATTTCAAGTCATTAAGATTTAAACTCAAATTAAAACTCCCTTAAGCCTTCAACCAACCAGAATATCAAGCAACTTCAATCAAGTACCTATTTAGGACATATTAAAGCCACACAGCCTACCTCACACACTTTAGATGATTTGCTAGGACAACCAACTCTAGTCTCAGTCTAGGCCGGTGTTTACTTTCTGTTGTGTGCCGGGTTTTCGAGCTTTTACTGCATGTTGGTTGCTAGATTTAAGTAATTAATATTGATGTGATTATTTATTTACTGCACTCTGCGATGTGATTGATTGTACGTTAGACCTACCCTTATGTTAGGAACGATTTATACTAATTCAATCTTATGCATGTGGCCATGCTCATGCATGGCATAAATTAAAGGGGGCAAAAATCATTAATATTAAAATTGCACAGGTGCTTCAGGAATTTCCTTAAGTCCCCCTTTAAATTAAAAAGAGCATGGCCAAGTGTGGCTGTGATTGAGCATTTTTAAATTTCAAATATATAATTGTTTGGGATGTCAAATATAAACTGTTGATTATTAGGATAACCTTGCAGGTTATTGAGTTTAGATTTTTAATTTTTTTTATTGATGTAATTTGAATGAAAATTTGAGTTATAAATGTTAAGTGCTTTGAGATTGGGATGTTTAAACATCCAATTTGGAATCCAAAGAGGAAGGAACATCCCTTAGGGGAGAGTTCCTATCCATTTGGAGATCCAAATTAGGATGAAGTTTAAATATCCAAAGAGAAAAGATAACACCCCTATTCAGGGGGAGTTTTTTTTCATTTGGATATCCAGACCCGACGATCCAAGGAGTTCCAAGAAGACGAAGAAGTGAAGAACGAGAAGAATCTCAAATCTCAAAGGCACTTGAGTCTTAGGAGTAGAATCTGGATTGTAGTCAGTGGTACCCGGCCACTTTACTTTACTGCAGATCCTGAGTTGTATAATTAAGTGGCACTTGCCACATGGACTTTCAGTTTGAGTATTTATTTAATTAATTTAATTATTTGATTGATTTGATTACTTGATGTTCATTGCGATTAAGGACTTTCCTGCTTTTCATAGTTTTTTGGCGCTTATTGCATGTCGTATTTGATTTAGCCTGGAACCCGATCGGAGGCTCGTGAGGGTACGGTCATAAATTTTTTTCTACTTAAACAAAATTTAAAATTTTTAAGCTCAGATAGTAACTCTAACGCTCTTAAGAAGTAAGCCCGGACTCGCTGGGAGTTTTTCATGCATCATATTGAACCTTCTCTACCGTATTAGGCACCTCCCCGCCTGCGGGTTCTGGCAGATCACCTGACCTATTAGGGTACAGTTCTGTCCAAGGGGATGTTGTGCAATCTCTAGGATAAAACCTATTTTTAAGCCTGATTTTAAAACTGCTACATTTTGATTTAAGCATTTCATCGAGTCAACTAGCATGCATTGCATTAGATACAAATTAAATTTGAGTCTAAATCTTAATTGCATTTCTAGCTTAAGCATTTAACCCAACATATGTTAACGGGTCAATTAGGATCTGCTCTAGATGTCGACCCTAATTCTTTAAACCAATCTTAATCAATGTTCCTACCACTCTTGCATAATTGACCTGACTCATGGTTTTAAAGCATTTAGGTGGTTTAGCTGGCTCCTCAATCCAGGCCGGGATAAGTCCAGGATTGCATTGCATTAGCTAGATTCTGGGTCACTGATTTTCAGTACCCATTTTAGACTTAGGATCTGAGACAGGTTTTCAATCCTAAGACCTCAATCTTTAGGGAATCTAATTCCCACTTTCTAATAAAATTGACCACTTAAACATTAAATATCTTTCAATCTAATTCAAGCCCAACACTTAGGATAGGTTAGGGCGTTTCTAAAGTAATTCAGAATCTCAAAACACCTCCTACTCTTCTTCCTTTGACTCCAGAAATAAGTGTTCAACCTCGAACCAATCCCTATTGAAATTCCAGTCCCTACCTCCTTTGACATCAATCTTTGAATTCTTAAATGAAATTCGTATCGCTATTTTAATCGAGAGTATTCGTAAGAAATTTTCTGGTTTCTTACGATGTAATTAACTACGAGGGCTTGCGCTCGTAGGAGATTTAGAAACCCAGACCTGATTTCAAAATCAAGTTTTTAAAACCTTCAATTAATTATCTTTGGGAAATTCAAACTTTACGATCATTATCATCATATTTGAACTATCGATAGTAATGGATATCTTCTTTCTCTGGATAGATATATCAATTACAATCATAACTTTAAATATGAAATTAATGATCTCTTATCTTAATTATTGTAGTCGAATAATGGATTAAACATTATTTTGATCCTTCGGGATCATATATTGTTTCTCCTTGAGTTTGATTATAATAATCAGGATAAATCCAAAGATTTGTAATTTGAACCTATTAGGGAACGATATGTTCACCTTTCAAGGTGATATATCATTCATAATAAGTGTTCAGTTATAAAATCAAAATTCCAGAAATTTAACTTTCCCAAAGAAAATTAAACACTTTTTCAAAACAAACTAATATTTTTTAATCAAACATGTATTTCATAAGAACTATTACATTAATAGATGATTGGTGACTTTGGTAGATAATTATGATTTTTGTAGATACATATAATTTGTCTAGCTCTAGTTGATATGTGAAATGTTTAGAATGATGCAATTCTTTTGACATTAGATCTTGAGGTGTCACAATAAGTCAAGAGATATTTAATGTCTCATATACATAGACATCTATTTTACACATCATGTAGGGTTGCATGCATATGTTTCATACATTATTAAATATGCATGGCATATGAATTATATGTTAAAAAAATTGTTTAATTGATCAAGTAAAAGAAAATGGAGCCAAAAGGAAAAGGAATTCTAAAAGAACTAGATACACGAGCATCTTCAATGACACCTTAGGGTGTATTAAAGTTTTCTTATATGAATGCACAGATGATTAGTGATAGATTGAGTAAGTAGTCTGAACAACTACTTTTTGAAAATGCATGGGTATGGATTGTATGTCAAAAAGTTGTTTAACTAATGAGACAAAAGTAGATAGAGCCAAATTGAAAAGGAATTTTGATTAAACTAGATACAAGAGTAGATTAAACTAGATACAAGAGCAACTCCAATGACACTTTAGGGTGTATTGAAGTTTGTTGATTTAAATTTTATAGATGGTTAGTGAGAGATTGAGTAAGTAGCCTTATCAGCAACTTTCTGAACATTAACCTCCACCATTCGTAATTGTAACCATGTTTGTATATAAAAGGGAAAGCATAAATGCATTACTATTCATTAAATATTTATATTTATTCCATGTCCAAATAACATATTTATAATATCCATATATATAATAAATCAGTCCATCACTATTAATAATACATACTGACTACAAAAAAAGGATTGATAGATGTAGAAAGAAACTTTAGCCTTCAGTAGACCATAACCTCAATTTATAGAGTCTTTACCATTGCCTACAAAAAATGTAAAAACTATATAATAAGCATATAGCCCAGCAAGTAACCAATATCTATAACTGAAGTCAATATATTAATTAGACATAGTAAACATATAACTATAGGGACAAATAACAATCAATATATCATGTACTTCATATATAATCTTATCATATATAAGTTAGTCATATCCTTGTCATATATCAGTACATATTCTCATATCAGTACCCTTTAAGTCTAGCTATATGTCACTCATGCCAATCCTATCATCAATCAATCAATCAATTCAACTCACGAGTCATTGGTCTTATCAACTATCAGTCATATCTATCATTAATAATTAGTCATGTTTGTCATCAAGCTTATCTATCTCATCTATCATATATCATATCTATCATTTCTATATCCATTATATTATGTATGTCGTCATGTGTGCATATTAATATGAAATTTAGCAAAGGCAGTACATCTAACTTTAATGTAGTGTTTTCATCATCTTTAACCCCAACTATCAACTAATTGGTCATCAATCTTTAATTTAATCATAACTATCAATCAATTGGTCATCAGTCTTTATCTTATAATAATTATTCATAAATCTTAAATCAATTCATAGGTAACTTTCAATAAATTAAAGAAAAGTCATCATCCTCTGGCCACTAGTGTAATTCAATTAATCGATTATAGGCCATAACTAGGATTACACTATAAACCTTTTATTTTAAGGAAAGCTTGTCATCTCATGCTCCTCTATAAGGTATTAATATTTTAAGTGGGGGTATAATTAAGCTGAGCCAGCTGATGACTAGTTCAAGCTTAGCTTGTTAATAAGCTCACGGGTGAAGCTTATCGAGCCATGAATTCGAGCTCAAGTATATACTCGAGCTCGAATACTAAACGAGCTTTAACTCAAGCTAGCTCGACTCAAAATCTCATTTACCCGCTTAATTAACTTATAATATATTTATAAATTAATTTAAAGTGTTATATAATATATTTTAATATTTTTAAATTAATTTTATATTAAAATTAAAAAACTCTTAAAAATTAAAAAAATTACATTAAAATAAAAAAATTGAGCTCAATAATCGAGTCAAAATTTACCCATTTGTGTCAAATTGATGCTTCCTATCTAATAAATTCATTCAAAGCCTATTAAGCCCCTAATATTACTCTGTTTAAGAGTTTAAATGCACTTAAATTCAACTCAAACTAAATCTTAGGGATTTTGACCAAAGTCAACTTGTATATTTGGTCAAATATCCATTAGCTTGCGCATACACTTACTTAATCTCTTCAAACCCCACCCCTTTCCAACTCACTCCATTAGCTCATGTTTCTTCCTTATGCTACCTTACCAGCCAACATGCCAAGTTGATTGGTCAAACTCTCAAACCAAGCTCTCAAATGGGTCAATAGTGGTCAAATTAGCTCAAACCTCTCTCCCCTCCAATTTAAACCAACTCTACCTATTCTAACTGGCTTCCAGAAGATTCTTAAACCTATCTTAAAATCTAAATCAAGCCTAATCATCTCTTAATCACTTCATGTGCTTTAAAGGACAAAGAGGCTTTCCACCTCATTGTTCTTGTTGTCCTTTGATTCCCGCCATCCTAACAACCCCAGCACCCGTGGAGGGCATCAGAGACACCAGCCAAGCCATCCTAGTCATCCCTTTGGCCTAAGGACAATTGAATGAGGCAAAAGGTTCAAAATAAGATGGATTGAATCCCTAGCTCTATCTCTCTACACTTAATGCCTCTAAACCAAAACTAATTTTTTTGGCTCTCCAAATATTTCCCAACAATTTCCAAGTCAAGATCCGGTGATTGGAAACTACCGGCAATGAGATCTCCATTGAGCTCAGGCTAGAGTCCATCCAACTCAATTTCCAGTCAATCCATAGTGTTTCAGACCGCAGCTCCATCTAGTAAAAGTTGTGTGGATAATCAAAAAGCTTAGAAAATCCAAAATTTCTAAAATCGAACGATTTGATCTCTAAAAAACATTAGCCCTAGGTCACAGTATATAGGATCAAATAGCTTTTTATTAAGCACTTTTCAAATAGTAAAAGTATACCCCCATCATTTTAGTTCACTCTATTAATCTAGGTTTAAAATTTCAAACATTTCGATCGATCGGATTGAGAGAATGAGGCATTTTATTATTTTATGGCATTTTTTGTAGCCTCTGTTAAATGTACGTTTTCTGGACTGTTGATCTTGTGATCAACGATCAAGATCGCACCATTCTGTGGCTCTGCTTAACCGTGGATCTAATCTAGTGGTTAGCCCTTCCGTTAGGCATAATCGGAGTTGTCCATCTCAAACCGTGCTAGATCAGATGGCTCTGCGCATCGGCTGACGTGTTTAAGTGAAGCCGCGTCCGTGACATTAATGATTGGTAATGAAAGCCAGCAGCATAATCATTACTAATTATTGTGTTGCCGGATGATGATTACCTGAAATTTTGAACGAGCGAATTCGGACAAGCCGCGTATCCTCCCGTCACCACTGGCGTCAACAAACTTATTTAAAATATTTAAATTCTATTTTAAATCATTTTAAATCAAGAAAACTTTCAAAATTCTTTAAAAATTCAAATTCATTTCAAAAAATCAAAATAATATATCAAATTTCTCATATTTTAACCCTCTTTAACTTACAATTAAATTTAAATTAAAATATTTAATATATTTTAAATTATTTTAAATATTTAAATTTTTTTAATATTTACTTAAATATTAATCTAAATATTTTCATAAATTCAAATTTTATTTTAAATATACATTAAATAATTAGATAAGATATTAAAATTGATCATTTTAAAATTAAATTAAATTTAAGGTTTTTTCATTAAATATTTTAAATAATTTCAATATTTTAATATTTAATTAAGTTTTAATTAATTTTAACTTAAATAATTTTCAAATTTTAAAGGTCTATTTTAAAATATTTTAATTAATCATAAACGATATTTTTAATATTTTTGAAATTAAGATTCACTTAAAATATCTTATATTTTTTAAATGATTTTAGTTTTTTAACTATTAAATTATTTAATTAATTTAATTAAGTATTTATTTAAATATTTTTCAAAAATTCAAAATTTATTTTAAAATATCATTAACTAAATTAAAAAATATTTTTAAATATTCTAAAATAGAAATTATTATAAAATATTTAAAATACTTTAAATAATTTGGATTATTTAATTACTTAAATTTTTAATTAATATTTCAATTAAATATTAAATTACACATTTTGAAAAATGAAAAGTATATTTAAAAATATTTTAAATAATCAGAGAATTATCTTAAAAATATTTTAATTTAAAATTAAAATTAATTTTACATATTTTATATGTTTTAAATAATTTTAATTTTTTAAATACTTGAATATTTAAGTAATTTTTAATTAAATATTGTATTAAATTATTTTAAAAAATTAGAAACTTTTATTTTAAAATATTTTCTTATACATCCTCAAAAAATTATCTTGATCGGGCACGAATCTCGAGGCAAAATCAAGCTGAAAACTTCCAAAATTAAAATTAGGACCATCATCCAAACTCTGATTTTCGTGAACTTACAGTAGAACTGAACGTCTCAGAAATACAAACCCAACAACACCAAATTCAACCCAATCCGAGCCCAAATAGGTCCAAATCAAGGGTCTGAAGCACTATCGAAAGGTTCAAATCATAATTTGGATTGACAAACGGTCTCTAAATATGTCATGCTTATATCCAAATTGAGTGTCTCGACGAGATGAATCCAACGAACCCAAGATTGCCAAAATATGATATCTCTAAGGCCTTCAAATATCCAGTAAATGGTCCACAATCAAGGGATTCAACTTCGGCTGTCCATTCAAACTACTCCCTAACTACCCTTGATCTTCCTCCTATTTATGGGTCATGCCACTCCCACAAATCTATAAATAGAGCCCCCTCTTCTCTTTGAAGAGGGACCTAATCCTAAGGAGAAAAGAGAGAGATCGGAGATCGCTCTTGTCCCCTTGCTCCTCCTCACCACTGCCAGAGTTCTACCGGACCACCGCCTGACACCGGAGTTCCGTAGGACCACCACCTAAGGCCCTGCACTTCATCGGATCACCTCCTAGGGCCCTGTACTTTGCCAAATCACCACCTGAGGCCCTGCACTTCGCCGGACCACCACCTGAGGCCCTGCACTTCGTCGGACCACCACCTGAGGCCCTACACTTTGCCGGACCACCACCTGAGGCCTTGTACTCTATCGGACCACCACCTGACGTCCTCAACTTCATCGGACCACCACCTGAGGCCCTACACTTCACCAGACCACCACCTGAGGCTCTGCACTTCACCGGACCACCATCTAAGGCCCTGCACTTTTCGGACCACCACCTGAGACTTTGCACCTCATCGAACCACCACCTGACGCCCTACACTTCATCGGACCACCACATGAGGCCCTGCACTCCCCTGAACCACCGCCTGATGTCCTCAACTTTGCCAGACCACCACCTGAGCCCTGCACTTTTCCAGACCACCACCTGAGGCCCTGCACTTCGCCAGACCACCACCTGAGGCCCTGCACTTCATCGGATTACCACCTGAGGCCCTACACTTTGCTGGACCACCACCTGAGACCCTACACTCCATCAGACAACCGCCTAAGGCCCTCCACTCCATCGGACCACCACCTGAGGCCCTGCACTCCACCGGACTACCACCTAGGACCCAAACTTCTGCCAGATCACTAGAACACCCTAAAGTTCTGCTAGCGCGACATCAAATTTTCACATACCCCCGACTTCAACCCGATGGTTGATACTTATAATCCGATCACCCTCGAAGGTGAGTCAGCCTCCTATAATTAACTCAAGTTCTAGTAAAATCATTTCAACTAGGCCAGGCCCCATGGTTTTTTCCTTTTTCAGGGTTTTTCACATAAAAAATCTTATGTTCCCTGTGTGTGAGCTAGATATTCGTACAACACTAAGACGTAAAATTCAATCTCTACCATCACATATATTCTAGCCCGTAATATTTTTATATTATTAAGGTATCTTCAAATTTTATTTTGAAATTATTTTCAAACTATCTTAATTTCTCTAAATTCAAATTAAAATTAAGATATTTATATATATATAATTAATTTTAAAGTTATGTATGTTAAATTTTGAAAGCTTTGAGTGTGGCCTTGAAATTTTAAACATAAATTAATCTTAATTTAATGGACTTGATGGGGATGATTAATAAATAATTATATCTTAATTATTCACTAATCAAGCTATTAGTTTTTCATGTTATTCTTGTTCTTTGCATGTGTATGATGCACACACACACCTAGCTTTAGGGCTCTCCTAGTTTTAGGGTTTGATTGTTATGATTTGGATGTTGCATTTGTATGTGTTATTAAGGGTTAGTAATATTGATTTAAACCAACCTAACCTAGTGGCATCTTAAGGAAAAAAATTAAGGACATATTTTAGAAAATTTAGATTAATTTTAGAAATTAAAATATATTTCCATTAAGAATGAAACTTTGGACACCTAAACTTAGTGATATTCTCTGCCCTAGGGAAATTTCTCACTAGTTTTGAAAATCATTAGGCTACTTAATTAATTAACTCAAGATTAAACCCTTAATTAAGCATTAAAACTTCTAAAAAATTTAATAAAATAAATTAAAATCTAAAAAGTATAAATAATACCTCAAACCGACCAAAATTAAACCCTTAATCAGAAAAAATTAAAAGCCCTTTGGTTTAAAATCAGATTTAAGATTAATTTAATTTTAAATAAAAATAAATATTTAATTAATTAAAATAATTAAAATTTTTCAAAAAATTCTCAAACACTAGAGAACACCTCCTTAGAACATTTCTGATCAATGGAGATGATTTCAAGAAGTTTGGAGTTCATTTGGATTTAAATCATTAAAACTCCTTGATTAAATCAATTAAATAATTCAAATAAATAGTCAAACTTGAAAAAATCATAATTAATTTTAAAAAATTTCAAATTGAACAAACTTAAAGGAATTGGACTCCATTTAGGGTCTAATATTTATTAAAAATATCAAACTACCAGAAATAATTCAAATTTAAAAACTCAACCATTTGGTCATCTTTAAGTCCAAATCAAGTCAAAACTTAAAATATTCAAAACTAAATAAAGAAAAATTTAATTCTAGCAAACTTATTGTCAAATTACTCATCTTAAGGTCTATTGTCTAAGAAAAATATTAACTTTCTAGAAATTAACATTAATCTAAAAGTAAAAAATTTGACCCATTTAATTAGTGCATTTAAATAATTCAAATAATTCCAAAAATTCAATATTTAATTTAAAAATTAAAAAAACCTTTATCTAGCTTTAAAAACAAGCAATCAATCAATCCTAATTAAAATTTATCAACCTTTAAATCTTAATCAATTCAACTCACTTAATTATACAAGTTACCATTAGGTAACCTGGGCCTATGAGGCTATTAACTTAGCCCCAAGGAAGGTGAAATAAATTTTATGGTTCTTGTGAGCAACAAAGGTGATAGCCATCCAACATTTAAAATATATCTTAAAATAAATTTTAAATCATTAATTTTTAAACTTTAATTAAATTTTTTCTCTAAGCCTTTCAACCAACCAAAACATCAAAATAACTCTAACCAACTATCCTATATAAGGCATATCCAAACCACACAGCCTACTTCACACATTTTAGATGGTTTGTTAGGAAAACCAACTCTAGTCTTAGGCTAGGTCGGTGTTTACTTTTCTGCTGTGTGCCAGACTTTTTAATTTTTCACTGCATGTTGGTTGCTAGTATAAATTGATGTAATTATTTTCTTAATTTTTGCAATCTATGTATTAATTTGATGTATGTAAGATTACCCTTATGTTATTGATGATTTAAATGCTAATATAATCTTATGCATGTGTTCATGCTCATACAGTGCATTAAAATTAAAGGGGACAAAGTTAAATTTAAACTAATCATATTTTCTACATGTGCTTCAAAACGATAAGTCCCCCTTTTAAATCAAAAGAGCAAGACCAAGTGTGGCTGTGACTGAGCTTTAAGTATTTTAATAAATATTAACTGCTTGGAATACTGATTTAAATATTGATTATTTAGGATAACCCTACAAGTTGTTTGAGTCTAGATTTTAATTTTCATTTAATATAATTTAATTGTATTTGAGTTGTAAAAGTGTTTTAAAAGTGATTTGAGATGGGATATAAATCTAATTTGGAATCCAAAGAGGAAAAAACATCCCCCATGGGAGAGTTCTTATCCATTTAGAAATCTAAATCTGGATAATTTTCAAATATTCAAAGGGAAAAGAGAACACCCCTTTCAGGGAGGTTTCTTTTTATTTGAATATTTGGACCCGATGAATCCAAGGAGATAGCAAAAGGATGAGGAATTGAAGATCAAGAAGAATCCCATTCTCAAGGTCACTTGAGTCTTAGGCGTAGAATCCGAGTTGCTGTTAGTGATACCCGGCCACTTTACTTTTTTGTGGACCCTAGATTGTAATATAAAGTGGCACTTACCATATGGATATTTAATTTGATTAATTAATTTAAGTAATTTATTTAATTGATTGTGCAATAAAAATTATATATCTTTTTTAGCTTTTTTTAATTGCATACCGATTTTGATTTAGCCTAGAACTTGATTGGAGGCTCGTAAGGGTATGAACAAAACTTTTTTAATTTAATTAAATTTAAAACTTAACAACTTAAGAAGTAACCTCGAGATTGTTGAGAGATTTTCATGCATCATATTAAATTACTTCTTTTGGTTGTTAGGCACCTCCCCGCTAGTGGGTTCTAGCAGGCCACCTGACCTATTAGGGTTTAGTCCTATCAAGGGGAAGTTGTGCAATCTCTAGGGAAAATTTTATTTTTAATCCTTTTTAAAACTGCTTCATATTTAATTTAAGAATTCATCAAGTCGACTTGCATGCATTACATTAGATATAAATTTAAAAGTGTCTAAATTTATAATTACACTTTACTTTCAAGCTTCAAATAACCCAATATGTGTTAAGGCGCCACTTAGGATCTGCTCTAGATGTCAACCCCAACTCCTCAAAACTTAATTAAACGTCCCTACCACTCTTTCATAAATAACCATACTCATAATTTTAAAGTGATTAGGTAGTTAGTTGGCTCCCTAATATAGGTCAGGATAAGTCAAGATTTGCACTGCATTAATTTTGTTCAGGCTACTAATTTTGCAGTGCTCAATTTAGACTTAGGTTCTGAGGCAGGTTCAGACTATAAGACCTCAACCTATGGGAATTAAATCTCAACTTTCTAATAAAATTAACGACTCAAATTAAATTTCTTTCAATCTAAAATTTAATCCCTACACTTAGGATAGTCTGAGGTATTTTTTAAATTATGTCAGAATCTCAAATGCCACCTACCTTTCTTCCCTTGATCTCTAGATATAAGTACTCCAATTCGATCTAATTCTAGTTGAATTTTTAATCCTCACTCATTTGACATAAATCTTTGAAAATTTAAAATAAAATTTTTACCTTTATTTTAATCGAGAGTGTTCATATGAAACTTAGGTTTCCTATGATGTAATTAACTACGAGGGCTTGCACTCGTAGTAGATTTAGAAACTCATATTAAATTTTTAAAAATTCAATTACTTATCTTTAGGAAAATAAAATTCAACAATCATTATCATCATATTCAAATGATTGATTGTGAACAATATTTTTTTTCTCCAGGAAGATATATCATTCTATTATCATAATTTTAATTATGAAGTTAATGATCATTTATCTAAATTATTTTAGTCAAACACTCGATCAAACATCATTTTGATCCTCCAGGATCATATGTGATTCTACCTTAAGTTTGACTATAATAATCAGAATGAACTTGTAATTTTGTAATCCAAACCCATTAAAGAATGATATGATTACCTCACGATGTTAAATGACGTGTTCGATTTCAAAACTAAAATTTTAAAAAATAAATTCTCCCAAAGAAAATTAAATCTTTTCAAACCTCAACTTTTTAATCAAACATACATGTCCTTCAATAATATATCATGTAATATACTATATAATGATTATCAATCAAATTTAAGTGCATAGGATTAAAATTTCTAGAAGTGTATCTTTTAGGTACATCCCTATCATTGTGTTGAATCAGATTGTAAACTCTAGGTTGTATTGGCATGACAGAGTGTGCGGATCATATTTAATTTCACTAGTTCCCCTTTCCATTATCCTATTCACAAACCCTTAACAGTATCCTCTGGGCTTCATAGTCCTCTATCTATAACCTTGCCTGGAATGCTCCGCTTCAGACACTGGTCTTCATTCTTCAAATCTCTAAGCATAATCTGTAATCTTATGCCATATTATCCACACCTGAAACATTATCCTATAAGCAAAAAACACTAACTTGGATGTCTTCTTCCACCATGAACACACTAGATTACTAGCAACAGATAACATGGATCGTGTCCGATAATCACTAGGTATGAAACTATTCTTTCTACTAACACTTTCCCTACTCATCTCTTTACCTGCTCTCTTCCTAATCACGTCTTACTTAAACTAAGGAATTGCCAGATTATCCTGCACCAGCCTTACTCTCTTTACCAATTCTGAATGCACCAATGGATATCTTAACTCATCTCAGAATATGCACAAAAATTAATTAAATTTATCTTCAGCAGTAATAATTAATTAAGGAGCATACCTAACCAATGCCATAAACTCAAATTCATACTACATAATTATTATATTCCCTTGCTTCAATCTCATAAAAGTCTCATAAATTTATTGTCTTGCTAATGAGGGCATGAACCAATCCTTGAATATACTAACAAACTCTTTCCACTTGATATGGGTGTTCAACTTGCCTTGAAATTTCTTTCTATTATCCATCCCACCATCTTTCAGCTTTACCTTCAAAGAAAAATACTATCACGGGTACTTTAATGTTCTCCCAACACTACAAGCTATGAAATCTCTTTTTGATTCTCAACAACTAATCGGCTTCAAATACTTTGCGTATCACCTATGGTGAATAATCATCTAAGCTAAAATACCAAAATTTTGTTTAATAGGAGTAATCACTTCTAACTCTAACTTTTCCAAATCAAAAATCATAAGATTATCAAAAGTAACCAGAAGACTCGACACTCAAAAAGACTTCCTAGTCAAAACATATGCCACTACATTCACCTTACTAGATTTATACTGAATAGTCAAATCATAATCTTTAATCCGCTCAAGTCATCTCCTTTATCTCAGATTCAAATATTTCTATGAAAATATATAATTTATATTCTAATTATTAATAAAAATCTAACATCTGACTCTATGCAAGTAGTGCCTCTAGATATTTAGAGCAAACATAATGGCAGCAAGTTCTAAATCAAACCCCAAGTAATTCTTATCATACAGCTTCAACTGCCCAGAAACATAAGTTATTTTTTGTGCTGCATCAAAATAGATCCCAATTTTTTTAATAAAACATCACTGAACACCTAAAATCCCTTTATACATGATGGAATAGTCAAACTGGAGCACATGTCAAAAAATCTTCAGCTTCTAAAAACTATCCTCATAATCAGATGTCCAAATAAAAGCCACTATCTTTTGAGTCAGTCTCATCAAAGGTACAAAGATCTGAGAAAATCTTTTCATACATCTTTTATAATAACTGACCAAGCCTAAAGAATTATGTACCTCAGATTTTAGCATAGGCCTTAGCTAACTAGCAACAACCTCGTCCTCTTAGGAATCTACAAAGATACTTGCACGGCTCACCCTATTCCCTAAAAATGAGATACTCCTCAGCCAAAATTCAAAATTAAGAAAATTTATAAATACATGATAATGACTCAATGTCTCTAGAATAATCTTTAGATGTACTACTTGATCCTCTTTAGAAGCTGAGAGAACAAGAATATAATCTATGAACATGATAACTATAATAACCCAAAATTTTAAAATGAATTTATCAAGAAAATATGAAAATATGAAACCAGCATGCCGCACTACAATGCTATTCTGGCAAGAACAATGATATAGAAGCACGGTGAAATCAAGAACCATCATTGAGGCATTATAGTCTCTATTTTGTAGTAATTATAAGTTTAGCATGTAGCGTAGTGGTGCTGGAAAGTTGGGTGCTATGGTGATGGGCACTAAATCAAGTTTTTATTATATTTAATATGAACATCCCTCACCACCACCCCCACACCCCCTCATTCCATTTGCTTGTCGAGGAAGGAAAGAAAGGAGAAGGAAAAGAAAAAAAAGTGGGGAGAGGTGAGAGAAAGTCTCCCAGGATTCTTCCTCCATCATTCCTGTTACTAATATTATTTTGATCGTTATAAGTGACCTATATTCTGCTTCTATTTTTAATAATTTTGAGTTTGGTATATTTCTCCCTCTTGAATGTGATTAAAATGAGATATCTCACATTTTAGTGAACTTTCACTATGAAACTTTTGATATGTAATATGTATTTTTATTTTGAATGTTTTATATAGTTTATAAGGAAATTTCATCAAGTAAATTGATAGTTATGATTTTCTGAAGTTAATGAATTGTGTATAGATCTTTTTTGCATTTTATAGATTGTTACATTGTATACATAATATTGAATTACATAGAGAAAATAAAATGATTGATATATAATAAATTTGACATTTATGAATAAGCAAGAAAGGCTGGCTGTGAAAATTACAGTAATGTGGGTTGGCTATTAAAATGATAATACCCTATATAAGAGGGTGGGCCAATGGGATTTCTTAAAAATGAAAGGTTTGTGGTATAATCATAGATATTAACTTGTAACCAATTGACTGGTTATTCCAACTGGTAGAGAGTGGTGACTCTATATTGATTTATTGAAAGCCACCTACTAAAATAACTTGTTAATAAAAATAATTGAATGATGTGATTGATATATATATATATATATATATATATATATATATATATATATATATATATATATGATAAATGGAAGGATGAAAACACTACTTTAAAGCTCGATGTCTTACCTTGCTAAATTTACCTGTAATATGCATACATGATAGCAAATAAAATTGCATACATGATATGATATATAAAGAAATGACATATATGATAGATAATACATCAGATAGAGGATAAATATAATAGATGACAAATAAGATAGATAGATTGATGATAGATATAATTGATGATTAATGACTGTTTAGAATGATAACTGAAAAGATTAATGATACATGAGAGATGATATATAGTAATTGATTATCTGATGACAGTATTTATTGATTAACATGATTGATATGTAGCTAGAATGATTGGGTGATGATATGAATATATGATATATAACAAGGATAGGATTGATATGAATATGATAAGGCTACATATGAATAACATGATACATAGGATACTTTCCCTATTGACTTTTACATGTTCATACAATTATTTATTTACTATTTCTATTTGATGCATTAACTTCAATAGTAGATATTGATTATATGTTGGGTTATATACTCATTATGTGATTTTTAAATGCTTTTAGGTAAGGGTAAGGATTTTGTGGATTGAAGTTGGTCTGGGATACAGGCTTGAGTTTCCTTTCTACATCTGCTGGTCTTCTATTCTTTTATATTCAAGATGTATTATTTGCAGTGATGGACTTTATTGATTGTATGCCATAGCTATTATATATGTTCTTTTGGGTTTTACCAAAGTATAAATATTGGATGCATTTACATTTTTTGAATAAAATTTCTCACCTCTGATCATTAATTAAAAAATAATAAAACAGATGCAATTTTTCAATTTAGATTCTAAGGCATTACAAGAATGCTATCATAGTAATATTTACTAGAAGAATTAGAACTTTATAACGAGAACTATAAAATTAATTCTTTATGGGGAAGTGTATAGAAGTATTCAGTTGCGTTCATACATTTATAAACATAAGTTACATTCATGAATATATGTGGCATAGATAACTAAATATGCATTACATATGCATTTTGCTAAAAGATCTTTTGAAATGATCATGTAAAAAAAGGTGAATCCAAAAGGAAAGGAAATTTTGACTGAGCAATATTTAGGAGCAACTTCAATTACACCTAAGGGTATATTAAAGTTTACTAATGTGATTGTATAAGCAGTCTGAGTAAAGACTTTTTTAGCAGAAACCTCCACTGGCCAAAAAAAATGGGTGAAGGAAGTAAGAAGAAGGCGAATAAGATTATAAAAACACCTGCTAAAAGTACTCTAACATGTGTCTAGTGTGGAAGAAGGAATGTATGACAATGTTATAGAGTGGCAAGGCAATGCTTTAGATGTGGTAGCTATGGGTATAAGATTATGCATTTTCCACTACTTAGGTTTGGTCAAGGGTTTATTCACACTAGTACGGAAACTCTTACATAAGAGAGATCAAAAGTTCTTTATCATTCCACTAATATAATTTCTATTCTAAATATTGTTGTGCAATTTTATTATTTTGTTGAAATGCATTACATCACATGATATATAATTGGTTGACTCGTATGCACTTGTTAAAACTAAATACAAGATGAATTGTTATGATTTGATTGATGTGATTTGTGATATCAGTTCTGTTATGTAGAGGAAATATTGAAGAATATATTTTTCTAAGGTGGAAAGATTATAAAAACCCAAAATTTTAAAATAATTTTATTTGGAAAAATATGAAAATTTGGATTTAGCATATAGTGTTGTAATGTTGTACTAGCAAGCACAGTGGCACAAGAGTGTTGTGGCACCAAGAATTGCTACCACGACATTGCAGTCTTTGTTCTACAGTAACTCTAGATTTAGCATACAATACAATAGTGTTGGAAAGTTCGGCACACCGACGTTGGGCACTAAATTATATTTTTAATATATTTAATATAAATATCGCACTTCACCACCCCTATATCCCATCATTCCATATACTTTCTAAGAAAGGAATGAAAGGAGAAGGAGAAGAAAGGGAAGAGAGGAGAAGAGAAAGAGAGGAGAGAGAAAGTCTCTCAATGCATCTTCATCCATTACTCCTATTACAAAAATTATTCTAATCATTATAAGTGACATCTACTCTACTTCTACTTTTGATGATTTTGAGTTTGGTATTTTTCTCCCTTTAAAAATGGTTGAAATGTGATATCTCCTATTTTAGGGAACTTTCACCATAAAACTGTTGGTATGTTATAGGTATTATTATTATGAATGGTTTGACATGTTTATATGGAAATTTCACTACATAAATTGATATTTATAATTTTTTGAAATTAGTGAATAATGTACTGATTTCTTTACATTTTACTTTATTTCATACCTGATATTGAATTGTATACAGAAAGTGATATGACTAATATATGATAAATGTGACATGACATATAATCAAAGAAAGTTAGTTGTAAACACTATAATTAATGTAGGTTGGCTATTAAAATGATAATACCCTATACAGGAGTGTGGGATGATGGGATTTCCTTAAAATAAAAGATTTATGGTGTAATCATGGATGGTAGTATATAACTGATTGAACGATTACGTCGATCGATAGAGAGTGATGACTCTTCATTGATTTATTAGAAGCTATTAATTAAAATAAATGATTAATAGAAATAATTGAAATATGTAATTGGTTTATGAAGATGGATTAATTAATAGATATAGATGACAAATAAAAGGAGGAAAATATTACTTTATAACTAGATGTCCTACCTTACTTAATTTAACATCAACATGCATACATGATAGAATATAAAATTGCCTACATTATATGATAGATATAGAAATGAAAGATATGACAAATGATAGATATGGCAGATGATAGATCGGATAGAGGATATAAATGATAGGTGATAGATAAGATATATAGACCGATGATAGATGTAACCGATGAGTCTGTTCAAATTGATAATTGGTAAGAATGGACTGAAAAGACTGATGATATGTGAGATATGATATATAGTGGTTGATTGACTGATGACATGATTGATTGATTAACATGTAGCTAAACTTATAGGGTGCAGATCTTAACATATGATATATGATAAGGATATGAATGATATTAATATGATAAGGCTGCATATGAATTACATGATATATAAGATGATATTCTTATTGATTGCTACCTTTTCATACATCTATATGTTTATTATTTTTACTTAATCCATTATCTTTAGTGGTAGATATTGGTTACTTACTGGGATATGTACTTATTATGTAATTTTACATGCTTTTAAGTAAGGGTAAGGATTATATGGATTGAGGTTGATCTGGGCTGTAGGCTTGAGTTTCCTTTATGTATTTATTGGTCTTTTATTCTTTTATAATCATGATGTATTATTTATAGTTATGGACTATTATTGGTTGCATGTTATGGCTATTGCATATGTTCTTTTGGGTTGGACCAAGGTGTTAATATTAAATATATTTATGTTTTCTACTATTTATGTTGTATGAATACAATTTGTCAGCTCTAGTTATTGTTGCAAATCTGGTTTTGATGATGACAAACATGTTTCCAGTGTGTTTTGCTTGGCTAATCTGTTTCAGGCACAAAAGACCGCGAGCCACTCAAGCCAACTCAAGATCGGGTCCAAGTGTGTCAAATGTATGATTTTTCTTTTTATTGAGTCAATTGTAATGTAACTGATCCCCTAGCTAAGTAACCTTGCACACACACACTCAGGGGGAGAGATTGAGTGAGTTAGAGTTTCTGTTCAAAATTTGTTCAGATCGTCCTGGACGATAGTTTCATCGTCATGGACGATCCAATTAAAAACAGAAACCCTAATTAGGGCGACTAAGCTAAGAGGGTCTGATTGAGCCGATCGTCCTGGACGATCTACGGATCGTACGGGACGATATTCCCAAATCAGAAATTCTCAGCCGCCAGATTAAGTTAGGCAAGTTTTATTTTAAGTATTTTGGTCTGATCGTCCCGGACGATACGTGTATCGTCCTGGACGATTCACTACAATCATGCCTAAATTAGTCTGGTAATTAAGGAAAGCAATTAATGTTTAATTGATACGATCACATCGTCCAGGACGATCGTAGGATCGTCCCGGACGATCGTGATCGTCTTGTGCATTTCAGCTGTACGTCCAGAACTATGTACAGGACGATTTGGGGCCTTTTTGAACTAATCGTACCGGACGATTACCCTATCATCCGGGATGATCAAGTCATTTTTTGGTCGTCCAGCAAAGATTTCTCTGGACGACCCGAACTGTCTTCTGGACGATTTTCTTCAATTTGAACTAATCGTCCCGGACGATCGCAGGATCGTACGGGACGATATGAACAACTTTTTCTACTGATCGTCCAGAAGAGCCAGATCGTCCAGGCTGAAACAGCTGAATTTGAACTGATCGTACAGGACGATCTACCGATCGTTCTGGACGATCTTGGCCGACAAGTTGAGATTTAGGGCAAATTTTAAGCCCTCCTTTAAAAGAACTTTTTCCAATTTTTGGAAAAATCTTTTGCTGCCTTCCTTCCCTGAGAAACCCTAGAGAGAAGAGAGAGTTGGGAGAGAGAGAAGAGATCTTGTGAGGGGGAGTTAGTGAGGGATTCACTAAGGTTGCTCCAAGCACGGATCAGAGTCGTCTTCTCCGCTCGTCGTCTGTCGTCTAGTCGGTGTTCTTCGTGGGAGGATTGTTCGCAAGAAGATCCGGGTTCTCTGCCCGCTTCAGGTGGAAGCGAAAGGAGTTCGAAGGTTCTCTGCCTGCTTCAGGAGGAAGCGAAAGGAGGTCAGGTTCTCTGCCTCACCGTGTGGTGAAAAGGAGGTATTTTGTACAGGCTTCTCCGCCTTGTTGTGGGAGCAAAAGGAGAGTCACTTTCGTTTAGTGCCATACCCGGAGGGGAGGCTCCGGGGAGTGGACGTAGGTCAAGTTGACCGAACCACTATAAAATATGGTTTGCTTTTCTGATTCAGTTTTGCATTTTACTTTTTAATATAAACTGCTTGGGTGAATATCGTTGGTTGATCGTTTCGTTATTGTTTACTTGTTTCCGCTGCTAAGTATCGAAAAGATTTTTGTAGTTATCGTGAAATTTTTAAATAACCAATTCACCCCCCCTCTTGGTTAGCCTCGGGACTAGTTCACTAGGGCTTAACATCCCTTTCGAACTTTCAAGTGGTGTCAGAGAGGGATTCAAAATTTCTGTTTAAAAACTTTTAAATTTGATCCAATGGCTAATTGTAACAATCGTAATACTGCTGAAGGTTATTCTATTACTAGACCACCGTTGTTTGACAATATTCCTTTTGATTTTTGGAAAACACGCATGTCTACTTTTCTACAATCTATTGATTATCGCATGTGGATGTTAGTTAAGGACGGATACGAACCACCTTTTCGAATGATTAACAATGTGAAAACTGAATTGCCGTTTGCTGATTGGACGTTTGATGATCGTGATTTAGCACAGTTGAATGCAAAATGTTTGAACTGTTTCTTTTGTGCTTTGAAATCTGAAGACTATATGCGTGTTTCTACTTGTACAACGGGAAAGAAAATCTGGGATAGGTTATGTATAACATACGAAGGTACAACTGAAGTCAAACAATCTAGGTTAAACATCTTATTACATGATTACGAACTTTTTCGCATGAAACCTAGTGAGACTATTTCAGAAATGTACACAAGGTTCACTTAGATTGTTACCTCTTTGCATGCTTTAGGTAGAGAACTTACCAACTACGAAAGAGTGAACAAGATTCTTAGATGTTTGCCTGCTTCTTATGATGCTAAGATTACTGCTATTACTGAATCCAAAGATTTAAATACTTAATCTATTGACAGCTTACTTGGATCACTCATTGCTTACGAGCAAGGGGTGAACCAAAGGCAACTTGATGCAGGTGAACGCAAGAAAGAGAAGACCGTGGCACTAAAGGCCAAAGATTCAGATGCTAGCACTTCCGGGTCTGATAGCGATGAAGTTGCCTTAATCACAAGGCAATTCAAAAGCTTTCTAAGGAAGAAACATAAGAACTATCAGAAGTGGAACAAGGGTAAGTTCAATAAAAACTTTAAGGGTTCATCTGAATCGGTTTGTTTTGAATGCAGGAAGCCAGGACACATTAAGGCTGATTGTCCAACACTTAAAGCTCACCCAAGCAAGGAGAAGGGTGAGGAGAAACCAAAGTTCAGGAAGGATAAGAAGCGGATTCAGAAGGCATTCTGGGCAGACTCTGCATCCGACTCTTCTGAGACTGAAGCTGAAGAGGAGGAAACAAACTTGTGTCTGATGGCGGATGATCACCCTGGTCAGTCGGACCAGGAAGAGGTATGTGAGCTTACTTATGATCAGTTATTTGAAGTTTCTGAAAAGATTCATACATCGTATAGGAAGCTTAAGAAAACCCATGCTAGTTTGAAATTAGATTATTTGACTTTACAAAAAGAGCATGATTCTGTAGTTAAAGATTATTCCACACTTGATTCTAATCACATGTCTCTGCTTGATGAGTTTGATGAATTGAATAAAAAATATTCTGATTTAGTTACTGAGCATGATTCTTTGAAAACCACGCATGTTGATTTAGAAAAAGCTTTTAAAGAGTTAGATACAATGGCATGTGAAGTAGAAAGTAACAATGGCGCTTTAAAATTTGAAATTGTAAGTTTAATGAAAGAGAATGAGTTTTTGGAAGTAAAAATCAGTGCTTGTGAAAAGAACAAAACACCGCCTACCTTTGAACAGTTTTATGCACCGCCACCTTTTAAAAATTCTATTGCAAGTTCATCAAACCATGTTTCATACACTACTAGGAAGAGGCACTATCACTCACGACGTTTAGTTAATCCTTTTCCTGGTGTTAGATGTTTTTCATGTGGCATGTTAGGACACATATCACACACTTGTACTGTTCACCGTAGTACACATTGGGTGTGGAGACCCAAACTGCCTGTTTCACAGCACAGCACGCATGCATCGCATTCTTCTTTTCATAAGAAGGAACCCAAACATGTTTGGGTTCCTAAGACTGACATTTGATGATTTTATAGGTGTGCTCTCACACAAGACCTCGTGAGAGCATGTGGTACCTGGACAGCGGATGTTCTAGACATATGACTGGAGATGCAAATCAGTTCATTTCGCTGGAGGCCAGAGCTGGAGGCAAGGTTACACTTGGAGATAACACCACCAGGAAGGTGGTAGGCACAGGTATAATTGGTGAATCAAAGAACTTTATGATTGATAATGTTTTGCTTGTAGATGGACTGAAACATAACCTGCTGAGCATCAGTCAACTCTGCGACAAGGGATACAGTATCAAATTCCTGCCCACTGGCTGCATTTTAAGCTTAAATGATGAAGTTGTTTTGCATGGGCAAAGGATCAACAACGTCTACAAGCTGGATGTAAGTAGCATTAAATCTGATAATTCAATTTGCTTAAAAACTGCTGCTGATGAGTCTTGGTTATGGCATAGGAGATTGTGTCATGCCAGTATGAAAACCCTTAGGAGAGTCACCCAAAAGGACTTAGTTAGAGGTGTGCCCAAGCTTAAGTTCACTAAGGATCACCTGTGTGATGCCTGTCAGTTGGGGAAGCAAGTCCAGTCCTCTTTTCACTCTGTTAAGGAGATTAGCACCTCTAGACCTTTAGAAGTTCTTCACATGGACCTCTTTGGACCCATTAGCACTGCCAGCTTAGGGGGGAGAGTCTATGGTTTTGTGATTGTTGATGATTATTCAAGGTTCACTTGGGTTAAGTTTTTGTCACACAAATCTGAGTCATTTGATGAGTTTAGATCTTTCTCTACTTGGATTCAGAAGAAGTTAGGATGTGAGATTATTACCATCCATAGTGATCACGGAGGGGAGTTTGAAAATGAAAGATTTGGAAGTTTTTGTGAGGATCATGGGATTAGTCACAATTTTTCAGCTCCTAGGACCCCTCAGCAGAACGGGGTAGCTGAAAGGAAGAACAGGACCTTAGTGGAAGCCGCTAGAGCCATGCTTGCCGAGTATTCACTTCCAAAATACTTTTGGGCTGAAGCGGTGAACACTGCCTGTTATGTGCTGAATAGGGTGAATGTGAGAGTCAAACTGAACAAGACACCTTATGAGATCATTAAGGGTAGAACACCAAATCTGTCCCACCTCCATGTCTTTGGCTGTAAGGTTTTCATTCTGAACAACGGGAAGTCACCCTTAGGAAAATTTGACCCCAAATCTGATGAAGGAGTGTTCTTAGGATATTCAAGTGTGGGGAAATCCTTTAGGGTGTTCAATAGGAGGACTTTGGTGGTAGAAGAAATAACCCATGTAGTGTTTGATGAATCTGATCCTAAGGAGTCTAGATCTGAAGTAGAAGATGAAGAGATTGTTGAGGTTACCCAAGGAGTTGGAAATACAAATTTGGAGGAAAGGGTAGAACCTCAAACAGAGTTGCCTAGAGATTGGAGATATTCTTCGAGTCATCCTAAAGAACTGATCTTAGGAGACCCTTCTGAAGGTGTTAGGACTAGGCATGGACTTAGGAAGGAAGTAAACCATTCTGCCTTTATCTCAATGACTGAACCCACAAACATCAATCAAGCCTTGTCGGATGAGTTTTGGATTTTAGCTATGCAGGAAGAATTGAATCAATTTGTAAGGAATGATGTTTGGGAGTTAGTAGAAAGACCTAGAAACCAAAGTATTATGGGAACCAAGTGGGTCTTTAAGAATAAGATGAATGATTCTGGTGTGGTGGTGAGAAATAAGGCAAGATTGGTGGCTAAGGGGTATAATCAGATAGAAGGGATTGATTTTGAGGAGACTTTTGCCCCTGTAGCTAGATTGGAAGCCATTAGAGTGCTACTAGCCTTTGCCTGTTATAAGGGATTTAAGCTGTTTCAAATGGATGTCAAGAGTGCCTTTTTAAATGGGGTAATTAAAGAAGATGTTTTTGTAGAACAACCCCCAGGTTTTGAGAGTTCCCAATATCCAAGTCATGTCTATAAATTAAAAAAGGCCTTATATAGATTGAAACAGGCACCCAGAGCTTGGTATGAGAGGCTTAGCACATTCCTGTTAGAAAGAGAGTTTGTTAAGGGGAGCGTAGACACCACCCTTTTTCTGAGGAGATTAGGAGATGACTTACTCATTGTCCAGATCTATGTTGATGATATAATTTTTGGATCTTCTGATAAATACTTATGTGAAGAGTTTTTTAAAATAATGTGTAAAGAGTTTGAGATGAGTATGATGGGAGAATTGTCCTACTTTTTGGGGTTTAGCATAAGGCAAACGGATGATGGAACCTTTCTCAATCAATCAAAATACACTAAGGACATTTTGAAGAAATATGAAATGAACAAAGCCAAGCCAATCAATACTCCCATGCCCTCCTCAGTTCAGTTAGATAAGGATTCAAATGGAAAATCTGTTGATCAGAAGAAGTATAGAGGGATAATAGGGTCACTGCTTTACCTGACTGCTAGCCGACCTGATATCATGTTTAGAGTCTGTCTTTGTGCTAGGTTTCAGGCTGATCCTAAAGAGTCCCACCTGACTGCTGTTAAGAGAATTCTTAGATATCTTTTAGGAACCCCAAACCTAGGAATTTGGTACCCTAGGCACAGCACCTCCTTTGAGATCATTGGATATTCTGATTCTGACTTTGCGGGGTGTAGGGTGGATAGGAAGAGTACTTCTGGGACTTGTCAATTTATAGAACAGTCGTTAGTCTCCTGGTCCAGTAGAAAACAGAACTCAGTTGCACTTTCCACTGCTGAAGCTGAGTACATTGCCTTAGGGAGTTGTGTGGCCCAAGTTCTTTGGTTGAAGCAGCAAGTCTTGGATTTAGGAGTACCTGTTGGCACAATGTCTGTTCTGTGTGATAATACTAGTGCCATCTGTATCTCTAAGAATCCAATCCAACATTATAGGACCAAACACATTGACATTAGGCATCACTTCATTAGGGACCATGTTACAAAAGGGGACATTGAGCTACACCACGTAGCAACTGAAAATCAGCTGGCTGATATATTCACTAAACCACTGGCCTTTGACTCATTCAGCATTTTGAGAACCAGATTAGGAGTGATTGATATAAATGCTTGATTCTGATGACTGTTGATTTATGATTGTTATGATTGGTATTCTGATTTCGGTTAGTTAGTTTTTTGTATTCTGTTTTCTGATTTCTGTTAGTTAGTTTTTGTATTCTGATTTCTGATTTTTGATAGTTAGTTTTGGTTTGATTATTTGCTTTCAGTTGATTTTATTTCTTCTGCTGATTTCTGTGTTACCCTTTTTTGTTAGTTTGATTTGAGTATTTACTTTGCTATGATTTTCTACCTGTTTTTATTTATTTACGGGTTCATATCTTGCACTTACTGTTTTATGCTTTTCAAGATCTGATCACCGCTCACTACTTCTGGTGATCTGAATTTTTGACTGGGAGTTTTTACCTTGTTTTGGTTTGGAAGCTGATAAGCAGTGATTGACTTCGCTGAATCTGTTAAAGGGAAGAAACATTGATAATTGTTTCTCTTCCTCTAACTCCTTTACTGGTGTGTAGTTTCTTTTGAATAAAAATCCTTTTCAAAATTAAAATGTTAGTTTTTGAAATAGAGATTATTTTATCTTCCTACAGTAATCTGCCTCATATCAATAGTGTTTTTCAAAGTCTTGAGTCATTAGTTTGATTTTCTAAACCAAGTGATTGCATTTATCATATGTTATATGGATTTTGTTTTGTGAATCGTTCTTCCTTACTGCGGAGAGTCATCTCCTATGTCTGGAAGATAATCTCACAGCTGAGACTCTTTAATGATTATGAAAAGGAGAAAGCTTATAAAAGATGCGCAGTGCGCCAGATAATTTGAAAAAGAGGCATAAAATGAGCCCAAAACTGAAAAGATGCGAAATTGCCAAATTGGATACACAAAGTGTATCAAAAATCAAAAGATGCGTAAAGCGCCAACCAATTTGAAAAAGAGGCATAAAATGAGCCCAACACAAGCTTTCTTTCCTTTCAGATTATTAAATGTCTTAGAAAAATCTGTGCGCCACTTAATATTTTTAAAAGCTTGAGTCTTGAAAATCCTGATTTCTGATTTTTTACTTTGTAACACTATTATATCAGATATTTTTCTGGAACGAGGCTTGAAAGGATTTCTTTTCAAATCTAATGTCTTTTATTCTGAATCGAATTTTTGTGTTGAAAGAGGTTTGCATCGATAAGGTGCCCGGGGTCGGAGTTACGAAAGTTGATTATTTCCAACCTTTTTTGGATTTCAGCGCTGTCAATTATCCTGTCATTGGTTTTTGAATCTAAAATCAAGGAAAAATTCTGATTTTCCTGTTTTGTAGTTTGTTCTATTTATGTTTTATTTTATGTTTTCTTATCGTGTTATATTTTTCGCTCCTCCTTTTTGTGATGTCAAAAGGGGGAGTCAGTTGTAGTCGTGTCTGTTTCTATTTTCTGAGTCATGTTTCCTGTATTGTTTTAGCTGTTAAATGAAAATTTAAAAAAAAAAATGTTTGTTTGTTTGATCTCCTAGTTTACTTTTACTGTCAGACTACTTTACAAATGTTTGCCATCATCAAAAAGGGGGAGATTGTTGCAAATCTGGTTTTGATGATGACAAACATGTTTCTAGTGTGTTTTGCTTGGCTAATCTGTTTCAGGCACAAAAGACCGCGAGCCACTCAAGCCAACTCAAGATCGGGTCCAAGTGTGTCAAATGTATGATTTTTCTTTTTATTGAGTCAATTGTAATGTAACTGATCCCCTAGCTAAGTAACCTTGCACACACACACTCAGGGGGAGAGATTGAGTGAGTTAGAGTTTCTGTTCAAAATTTGTTCAGATCGTCCTGGACGATAGTTTCATCGTCATGGACGATCCAATTAAAAACAGAAACCCTAATTAGGGCGACTAAGCTAAGAGGGTCTGATTGAGCCGATCGTCCTGGACGATCTACGGATCGTACGGGACGATATTCCCAAATCAGAAATTCTCAGCCGCCAGATTAAGTTAGGCAAGTTTTATTTTAAGTATTTTGGTCTGATCGTCCCGGACGATACGTGTATCGTCCTGGACGATTCACTACAATCATGCCTAAATTAGTCTGGTAATTAAGGAAAGCAATTAATGTTTAATTGATACGATCACATCGTCCAGGACGATCGCAGGATCGTCCCGGACGATCGTGATCGTCTTGTGCATTTCAGCTGTACGTCCAGAACTATGTACAGGACGATTTGGGGCCTTTTTGAACTAATCGTACCGGACGATTACCCTATCGTCCGGGACGATCAAGTCATTTTTTGGTCGTCCAGCAAAGATTTCTCTGGACGACCCGAACTGTCTTCTGGACGATTTTCTTTAATTTGAACTAATCGTCCCGGACGATCGCAGGATCGTACGGGACGATATGAACAACTTTTTCTACTGATCGTCCAGAAGAGCCAGATCGTCCAGGCTGAAACAGCTGAATTTGAACTGATCGTACAGGACGATCTACCGATCGTTCTGGACGATCTTGGCCGACAAGTTGAGATTTAGGGCAAATTTTAAGCCCTCCTTTAAAAGAACTTTTTCCAATTTTTGGAAAAATCTTTTGCTGCCTTCCTTCCCTGAGAAACCCTAGAGAGAAGAGAGAGTTGGGAGAGAGAGAAGAGATCTTGTGAGGGGGAGTTAGTGAGGGATTCACTAAGGTTGCTCCAAGCACGAATCAGAGTCGTCTTCTCCGCTCGTCGTCTGTCGTCTAGTCGGTGTTCTTCGTGGGAGGATCGTTCGCAAGAAGATCCGGGTTCTCTGCCCGCTTCAGGTGGAAGCGAAAGGAGTTCGAAGGTTCTCTTCCTGCTTTAGGAGGAAGCGAAAGGAGGTCAGGTTCTCTGCCTCACCGTGTGGTGAAAAGGAGGTGTTTTGTACAGGCTTCTCCGCCTTGCTGTGGGAGCAAAAGGAGAGTCACTTTCGTTTAGTGCAATACCCGGAGGGGAGGCTCCGGGGAGTGGACGTAGGTCAAGTTGACCGAACCACTATAAAATCTGGTTTGCTTTTCTGATTCAGTTTTGCATTTTACTTTTCAATATAAACTGCTTGGGTGAATATCGTTGGTTGATCGTTTCGTTATTGTTTACTTGTTTCCGCTGCTAAGTATCGAAAAGATTTTTGTAGTTATCGTGAAATTTTTAAATAACCAATTCACCCCCCCTCTTGGTTAGCCTCGGGACTAGTTCACTAGGGCTTAACATCCCTTTCGAACTTTCAGTTATTGCTCTAAAAATAATAAAAAAATATAATTCTTCCAATTTAAATTTTGGGGTGTTACAATCACAAAATAATCTAGATATTACATGAATATCATATTCATCAGATCCATAAAGATTATAGGTGTATTAGTCAGCCCAAAAGGTATGACGAAGAACTCATAATATTCATATCTTATATTAAAGGCAATCTTTAGTATATCTTCTTCTTTCACCTTCATATGATAATATCCAAATCGTAGATCAATCTTTAAAAATAAAGATTCTACAAGTTGGCCAAATATATCAACAATCCTTAGTAGAGGATACTTGTTATTAATTGTTACCTTATTCAGTTCCATGCAATCAATATACATGCATAGAGTGCCATCCTTCTTCTTTACAAATAAAATAGGTGTTTCCCATGGAGATACAATAGGATGGATTAAATCTCTATCAACCAACTCCTAAAGTTGTACCTTCAACTTCTGAAGCTCCATCAGAGTCATCTTATATGGAGCCTTGTGTTTTAGAGTAGTACCATACTATTGAAAAATCATGCAAAGATCTAGATAATACGCTCCTATCTCTAAAAAAAGGAAAAAAAAATATCATACAACCTTTCTTTCATAATTTATCCACTTGAATAGCAGATATCAAACATGACAAGACTCCCCTAGCTCCCTAAAATAACCAGCTCTCACTACCTAGAAATAATGTGACCCTCTTTTCCAAATAATCAATTTGGGCTCTACATCGACCCAAACAATCTCTACCAATAATAATATCAAACCCAAAAATAGGCAATAATATAAAACTAGATCTCCATTTTCTATCGAATATCTTAATATCATTGAAGCATATTCTATTGGCAACCATACCATCCCTAGTTGGCAAAATAATATATAAAGAAGAAGGCGACAATACAGAAGATAAGTATAGTAAAATAAAATACCTCTTAGAAATAAATGAATGATAGGCTCTAGAATCAAATAAAATGTGATAGGACACATCAAAAATATAAGATGTATCTGTAATCATATCTAGAGTATCTCTAGCCTCATGCTAAGTCAAACAATATATATGTGCCTGAATTAGAGCTAGAGAAATGGAACTACCAGGCTCACTCTGTCCACTCCTAAACATCTTATATGCCATTGAATGAGAATAATTTCCTCTACTAGAGATCCCTCAGTAAACAAATTAGGTGGAACTATCCTCTACCTCGCTACCGGTCCAAGAGAACTTATATACCTTGGCTCAAAATGGTGATTATGTCCTACCTACAAAATCTCAGCTATCTTGTGTCCAGTGGGAGCACACCAGAAGCCTTGATTAGTGTTCCAATAGCACTAGCCAAAGTGTCTCATACCATAACTCTCGCACATAGGTGCCCCATGAATAGAACCTCCAAAATTGGCCATACTGCCACCACTAGGAACTGAAATTGATGATCCACCTCTCTTAGAATCCACAGGTTCGAGCCTACTCTAATTCCCAAAAAATTGCTATAAGAAGTCTTATCATTAAAACTTTTCCTGCTAGCATCCCACCACTACTGAGTGGTTAACAAGTCATTCCAACTGAACAGAAACTAAACTCATCCATAATTTTCTTCCATTTTCATTTATCTTCGAAATGTACATAGTTTCTATAAACTACAATACATGGTTATAGACTAGAACAAAGAAAAGAAATAAATAGTATACTGTAGAAACCCATATTTTAACCCAATCAAATAACATTTCATGAGTCATTATAGGTCTAATTTGCAAACTATTTTTGTCATAATATAGATATTTTTATACTTTAATTATAATAATTTTTCTAACTTTATGAGTACTATAGATATGAAAATAATAAGTTTCTTATTTAATTATAATTTCTTAAGAAATTAACATATATTGGTATAAGTATGTTTTCTATGACCATTAAGTATCTATTTTGTAAACTAATTTCATCAAAGTCTTTTAGACATATTAGGCTCTTTTATATATATATTTTTATAATTTTTAGAGCTTCAGATTTAAAGATATAAAAGAATTCATTATAATTTCATGCTAAAAACTAAATAAGTGGCTTAATTGCCTTTATACCCTTAACATATTTTATTATAAAATATCTTAATCCACTCCCTAAAATTCCTAAATGCCCTTTTTTCCTCATTTGTTTTGACCATAGAAAAGAAAAAGGGGAAACATAGAAGAGAAAAAGGAAAAAGATAAGAAAAAGTGAGGGGAAGGAGAGAAACCAAGGGTTTGGGCATTGTAGTGCTACTTTTGTCGGTCGGTCTAGTTGAGAAATTTTCTCATCTTGAAGTAGGCTACCATTACCCTACCTCTGATTTTAGTGATTTTACTTATTTTATTTTTTTTATTTCAATTTAGTCAAAACTTACAAAAGTTATCATATCTCCATTTTAGCAAACGTTCACCATCTAACTGTTAGTATGTTATAGTTTTAATCATTCTGCATATATTGATAGGAATATATTAAATTTGATCATATATTTTGTATTTTGGAGGAAATTTTATAATTTGAGATATTTAAATAAATAAATAAGTTGATTAAATAATTATCAAAATCTCATACTACAAGTGTACGACATACATACTTATTATAATTCATCTGTTATTGTGAGATATATGTGAAAATGAGTATACTGATTTTCTTATGAATATTGTTAGTCGTGATTCATATTTATATTTTATATGCACTAGATTAATTCAATGAGTTGTACGTTGAGCATAATATCACTTGTTTACTATATTATATATGTTGTGTAATGTATGTATGTAAGAAAGGCTGATTAGAAATGATTGACTGATTCATGTGGCTAGAGGCATTTTATCTTGTATAGGAGGGTGAGCCTAGGAGCTTTCCTTTAAAATAAGATTTATGATATAATTCTAAATGATATAAAAAGATATGTATAAGGAGACATATAGATATGATATGATACACTGATAGGCATGAAGTGACAACTTCTGATATGAAAGCCACCTGACCTAAATGACATGTGATATGACTAATTCTTGAAAATAGTATTGGAAGCATAAAAAATACCATAGATAGATGGACACTTTATCTTGCTTATAGTGCTTGCAAATATATATGGCAAGAATATATATATATATATATATATATATCACTTGATTTACATGACATACATGCATAGCATATGCATTTTATGACAGATATATGATAATGATAGGTGTATTGATATAATAAGATGCTACATTAACTATTTTGTAACAATTGGGTATAGGATTGACTGAATTATTAATTATTATTCACTTAGTTACTGATCACTGATTATGAATTTTATTGCTTACACTAATTTTATTACTTATATGATATAAAACTGATCACATTGATTGTCACATATTTTACAGTTATATGTTCATATTAATAGTGATTTAATAATTATATACATACTATTTCTATTTTTTGTATTGATTTCAGTTATAAGTTTTGATAACCTAGCAAGTTGTTGTCTCACTCTATAATTTTATATATTTTTTAAAAAAGGGTAGGGATCTAATGGATTGAGGATAGATCTGGGATTCAAGTTTTTTTCTTATATTTTTATTTTATTCTATTCTATTATAGTCAAGAACTAAAATATTGACTAATGAATGTATGGATTGAACTCTTAGCTATTATACATTAACTTTGAGGAATGAATATAGTTCTATATTTTTATATATAAGATTTTCAGTTGCTTCTACTGGATTGATTAATGTTGATGATTCATAGAAGTTCTGGTTGATTAATTAAGAGATTAAAATAAGCAATCTTCCAAAATTTAATCCTAGGATATTAAATATACCTACTCAGACATATCATAACCTACAACCTCAACTACTCTATCCACTCTTTACCCTTTTCTTGACCTAAAATAGAATGTCAAATAGATGTGAGTCAATATTGCTCAATAGGTCCCACCCATTGATCTAAATTTTTAATAATTAATACATTATACATTTAACTAAATTTTAAAAGTTGTTAATAATAATTCATTATGTTGGGCAGAATAATACTTGCAAGTATCAAAAATTTAATAAATAATGCAGAAAAGTAAATAAACAAGTATTCTATATATTAAAATAGAAAATAATAATTTTTTCTCAGACTTTTATACTTCCCATCAAAAATAGATATTAGAATTAAGACACGTTTGACTCTTTGTGCTAGCATATAAAAATACAGGCCCATATGACTCACAAATACTTAGCACATATCAAACATTCAAAATAAACCCTTATAACTCCTTAGGCATTCAGCACAACAAAAACCTCCAACATCATATCTCCTTAAAATCACACAATTCAAGCAGATAAGTGCAGATAAACTAAATTTTGAATTGCACATAATGATTTTTTGATAAGCAACAAATTTAACAACTGAGTAAAATCTTACTGTTTTAGAATTTCACCAAATTATTAAGGATTGATCAAATTATTCTTTTGAAGCTTTAAATGTACAAATTATTATTTTCTGAGATTAGAATTATTTTTAAATTTACAAACACAACACACATTTTAAATTAAATAGCATAAATTTTCTTTAAAAATACCTAATTATCTAGAATGATCATATCTACAATATACAACAAGTTACACAATAAAAGTTTAGCAGGTATAACTCTATCCTCAGTTCTACACTATATAATAATAATTTATATCAAAAAAATCTCAAAATTTTTATATTTTTGAAAATTAAGATAGGCATAATATAACATATCTTGATCTAGATAACTTTCCGAACTGATCTAACAGCAAAAAAATTGATATAAGTTGTCCAAAATAAATTCTCTCTCTCTCTCTCTCTCTCTCTCTCTCTCTCTCTATAAATGGCTACTTAAGAGGGAGGGGGTTGGTTTATAATAAATATGAAAATAAAGTGGAATTGATATTTTGCTTAAATTTGAATCTAGGGGCCGCAGTGCTCTATTGGGCTATCATTGCGAATGCTTATTATGGGGCCTCCGCAGATTTCTTCCAATATTCTTCCTCATTGTTTTCTATTGAGAAATTGATCTATGGCTTGGTTTTGGATTTTTGGACGAGGATGATGGGCTTGCAGACTGGACGGCACCTTCGTTCTTGCCTCTTCAATGCTGCAATAATGAGGATTACGATGCAACCCACACATTACTCCCTATTTGGCCCAGCCTCTATTTTGATGATTTCATGATTATGGCCTTTTTATGAGCCCAGTGGAACTTCTCTCCCACTTTCTTTTTTCATTTCCTTCTCTAATCTCACAGGTTCTGATTTTACCTGTCTTTTAGTTTTAACTAACCTGTGCTCTTTTCTAATCCATTTCTTAGCCTCCCAAAAAAAAAACCTAAGTCATTTTACTCTTGATAATGATGCCCTCATCAGATTAGCGTTTTTAATTATTAAATTCTATTCAAAACAAATGGTGATGGTGATCAGATGGTATTTATTGAGGTTTTGTTGCTCACCGCTGATGTTTAGGGCTCATTTGGGAAGGCTTTCTTATTGTTTTATAAAGTTATTTTTTAGTAAAAATTTTATTCAAGGTAGGAAAATAATAGTGATCTAAAATCAACCCAAATGAAACCTAAGGCTTCATTTGGGACGGCTTTCTTACTGTTTCTTAAAGTAGCTTTTTAGTATAATACAAAAATACTAATTTTTATACTAGAAATATTGTTCTTTAAAAAGCAATAAGAAAGCCATCCCAAATAAAACCTAAATTAATTCTTGCATTTTATTTCTCATCTCTGAGTGTTGGTCATCTACCTTAGATATTAAAGCTTACAAAGTTTGACTTGCGCACTACTCTAGTGGAGAGATACAAAAGGCATCTTGAGAATTGCTGTTCATATTGTTAATAGTGTTAGTGTTCTCATATAAATGATTAAATTTTGAATAAGGTTTTATTTAAAATATTTTTTTTATTTTTTTTGTTTTTTAGGTCATTATCATATTTTTTATTTAGCTAATATTTTTTCAATACTTTCAATAAATTTTTATGTTAAGAGGCTGATTTCTATGACACTTTTAAGAAAGCAGCTTTCTCCGTAGTAGTTTTATAATCATCTTTATAAAAAACTGTAGTCATCCCAAACGTATCTTAAATATATTATCATACAACTCAGTATTTATTGACATTATTTTTTAATTTTCCACACCTATTTTTATCAATGGATCCTAACTTAAGCCTAAAATTATTTTTTTTTTCTAATTTAACAGGCACAATAATAGAATAAATAAAAAATCAGCTTATATATTTTTTATTTTAACTATGAAATAAAATGTTTCTTAAGCACATCTAATCGTGAACCAACTCATCCACACATCAAATATTCTAAAATTGTATGTTGTGCCTAAGCCCCACTTGCAACTCTTACACACAAATAACCTACCAAGATGTGACATTGATCATACCTAAAGTTCCCAACGGGCAAATAATCTATAAAATTAATAAAGCTCCTTTAAGAAGAGATAATGATGTAGATTCATACCACCAAAAAAACAAATCACTTTGTTAGATTTGCCATTCATGGATTGTTCTTTATCAGCCACTTGTCTTCAATAAGGTTGGAAACCACCAACAAGACATCAAACAAATCAAGGCTTTGAAGTAGAAAGCACTGAAATTAGGGTTGCTTTCTACAAAAGAAGAATGCCTAGCCAACTATAAGAGCTCAAGGAAATCACAAGTGTTATTGTTCTAAGACGCATCATTAAATTTTCATTAAAGGTATCATCATATACTAAAAACTCTATATTTTTTTAATAGTAGTATTTGCTATTTGACGCCTATTTTTATCAATACAATCAAACTTGAGCAAAATAATATTATTATTTTTATAATTTAGGATGCATCATAACATAATACAAAAACAATGTTGTCGTTATCAGGTCACAAGTTCTAGATGAGAAAAGTAGAGGGTTGTGTTAGATAGTTGACGGGCAACGTAATACGTATTGAATAATCATGATATCATAACAAAATAAATAAAAAAATTCAACTTAAAAACTTTGAAATCTTTCTCAATCTCATTTATTCGAGGTACCTCTCAAGCACACATCAAATATTTTAAAACTATATGTTGTGATATGATAAATAAGAGGGGAACCAAAAATACTAAACATATTGGCATGGAATTCATTGCGTGCAAGTAGGGGTGCAAACAAGTCAAGACGGCTCGCGAGCCGACTCGAGCTCGACTCGGTAACAGGCTCGACGAGCTGAGTTTATCGAGCTCGTGAGTCGAGCTTGAACAGCCCTCTACTCGGCCCGCGAACTCGTCGAGTAACTCGAGGCGGACACTGGCCGACGGGAAAAAGAAATCTCTTAAGCGGGAAAATGAAATGTGAGATCTTGCCGGCAGGAAAATGACGCCAATGGACAGACACTGCTGAAGACTACGCAAACAGACGTGAATAGAGACGACGAAGATGGACGCTGGCGAAGATGACGCGAACGGACGAACGTCGAACACTTCGCGACAGGCGCTGGCGAAGACGACGCGAGCGGATGGACCCTGGGACATCATCACTTGCGAAGACGAGGCGAACTGACGGACGCGACGGACACAAGCGACAGACGAACTGCCGCTCGACGAGCTCTCTTTTCCCCTGTCGAGTCGAGATCAAGCTCGAACTCAGTATTTGACAGTTGAGCTCGACTCGAACACCCCTTGACTCGAGCTTTACTCAACTTGTTTGCACCCCTACGTGCAAGTATAATTTTAATTGTTGGAACTAAGAAACTCTCCCTACAATCATTCTAGTAGATGCGTAAAATTTCTCTTTTGAAATATAACACGACAAATTCAAGATAATGCAAAAAGTAATGAACGAGCGCCCTATATAATTCAAATTAATTAAATCAAACAAATTAATTAAATCAAAGATCCAACAAGCTTTTAATAGTATTAATTGATTCATGAAACGTCTAAAAATCTTAAATTGAATAGTTCAAGATGAATCTACTCAACTTAACCAACCCGACATAAGCTATAGATCATTACAGGTTATCTTAGGCCGAGTATGAGTCAAAGAATTTGCCCAAGATCTATTTAGAAAGATTTTTTTTTTTTTTTTATCATCCAAATGAGCAATACAGAGCCACTAAAGCATTAATATACAATACTAAAATAAAACCATCATTTAGTTTATATGTATATATGTGTATCATAATTATTTATCCAAAACATCTATTCACAATTAATCATGACTTTCAATCATTCCAACCACTATGGAAAAACGCTGATTTTCGACAAATTTTTCGGCAGACAAAAATCCGTCAGAATTTCTGATGAATTTCCGGCGTATTACTGACGTATTTTTTGGTGGTATTTCCGGCAGATTTTCCGCATCATTTTCCGGCGGATTTCCGACGAAATTTTAAATTTTCTAGAAAATGATTATTATAAATATTTAAAATATTCATTAATAATTATTTTGAATTAATATTCAATGCTAAATTAAATAAATTAATTTAAAAATTACTAAACTAAATTAATTTAAAAATTTTAAAAATTTATTGTTAAATTAAATATAATAATTATTTTGATCTAAAACTCTACTTTTAAATATATTAATTATTTTTAATAAAATATAAATTAAATTAAAACAACTCGCTTTTATAAATTAATTTAATTATTTTATAGTTTATTAAGTTTATATTTTATTAAGCTTATTATTTAAATATATTAATTTAATTTTTTTTAAATTAAATATTCTGCCATTATAATATAAATAAAATAAACTCGGTAAGTATAATAGTTTTGCAGCAATGGTGTGGTGGTATCGCGGGCGCGCGCGCTTGGAAGGGCGGGGTTCGAACCCCGCCAGGGGCAGGCGTGGCGGGTGGATCAGCGGGCTCGAGGCTTTTTTTTTCATTTTTTTAATTTTTCCGATGGAGTTTATCTGCCAGACATATTTCCGACGTTTTTTTCGCCGAAAATCTTTCCAGTAGATTATTTCGTGATAGTAACATTTTTCCGACGCGCGTTTTACCGTCGAAAAAAAATTCATCAGAAATCTGCCGGAAATCTTAATTTCCAACGGATTTTGGGCATTTTCCAGCGGATTTTGGTCGCCGGTAATACGCGTTTTTCCTGTAGTGAACAAAATACAGTTAATCCATGATTACAAAATAATTCAACTATAATAAAAAGTGCTTCTAACAATAATTCACGACCTCACTTCACTAGGACTTTATCCTTCTCTAAAACATGTAAATATGAATAATGAGTAAATAACCCAGTAGTTTACATGAAACCTACAACTTCATTAAATGTAAGGAAATAAAAAAGATGCATGATATCATTAAGTTGATCATAAAAACTAAATAATAAACATGCTAAACCAGTAGATCTATATGCTATTCATATATAATGCTATTATGATCAAGATTATCATTTTAAAATTATATTTCAAGACAGAAATTTTGGAGTAATCAAGCATATCATGTGGATTTTTTCCAATGTTATATTACATCATATTATATGAGTAGGAATAATCATCATATATAGCAACATATCATAATATTAGAAAGTTTGGCATTTAGGGGCATCGTATCATATCAAATGTTTATAGACAATTTATGTCATGATGTATAGTAATATATCATCATATCTACATGTTTAGACAAGATAAGGATTCTAGCTTTTGATCATAATATGCATAACAATATATCATAACATGCATTAAGCGGATTAGGGGTTTTGGCTAATCATATCAAAAATAGACATCATGGGTAACAGTGCATCATGATATATACATACATACATATATAACAATCAATTCATATCATCATGTATTATAGTACATAATAACATACATTTATATAGCAAGTTAGATGATTTGGCTAAATATATCATATCATGTGATCATTTTTCTATACCAATCATAGTGAGTCAAGTACAATATCATATCATATTATATTAATGAAAACAGTTATAATCAAGTGGCATTATATTTCGGAGTCGTCACCCCCAACTCGTCATCACTCATAGTCATATTATATCATTTTATACCTACCATTATGTATTGGGTTCACACTACTATAAATCTAGTCAACCCATCCTCATATGCAAGATATCATGCATCCGCCAAATTGAATTGTAATTGCCAGCCTTCCTTGCATGCACATATTTCACAACATATTTATTATAGTTAACATTTAAGATCGTGCTCAAGATTTAACTTATTATATCATTTTCTACTGCATATAAAATGACATGTAAATCATAAATAGTGATGTTCATGGAATAATTTCTTCTTAGAAGTCAACTTCAATCCATTCCCAATAGTGTGCTTAAGAGGAAAAATTATTCTGTGCGGAATCCGAACGTGTTCGGGGGCAAATCCAGGCGTGCCACGTCCCTGGGGCCCAGTGCATTCGGTGACGTGACGTGCCTGGATTCACCTCCGAACACGTTCGGATTCCGCACAGAATAATCTCACGCTTAAGAGACCGTCACATATGTTGCCATATATTCTTATCATTGATGCGACACATTACCAGTGATTGCCAACACTGGACTACTGCTAGTTACGCAGGTTAACCTGCATTCGCTAATGTAGCAGATGAGTAATTAGTCAAAAGGCAATAACATTCAGGCATAATTTAATTATAAGAGGATACCATATTCTTCATACTTTCATGTAACAACAAAAATATTTTGTATAAGAATTAACGAAGCTGTTACATCTGCCTTCAAAGTGCTAGATTAAAAAAAAAAAAATACAAGTCAACAAGACCACCTTTACTTTGAAGTCTCCAGGAAGCTAACTTGCCATGGGATCTAGATAGCTTCAGCCTTTGGGCTCTCATTCTCCACTATATATCTAGAATAACTAGTACATAATCTACAGCCTTCCTTTTTCCTCCCTCAGTTGGAAGTCAAAATGTTGTAGACCCAGATCTAAGATAATCATACGCATCGTTCCCAAGAATGCAAATGTAAATGAGATTTAGGCTATATTTAGTTGGCTGAAAAAAAAAATACAGTGTAAAAAAAAATACAATATAAAAGAAAATTTTGGGAGTTATTTAGATGAGTGTAAAAAGAATGAATAAGAGTTTTTTTTTTCTTTTTGATGAAGTAAAATGAATGAAGTGTAAAGTGCAAAGATGATGGTAATAAGGTGGTAGCGGGCGGTGCTTCGATGGTGGCGGTAGTCGGCAGGGGCGGCGGTGCTCGAAGTTGGCTGGTGGTGGTGATTGACAATGGCCGGAGGATGGTGGCGGTGTTCGGAGTCGGCGGGCAGCAGTAATTGCAATATATTTTTAGTGTATTTAAAACTCATCCAAATCTGATGAATTTCAAATACATAAAAAATAAACTAGATTGTGGATTTAAAATACATCAAAATTTTACATTAAATTTATTTTACTTCAAATCAAACATCAATATTCTCAAAATTCTAATGTTTAAAATGCTTTACACTCCTTTCCCTTCACATGAAGGAGCTCCTAGCAATGCTATAACCTCACAACATAAAGTAGCGAAGAAAACAGGGTTAGGGGTCCTAAGCTCCACTTGCTGCACTTGCACAAATATCCTACACGTGGATCACACGTAAGAAAACCAATGAATTCAATAATCTATACAACTAATAAAGCTCCTTTAACAAGCAAAGTAGGAAAATTAATAATTTGTTCTGATTTGATGGATCATTAAGTGTTTAAACCGATTTTGAAAATTAATAATTTGTTATGATTTGATGGATCATTAAGTGTTTAACAATATTTCATAGAAGGATTGTGATTCATAAGGTAATAGAATTAATTGAGCGGTTATTAGGTAATAGAAATTAGGAATATATTATATAGTTATAAATATTATGCTCAAATAATTCAGTTTGATTTGTTTAAGTTTTAGATAACTTCAAACCTAAATCAAACAAAATAAGATTATTTAGATAAACATAAAATCTAAACCAAACAACATGGCAGCTGAACTAATTGTCTATTTGGAACAATTGTAGCTTTTTTAAAATGTGATCGTAAAATTGTTGTGGGAAAAGTTACTTTTTGAAAGCTGTTACAAAGAGTTGTTTCACTGTTTAAAAATTTCTAGAAAGTAGTATTTAAACATAACTGTGGTTGTTGTTTGAAAAAGCAAAGTAGGAAGACAGGTGTCCCTAAAAGACACTAAGGTTTTATTTGGGATAGCTTTCTTATTGCTTTCTAAAGCAGCTTTCTTGTACAAAAATTTTTATTTCTAGAAATTTTTATGCTAAAAAGCTACTTTAGAAAGCAGAAAGAAAATTGTCCCAAACGTAGCCTAAACAAAATCAACAAGTTTAATTTTTCAATTTACAGTTTTCTTGTGCACACCTACTCAAAAGAACCAATAATTCTCATATAAATATGCATCAAAGATTCAAAATCAACAGGTAATTTCCTCTTGCTTACTAAAGCTTAGACTCAGCACATCTCAAACGAAGGCTTCATTTGGGACATCTTTTGTCCTCTTTTTTTAGCTGCTTTCAGTAATTTTTATACTAAAAAGCTGCTTTAGAAAGCTATAAAAAAACTGTCGCAAATGAAGCCTAAAAGGCAATTCTATCGAAATGATGTCCACTTCAAAAATATGATGATAGATTTCTTAAGTTTCTTTAATTTGTCAAGTTCTAACAACTAACTAACTTATGTGTAAGAAGTCTTCATAGTAATTTGACATCCTTAAAAAAAAATCTAAGAAGCTGTTCTAAATAAATATTCAAGATAAGTTGGGCATTCCTATTGATAAATTGGTTAACCATATCATCATCATTATCTTGCTAAGTAAGTAACAAAAATAAAGTTAGAACTAAACAAAAGTTTATCCTTCAATAATAATATCTATGCAGAAAGTTTTAGCTGAAATAATATACTAATGATACATTCTAAGAAAATTCATTCAATCAAGCATGCATCAAAATGCAATAATTGAATGGAAATTTTTTAAAATTAAATTTAATACCATCACAACTCCAATGTAAGTAAACTTATAGTTGAACTTAATAAATCAATGAAATGAGCTAAATGATGGTAAAAGTATTCCAATTCTAGCCTAATTGAGCCCATTCAAGCATTGAAGCACTGTCAGAAACTTTGTGACATTAATGAATGAACAAAATGATCTTTAAATTTTATGTGTATATAGTTAAGACTCTTGATGAGAGGAATTCAACAAGTCTAAGATCACTCAATTCTGAAGTTATTAAGGAACTTATATGCTATAGAAATCGCTTATAATTAAAAGAATCAACACAGGCTATTTAATGGAGTGTTTTTTTTTAAATTTTGGGTAAAATTATATATGTGCCACTCAAAAAATTTATAAATAGATCATTATTCTTTGTAGATGAATTTAGATAGAGCTTAAATATTTAAAAAATTTCAGAGCCCTATCCGAATATCAGCATCAATGGTCATCGCAAGCAATCATCATCACCCGACCACCACCACATAGTTGTTGTTATATAACCATGACACTTGATCACAATCATATAATTATCCTTGTTAGATTGTTATCACCTTTCATTACTTCTCAAGTAATCTTTACTACAGCCACAAGAGGCCAAACAAGTTTTGATACGTCATCGAAAAATTATCTTGATCGGGCACGAATCTCGAGGAAAAACTCAAGTCGGAAACTTCAAAAATTAATTCGGAGACCATTTAAACTCCGATTTCAGCAAGCTTATAGTCGAACTGAGCGTCTCGGAAATACGAATCCAACAACACCAAATTCGACTCAATCCGAGCTCAAACGAGTCCAAATCAAGTACCCGAAGCGCTGTTGGAAGCATCAAACAGTTATTTGAGTTACCAAACGGTCTTCGATTTTGACGAGCTTATAGTCGAATCGAGCGGCTCGACGAGACGAATCCAACGAACCCAAGATCGCAAAATTCTGATATCATTAAGACCTTCAAATGCTTGATAAATGGTTCACGATCAAGGGATTCAATATCGGCCGTTCATCCGGATCACTCCCTATTCGCCCCTGATCCCTCACATATTTACGGGCTATGCCACTCCAGAAAAACTATAAATAGCCCCTCATTTCTCTTAAGAGGGGACCCAAGCCAAGAAGAGAAGAAAGAGAAGAAGAAGAGGAGAGAAGTCTAGGAGGGAATAACTCCTCCTCGACCACCGCCGGAACACCGCCGGAACTCCGCCGGAACACTGCTGGAACACCACCAAAGCACCACCAGGCGCCGGAGGGACGCCGGAGCTCTGCCCGACACGGGAGCAACGTCGGAATTCTGCCCGACGCCGGAATTCTACCCGACGCCGGACTTCTTTCCAAGTGACGCCGGAATTCTGCTCGACACCCCGAGTGACGTCGGAACTCTGCTTGTCCTTGTAACTGATACTCATTGTAATCTGATCGTCCTGAATTTAAAGGACGGATCAGCCTCGTGTACTTCAAACGACACTAGTGGAACTATTTCAACTGGGCATGGCCCCGTGGTTTTTTCCCTTTCCAGGGTTTTCCACGTAAAAATCCTGGTGTTCTTTCATTCTTCTGTTTGTGTGCTGGATATACGTACAACGCTGAGACGGAAATTTAAACTCTATCGCCGCGTATATTTAAGTCCGCAACAGTTTGGCGCCGTCTGTGGGAAACTTATCCCACAACTTCAAGTATTGCTACGATGGTCAATAGGCGTAGCAATCGCCTCATAGGAGCCTCCCGCTCCCACTCTCCCCAATCCAGAAACCAGTCTATAAATCGTGGACATCAAGTTTCTGCCTCCTTTCTTCCTGGGGGGCAACACATTGCTGGAGAAGGAACCTCAGGGCCTTCTTTGGAGGAGCGAATCCGAAAGATGGAAGAATCTCAAAACGAGATCCTACACCTCCTGCGAGAGACTCGACAACCGACCCTAGCGCCTCAGGAGGAGGTTCTTCTCCCTCGAGATCCGCCACGTGTTGAAGCTGTTCAAATCGAACATCTTCAAGCTGAGATTCCTCTTCCTCCACCCAGGAGGCGTTCGCAGTCACATCAAGATAACGAACTGGCTGATACAGCAAGTTCTACCCATCCTCCGCACACAGGTCGGCAATCTCTCCTTCCTCAAGACCTCCCTGAGGAGCTAGCCCAACATCACATTGCTGAGCTCCCTCGCAATATCCTACGCCACGAACTGCGACGATTGGTTCGAGAAGAGTTCCCTACAGGAGGCGTAAGGCAACCTCTTCATCAGTGGGACTTCCAGGATTCGTCACCCCTGACGGAAGCTATTCTTCAACACCCTATTCCGACAGGATTCAAACTACCGAACATCGACCCCTATGACGGGACAACTGACCCGTACGAGCATATCGATCATTATCGAACAATTATGCATATCCAGCGAGCCTCAGACGCGCTCCTCTGTCAGGTCTTTCCTGCCACCCTCAAAGGACAAGCTCGAACATGGTTCTATTCGCTTCCAGCCGGAACCATTCCAATGTTCGTCAAATTGGCAAAAGTGTTCGTCGAACAATTTGTCGTCAATCGGAGAATTACTAAGGACTCTTCTCACCTCTCGGGGATCCGTCAGAATGAAAGTGAGTCCCTCAAGGAATACTTCAAGAGATTTTCTACTGAAGCTCGTCAAATTCCGGGAGTAGATCCCGAGTTACTTAGAGGCGTTTTCCTCGGAGGGCTTCGTCCGGGCCCATTCTACTCAGCACTTATGCGAGACACGGTCCCTTCGTATGCCGACCTGATTCATCGTGTGGAGGCACAAATCTCCGCAGATGAAGCCATAAATGCTCACAGAAAGCAGTTCGAGCAGACAAATGGGAAGCGCAAAGGTGCTCCTGGGATGGATAATTCTTCCTTACAAAGGAAAAAGCAAGGGAATAGCAATCTACCTCCTAGGCCCCCATTACCACAACGAGAACCTCGGCAGGAGAAAGAGTACACTCCGCTCAACACATCTCAAGCAAATGTGTTAATGGCGATTCAAGATCAGGACAAAGTGAAATGGCCGCATCCTTCGAAGCCAAATACAGGAAATCAAGATCAGTACTGTCACTTTCATCGTAGTCGTGGCCACTCTACTGAAGCGTGTTGGCAACTTAAGGATGAGATTGAAAGACTTATCCGCCAGGGCTATCTTTGACAGTTTATTGGGAACCCACCTACCCGAGAAGAAGCTCGCCCCACTGGGGGGCAAAATCAACAACAACAAAGACAACCATTGAATAATATTCAAATGGTTGGTGAGATTGAGTAATGCTGCAACTTAAATCTTTGTGTTAGTAATACTACTTGTCATGTGTCACCATGTATCTCTTCTATGATCAGTAGGATGTCACTCTAATGTCCTTAGTATTTCTACCAAGTCAAATGATGTGGTTGTCCCTATATGTATCTCTTCTATTGTACAAGGGAATTATTGTCTTACAGTAATATAATGTGTTGTTCGTCCAGTTTTGATATTGTCTCTTTCTTTAAAAAAGAATATAAATGACAATGAAAAACTACTGACAAATATAGTCTCTTTATCCTTGATTCGAGAAATACACAATCTTTATTGTGTCTCAATCACTGGATGATCAATCCCAGGGGGATTCGATCTGACCTCTTCCACACAGGTTAACATCGTCGAGCAAAGGCTCCGACATACAACCTCGGATAGGTCTCACATCCTTGGTGGATTCTCTCGACCTCTTCCATACAGGTTAACGTCGTCAAGCAAAGGCTCCGACATACAACCTCGGATAGGTCTCACATCCTTGGTGGATTCTCTCGACCTCTTCCATACAGGTTAACGTCGTCGAGCAAAGGCTCCGACATACAACCTCGGATAGGTCTCACATCCTTGGTGGATTCTCTCGACCTCTTCCATACAGGTTAACGTCGTCAAGCAAAGGCTCCGACATACAACCTCGGATAGGTCTCACATCCTTGGTGGATTCTCTCGACCTCTTCCATACAGGTTAACGTCGTCGAGCAAAGGCTCCGACATACAACCTCGGATAGGTCTCACATCCTTGGTGGATTCTCTCGACCTCTTCCATACAGGTTAACGTCGTCGAGCAAAGGCTCCGACATACAACCTCGGATATGTCTCACATCCTTGGTGGATTCTCTCGACCTCTTCCATAAAAGTTAACGTCGTCGAGCAAAGGCTCTGACATACAACCTCGGAAAGGTCTCACATCCTTGGTGGATTCTCTCGACCTTTTTTATACATGTTAACGTCATCAAGCAAGGGCTTTGACCTACAGTCTCAAATATGTCAAAAAGGATGTCTCTCACATTCATTCAGACTAATAATACATCAAAAGCACAAAGCATGTCTTACAGATGCAAGAACAATTCAGGTCCCTCTAGGGGACAAATCCTCATTTCATATACAATATCATTGGAGTTACATAAATCCAGATTCAGGTGTACATTTATTCTCACTAGAAGTTGAAATTGAAAAGTACATTGGCATCATCCATACAAACTAGTATCATCAAGCAATAAGCAACTTTAACACAGTCAAATATCCTTGGTGGATTTAAGTGACTTCTCCCTTACTGCACGCAAGCATCTCCTACAACTGCTCCTTCAGAGAAAGGACATAACTGGATCATCATCAGATCTCCACTCAGTGTTAGTGTATTGCCAAAATGTTGGCATATCACACTACTTCGGCTCCTTGATCCAGTAATATCTGATGTTGGCACACTTCAGTATGGATGAATATTGCCTTAACACAATGCCACTGGACACCCGCCATCATCGACCCTTCGTCGGATATCTGCCGGCGGTCCTTTACTTCATATCAGCCATCATCGGCTTCTCGTTCAACTGCTGATAGCAACACCGTTGAACTCTCTCCTTCTGCTCCCAACTTGGTCGTTGACTGCCAACAGACTTCCACCCGATCGTCCATCATCGACAAACTAACACCGAAATTCTATTCGATGCTAAGCTTCCTCCCGTTGGAGGACTTCTACACGCCGCCAGACCCTCGTCGGACTTCAACTCGACGCTAAACTTCTACCCAACGTCGGACTTCAGCCAGTCGTCAGACCCCCGTCGGATATCTACCCGACGCTGTACTTTTACGTGACGTCGGACTTCTGCCTGTTGTCAGATGTTTGTCGGGCTTCTACCCGCACCAAATTTCTACCCGTCGTGGGACTTCTTCTGGCCGACAGATTTTCGTCGGAGTTCTACCCGACGCCGTACTTCTTCCCGCCGCCGAACTTCCACCCGGCCGCTGACCGCCGCCAGACTTCATCCCGACCTTCGTCGAACCACCGCCCGGTCGCGGACCGCCATCGAACTTCAGCCCGACCTTCGTCGGACCACCGCCCGGCCGCTGACCGCCGTCAGACTCTCTCCGACTAAATCTCACCTCCACACGATCTCTTAAAGAAGAGAAACTCTAACTTCTGCGCAAAGGGAGGGGCGCCGAGTCAAGTAGGAAAAGTCACCTACCCAAAAACAGCGGAAGGCCTCAAAATGCCAGAAACTAGAGGAGAGAAGAGAGAAATTTTTATCTCCTGTACAAGAGGAGGGGCGTTGTCTCAAGTAGGGAAAATCACCTACTGAATAACAACGGAATGCCTCAACTGTCAGAAAGCCAGAATGAGAGAAAAAAGAGAGAAAGCCGCTAACTTCTGCGCAAAAGGAGGGGCGCCGAATCAAGTAGGGAAAGTCACCTACTTAGAAACGGCGGAAAGCCTCAGAATGCCAAAAGCTAGAAGGCCAGGAGAGGAGGAAGAGAGGAGCATTTTGACCCCTACCCCAGGGGGTCTATTTATAGGATGAAAAGAGAGGGAGTTATTGAAGAAAAAGAGGGGGAAAATGTTTGAAAATTGGAGGGAGGAGGCTTCTAGAAGGAATTTCGAATTTTTCTAAATTTTTCGGAATTTTTTCGGAATTTTTTGGAATTTTTTCGGATTTTTTCGGATTTTTGGGAATTTTTAATCCCTGTGGGCCCCACAAAAAAAAAAAAAAAAAAAAAAAAAAAATTAAAAAGGTAACTGCTGGAGCGCGCCAAGGGGCGCGCCCCTTGCCCGCGCGCCCGCGCGGGCGCCGCCGGCGGCGGCTGCCGGCGGCCGGCCGGCCGGCCGGCCGGTTCGGCCGCCTACGCGTTGCCGGGCTCCGATTTCGAGCCCGGACGGTCCAAATTGGACGTTTTTGGGGTCCCCGGACACGTTTTTCGACGTTCCGGACTCAATTTTGACACTTTCGGAGCTCAACGGGGCCTCTATGATCAAGTTCGAGCAAATATTTAATTTCTGGAACGCAATTTTTTGCGATTCGGCCAACGTAAAATACCGGAGAAAGTATTTTCGGACTCATGGAGCTTCGACGTCCGAAAATAGGGGGGCAACTGATACGTCATCGAAAAATTATCTTGATCGGGCACGAATCTCGAGGAAAAACTCAAGTCGGAAACTTCAAAAATTAATTCGGAGACCATTTAAACTCCGATTTCAGCAAGCTTATAGTCGAACTGAGCGTCTCGGAAATACGAATCCAACAACACCAAATTCGACTCAATCCGAGCTCAAACGAGTCCAAATCAAGTACCCGAAGCGCTGTTGGAAGCATCAAACAGTTATTTGAGTTACCAAACGGTCTTCGATTTTGACGAGCTTATAGTCGAATCGAGCGGCTCGACGAGACGAATCCAACGAACCCAAGATCGCAAAATTCTGATATCATTAAGACCTTCAAATGCTTGATAAATGGTTCACGATCAAGGGATTCAATATCGGCCGTTCATCCGGATCACTCCCTATTCGCCCCTGATCCCTCACATATTTACGGGCTATGCCACTCCAGAAAAACTATAAATAGCCCCTCATTTCTCTTAAGAGGGGACCCAAGCCAAGAAGAGAAGAAAGAGAAGAAGAAGAGGAGAGAAGTCTAGGAGGGAATAACTCCTCCTCGACCACCGCCGGAACACCGCCGGAACTCCGCCAGAACACTGCTGGAACACCACCAAAGCACCACCAGGCGCCGGAGGGACGCCGGAGCTCTGCCCGACACGGGAGCAACGTCGGAATTCTGCCCGACGCCGGAATTCTACCCGACGCCGGACTTCTTTCCAAGTGACGCCGGAATTCTGCTCGACACCCCGAGTGACGTCGGAACTCTGCTTGTCCTTGTAACTGATACTCATTGTAATCTGATCGTCCTGAATTTAAAGGACGGATCAGCCTCGTGTACTTCAAACGACACTAGTGGAACTATTTCAACTGGGCATGGCCCCGTGGTTTTTTCCCTTTCCAGGGTTTTCCACGTAAAAATCCTGGTGTTCTTTCATTCTTCTGTTTGTGTGCTGGATATACGTACAACGCTGAGACGGAAATTTAAACTCTATCGCCGCGTATATTTAAGTCCGCAACAAGTTTTATAAACTTTATAATCTCAACTTCTTCAATTGAGAGGAAGGGTGAATTTCTATAATCTTACTTATATGGTGGATCATTTCAATTGGGCCAAGCTCCATGATTTTTTTTACCTTTTATTTTCATAAACACTGAAGTGTCTCCCATAAAACTCTTTTTTATTTATGTACATTGGATCTTCCTATAGCATTAAGACATTAAACTCTCTTAACTTTCAAATATTCTAGTAATACTTTGGTACCATCTATAAGAAAACTCCCATCATGCCAAGGTTTTTAAATGTTTCTTCAATTGATGACAACCAATATTTTAATCAACAATAACATAATCAAGGTGGTGATGGCTGCTTGCACCCAATTTTGGAAGATTTACTCTGTAAGATGGAGCAATAAGCTTAAATGTTTTAGCTTCTATAGGAATCTACTCAATAAATAGTTCCATCATAGTTTGATGAAGTTTCTCATCAACAATAACCTAAACAAAGTCTCCCCAATATTACTAATTCAACTCATCCATCATGTTTTACTCTATAGCCACATAGTCCCCAAATAACATTAGTAGAATTGGCCCAACCTCAACTTTTGTATGCCCTTATGATGTCATAAGAGATTAATTTAGACATTTTGCTCAAGAGGAATTCTCTTTGAGGGGTCTAAGCTAACTTCTCACCATAGTTTTAACAGTTCTCACCTCTAACTAATGGTGTTCTTTAACAACCCATTCCTATGCGATTCAAGCTACCTAATATTAATTCTTATGATGGATCCTTTGACCATTAGAAATATGTCAACCACTATAGAATTATCATGCATTTTCAATAAGTTTCTAATGTACTCCTCTATTAGATCTTCCCTTCCACCCTCAAGGGTCAAGCCTATACTTCATTTTTACTCTCTATCTAGTAAGGCTATCTATATATTTATCAATCTCACTAAATTTTTCATCAAATAATTTATTATGAATCTTAGACTAAACAAGTACTCTTCTCATATTTCTAGGATTTTCTAATTTGAGGGATAGACTCTTAAAGGGTATTTCTAAAGATTTATTTTAAAGGCAAATCAAAACTTTATGACTAGGTTATGAGCTATATTATGAGATTTTATTTTGGAGGTCTCTAGCTTTGATTTTACCTCCAATTGATGCAATCAATAGTTTGCTCCAATGTGAATAGTATTCATCGAGTAGAAGTACATATTATTGTTCATAAGGCCATTAGTGCCCATAAAATACAGTTCGGATAATAATCAAATAAAATGTAAGAACTCCCAATAAAAATTTGACCGACTTCCCAAATAAAGATAGTAAGAGTGATCAAAGATCATATGCATCTTAGCCCACCAAATTCAACATTGTCAACAATAATATGAGTCACCTAATTATGGCTCATTAAATACATTGAAAAATAATATTCTAATAAAGGTCCAAAATTTTGAATATGTAAGTGATTATAATTACTAAAAAACCCAAGTGATGGTGACTAGTCTTAATATTGTCATTTTCTTTATTTAAGAGAGTATTCAATAGAAAATCATCTTCTCATATGAAGGAAGAGATTGAACATTTTGTTATACAATGACACATAGTTAATTAATTATAAGGCCTTTATCTTTATCATCATAATAAAAGAGATCATAAGATCTATGGTAAGAAAAAAATTTTGAGTTATTGATATTATTATAGAAATATCAATATAATGTATCTATCTTTATATACAGGAAAATGTGCTCAAGAAAAATTATTTTTTTTAATTACTCAATAAATTAAAGTAAGACATTACTCACTTGAAGATTCTCCAATTATACTAACTAGAATTCAGATATTTTCCATCAACGCTATTAAAATTCTAGTTAATATATGTGGTTTAGTGGATATTATATCTCTTATAGCTTTCATGAATTTTGGATTAATCCTTGTTGAGCCCCAAGCACATATTCATGATATTCATGACTTTGGAAGCCATATTTAAAAGGATTTTGGCATTGTTATCCTCTCAGTCACCTACCTTTATGGTCAACTCTTTTAATCTAGTTTATGATATATACACCGATTCCATCATCATATGTTATCTGATATTATGGTTGTTGCATATACCTACTTTATGATAGTGGACGCTGGTTCAAACTTAGGGGTATTAATAAAAAAAGGTAAGACCAATTATTAGCTCACAAATGTTGCCTCCAATAAATTCAGCACATATCTACTTGTTACTATTTTGCTTATTATTAAGAATTATGTAGGTTCAATATAACTTATTGAGTAGTGGTTTGTATATACCTTCTTTTTCAATGTGTTAATTTTAGGCCAACGAAAGGGAAATGGGCAAGTTGAGTAGATAGAGGTTACTAATTTTCAGTGGTTACATATATTTTTATTAGTGAATTCTTTTGATTATTATCATGGTGTATATTTAATGAAGATGTATTGTGATTTTGTACCATAATTGTTGTGTGCATGGACATTTTATCTGTATAACTTTCTGAAGATGAATAAAAATATTGAGTTGATATGTTATTAATATTATGTTTTAGTGGCTCGTGTTCTATTAGTAAATGAAAATAAATTTCTTCCAATTAAATCTTGAAAAGTTAAATGTTGCAATCCAATGCGATGTGACAAATTCAGTATATGAGTTGTGTCGGGTTAGGTTTTGATAGACCACCTCCATATATTACATCAATTAGAGTTATGATGATCATGAATTTAACTTTAAAACTTTTAAATCATGATATTCATGCTTAATTGGATGGGTCTTTTTGGTGACATAGCATTTGCCTCTATTTTTGGGTGCCAAAGTCTATATTGTTTAAAAATAATAATAAGTCTTTACAAATATTTGAGATGAAAAAGTATAATTTTAAAAAATTTATAATGTGTGACCACTCCTTAAACATCAACATGGACCCATCTCGAATTCATGAACCAAGTAAAATCTACAAAACTATAATTTTATCCTGCCCTAAAATTGGTGTTAATTAGAGTGAAAACTATTGAAAAAGATTGCTCTAAACACTTCAAATTTACTTAAAATGCGTTGTGAAAGGTTCTATTGAGATCTAATAGTGCCAAAATTATGTCTGAAATATCAAAAAATGGTGTTAGAGATCTAAAATTACCACAAAAGTTTTATCCAGGTAGCCTACCAACTGCAGTGCTCGCCGGTGCTTTGCATTGGGGTTAAGTCATGTACCTCTCTCAGGTTTATTAAATAGAGATCTTTCTTTTTAAATGGAATATAATTTTTTAAATGAAATATCAATATATGTTTTATATTAAAATAAAGGCAATAAATACTTTAAAAACTATCAAAACTTCTACAAAAATGTCTTAAGAATTTTAAATTTTTATAAGAAAAATCAATTGTAGCTTCTTTCCCCTCGTCCAAGTATGAATATCCTTCATGGGTGGAAGGAACCTACACCTCCTAACTCCTACATCATATGCTCCAAATTTTCTCGTATAAGAGGTTAAATACTATCTTGTATATGTAGAATACATTCCCTTTTATAGGCTCCAATATATTCCTACAAAGATTATCAAATTATCCTAAATAAATAGAGATATCAGCATCACATAAGATTAATAATCCATACATTGGGTCTTTGGTCTTCTTCTTAAAAGAGAATTGACCATCTTTGTTTAGACATATTAAAATCATGGTGATCAAGGTTCTCAATTTTTTTATCAGAGATTTGATCTTTGCTTGAAAAGGAATTGATTGTCCCATTTTGGATGGATTAGAATTTCAAAAAGAGAATTTGTTTTGTATATTAAAGCTTAAAATTTTTTCCATAATAGAGAGTTAATTGTATTCAAAATTTGGTGTAGCCCCATGCAATAAATAAACATTATATCGTTAGTATGATGATGCATATATAATGGTTGTTGTGTGCCAGAATATTCGTGGCGGTAGAGAGATGGAGTGTTTAACATCCTAGCTTTGTATGAATATTCAGCAAATAGTCATATAAGATAGAGCGGTGGAAGAGTTATAAGAGACACCATAATTTTTACATGATAAATCCTTAAATGGGAAAAAATTATGGGGCCTAGCCTAGTTGAAATGAATCCACTAATGTTTGTTGTTGATATAAAAGATGCCCTTCATCAGGGGAAGGCATTGGCTCAGTATACATTATATAGAGCACAGTTGGATGGAGGTTGGAAGGACTATAGTCACGTGTTACTTTTTTGGAGTTAGAGGAATCCATTAACATAAGAGTTGTTCTCAAGTGGACATTGGGTTATTCATTTGGTCGGTATGACTATAGTATGGCAACTGTGATTGGAGTAACCATAGTCATGCAAAGGTGGTTGAAGGAACTGTTGTCGATGAGCGATGATGGTGGGAGGGATCGTAGAAGACAAGCAATAGTGGCCAAATGACCATAGTTGACAGGCAACAAGGTCAGAGAGACTATAGTTGGCAAGTGACAGTGGTTGGAGGGACCATACTCATTGGGCGATAGAGGTCGGATGGACTGTAGTCAATGGGTGATAATGATCAGAGGGATCGTAGTCAGCAGGTGATGGAGATCGGAGGGACCATAATCAGCCTTGTGATGGAGGTTGGAGCAACCATAGTCAACAGGTGACGGAGGTCGAAGGGACCATAGTAGGCGGGGCGACAGTGGACAAAGGTACCTTAGTTAGCATTTGAAGGAGGTCAGAGGGACCGTAGTCTGCAGATGATGGTGATCGAAGGACCATTATCGACAGGCCATAGACGTCGGAGGGATTGTATTCGATAAGCAACAGTTGTCATAAGGATTGTAGTCAGAGGGCAACATAGGTCAGATGAAGGCCCGGTGGTGGCTGTTGGGGGAAGCTCAGATGGTGATGGTTGAGCAGAGGTTTAGTAGATGTGGCCTTATGGCATCAGTTTTCTGACAGTGGTGCCGGGGTGCAGCTCAGGGATTCTTCAAGCCTTAGAGCTTTCTTGAGTATCTAGCCTAAGGTCTAAGCTTAATCCCCTTTAGGTGGGAAGAGGGAGTGTCTATTTATAGATTTTGAGAGTGGCATGCCCCATGAATATGTAGAAGATGCAGGATAAATTCGGAGTAATCCATCATACAGCTCATACTAATTTCCTTGATTATGAAGCATTTATTTAGTATTTAAGTGCTGTAATGATGTCAGAATAAAGTGATCTGAGGCTCGTTAGATTTGTCTCATCGAGCCACTCGATTAAACTTTAAGCATGCTATATTTGGATTACATCCAGTTATTAAATTAATATCCTAAAGCTTCAAAATATGTCATGAGCCCATGATTAATTCGAGTCCATTTGGCTTTTAGTGTTGTTGGGTTCACATTACCGAGATATTTGATTTGACTATAAGTTTGCTGAGATCAAGGTTTAGATGGTCTCGATTTTAATTTTTGAAGTATTCAATATGAATATGGCTCAAGATTCATGCTTGATTAAGGCAATTTTTGTCACATACCAAATACCCCCTTATTTTCATATGTTGAAGATTGTAGTGTTTGAATATGTTTCTATGTTTTCCAAAAAGTTTGCAACCCAAGAATGTAATTTCAGATAAATTACTAAGAGCAACTTCTTTCTGGATGTCAATGTGAACTTCCCATCGGGCTATGAACAAAGTAAAGCCCTTAATCATAATTTTAGTATTTCCTAAAGTCGGAACATCAGTTCGAACAAGAAATTATGAAATATTTCCCCCAAAAAAAATGTAAAATTACTTGAGCTGGTTCGCGAGCCAGCTCAAGCTCGACTTGTTAACGAGCTCGAGAGTCAAGCTTATCATGCCACGAGCTAAAGCTCGAGCTAAAACTGAGCTTGTTTATTAAATGAGCTTGAGTTTGAGCTTGATGTGGCTCAGCTCATGAGCTCACGAGCTGGCTATAATCACTATTAATATTATTTAAATAATTTTTATTTTTTTTATTTTATACCCGACAAGTCTTTTTTAAAAAAACTCACCTGTTGTTTTATAAATCCCACCTGTTGTTTGAAATTCCCGCCTGCAATTTTGCAATTCCTACCTGTAGTTTCTCAATTCAAGGCAAATCATGCTTGTGAGCTCAAAAGGTGGATGAACGGGACGACCGTGCTCGTGAACTCAGAAGGCGGTCGAACATGATAACCATGGAGGTTCACGAGTTTGAGGAAGGCAAATAGGACCGCAATAGATCGCAGTGCACGAAAGATGACCAGACTACCATAAGCTCGCGAGTGGCTCGAGCTTATTTACAGTGGGATGAATCGAGTTCGAGCATGCCTTTTGAGCTGGACTCAAGCTCAAGCTCGAGTTCGAGCTCAGGATTTGGCTCACGAGTCGAGCTCGAGTTGGGCCTGACTCTTGCTCAACTCGACTCATTTACACTCCTACTTGAGACTGACTGTAGAGGCTCCATTGTGCTCTGAAAGTGTCAAAATTGAGTTTAGAATGTTTTAAAATGGTTTCTATGATCCTACAAAATGTTAGAATTGGACTTCCCCTTGGCAGCCGAACCTGTCGACTGGCCGGTTGGCCAACGGTAGCCCCGGCAGGCTATCTACCCTCGGGCAGCTGCACACCTTTCTCTCGTGTAGGGGGCATATAATAGTGCCCCTTCTTTTTTTTTTTTTTTTTTTGACTGCTACCTCATAAAGGTGGCAGTAGTGCTGCCTCCTCAAAATATAGGGGTAATTAATAATTTTATGAAATTTTCTCCATTATTTTTTTTATTTATTTTTTTAAATAGGGAAAAAATATTTTATGCTTAAAAATTTTCAAAAATAATTATAAAAAATTCAAAAGATGCCATTTAAACTTCTCTCATTCATAAGCCTATAAATACCCCCTTTGGGTGGGGGAAAAGGCACAATCTTTTATGCCATTCCGAGTTTTCTCTTGGATTACTAAAATTGGAGATTCTCAGAGGCAATCTAAGCCCGATTCTCTTGTGCTAGTCTAAATTTTCTCTAATAAATTAAGAAATGACGGATCAGTAGAATTGGAAACCTTCGGCAGCGATCTAAGCCTAGTTTTATTGTGCTTGTACATATTTTTTCACATAAATTGGGAGAAAGGTGGATTGGTAGAATTGGAGACCATCGGTGTCGATCCAAGCCTGATTCTCTTGTGTCGATCCAAATTTTCTCCCATAAATTTTGGGAAAGGCGGATTGGTAGAATTAGAGACCATCAACGGCATTCAAAGCCTGATTCTCTTGTATCAATCCCAAGTTTTTTCCCATAAATTGGGAAATGACAGATTGGTGGAAGTGGAGACTATCAGTGTTGATTAAAGTACAGTTCTCTTGTGTCGATCCAAAGTTTTTTTTTTCTTAATTTTGGGGAAATACAGATTGATAGAATTGTAGACCGTTGACGATTATCCAAGCCTAGATCTCTTGTGCTAATCCAAAGCTTCTCCCATAAATTAGAGGAAATACGGATTGGTAGAATTGGAGACCTTTAGAGGCAATCAAAGATCAGTTCTCTTGCGTAGACAATCAGACAACATACCAAGGTGGCGATCAAACGATGGAAGCCTAACGGAGGTGGTTAGGAAACATTATGGTGTTGGCAATCAGGCGGTGATGGTTGGGCTACATTTTGTTGGAGGTAGCAGGCATTCATGCTGATGGGGGAAGACAACAGATAACTTGTTGGAGGGGGTCAGACACTATGTCAACCTCAGCAGTGTAGCGGCACACTCACTATATCAATTAAGTGGTAGTCTAATGGTGGTGAGGCTTTTATCTTTCCTTGAAGAAAGGGTTGAAGAGATATGTTTTAAAGTACTTTTTTGAAGAGGTCAAGAGAAATCCACCGAAAATATTAGACAATGGCTGATAGTTGGGAGGAAATAGAACGTTGCCTATTTGTTGTTGTATTACGGTTTCCCTCAAAATTAAAATATTTCTTTTAGACCTGATAGTAGATCATGGTGAAGGGTCTACCTTGCTTCAACCGTGCACACGATGTTAACATGAATGGCCTTTCGAGGTTGCGGAAAAGGTTGCCCCTCAGCCAAGAATTATTTCCCATAGATAATATCAAACTATTGTATGCCAAAACATTCATGGCAATAGAGAGATGGAGTATGTAACGTCCGAGCTTTTTATGATGATCCAGCATACAAACAGATAGGAGAGGGGGTACAAGAGTCATAAGAGACACAATTTTTTTGTATAAAACCCTTAAATGGGGGAAAAACCCCGAGGCCTTTCCCAATTGAAATGAATCAACTAGTGTTTGTTATTGATTACAAATGATACCCTTCTTCGATGGAAGGCATTAGCTCAACATACATCATATAAAGCATATTACATAATTGGTCGGAGGTTGGAAAGATCATAATCCCGCATTACATGAAAAGATGAACATGTGCATTATTATAATTCTTCCAAATTTTTCCATTTTTATTTGTAGATGTCAAGATGCTAAAATTGCGATGTCTATCTTTGATGAACTTTTACAAGTATGCCGTCATTAAAAATTTTTAAAATTTTATTAGTGAACACAGTTAATATTATTTTATACTCTCATAAAAATTTTTCTTATAAAATTAGTATCATTTGTATGATAAAAAATTCATGAATAGAAACATCTTTTAATCTATCTTTTCGCAAATTATAAATTTCAAGCATTTAGCAATTTTTCAAAATATGTTGAAATTTGTTAGTGATGCTGTCCTTATTTTTTAGCATCTTCTTAAAAATAAATTTAATTTTTTTAATAAATTAATTAAAAAGTTCTTTGAGTGATTATCGATCAATAATCTCTGCATTATATCATCATCATAAGAAATTCATTAAAACATTTAAAGTTTTTAATAAAAAAATTTATTAATATATCCTTATCATAATTTTATATCCCTGCCTTATTTTGATGAACTTCCAACAAAAATTAAAAGTTAATGATCCGACTCGAATTCGACTCAAAAATTCAAATTCAAGTTGACCTGTTCAATAAACGGGTCGGATTCGGATCGTGTATTTCGACTTATTTATTAAATGGGTAGGGCTCGGGTTGACTCGCCAACCTGATTTTAACCCGAAAATGATCTATTTAATAATTTTTTTATTAAATTCTTTTATTTATTGATATAATCCTTTTATTTTTAATCAATTAATCTAAAATTTATGATTAATAAATTAATAAAAATATTTTTTAATTAAAGCAGGTTATTGGGACACAATTCGGCTTGTTATCTGGTCGAGTTCAGGTTCAATTTTTTAACTCATTTATTAAATGAATCATATTTTGGTTAATTATATTTAAATTGGATTAACTTTGAGTCGGATCTGAACCTACTCTGTTGACTTATCTTGACACCGTTATCCTGCTCTTCTTAAACGCGTTTACTTCCGGCTGGCCATCCACTAAGGCTTCGTTTGGAACGACTTTCTTATTGCTTTTTAAAGCAGCTTTTTAATATAAATATTTTAATTTTTGTACTAAAAAATTATTTTAAAAAGTAATAAGAAAGTCATCCCAGACGAAATCTAAGATTCAGGACTTTTAATCTCTCCCTCAATCTCTTTTAACAGAACACCTTTGACCAAACACCACACTATTCAAATTTAATTGCCGCTTGCCCCTAAGCTGATTAGTTGGTGAGTTTAATCTCTTCTAAAATATTTTAAATGTTGTTTTATTTGTTCTTTTATGCTTCCACGCTTTGCTTTGAAATAGTAACATGAAAGCATTTTTTAGAGGTTTTTTTTTTTTTTTCTAGAGGAGTTATTTGATTTGCTCACTTGCAAGTAATTTAAAGGTAAGAGATTTTAAATTTTTAGTGTTTGATTTGGTAAAAAAGAATATAGTATCTAATTTTAGTAAATTCTTTTTCACCTATTTAGTTCAAATTTTTATGTATTATAAACTCGTTTATTTTTTATTGAATTCTTTTTTCAACACAAGCTAATTACATTGTGCTACTTTCAACTTGTCCGCACTCGCTGCTAGCCACCACTGTCGCCACCATCATCACCACTGTCACCATTATGGTCTGCCACCACAAGCAACTAGTATCCACTTGCCATTGCTATTGATTGCCATCATCGACCTCGTGCGACCAATTTCACTAGTTTGTAGAGCAACTTGTGGCTATATCACCCTCCTGCGGCCACTTTTACTGATCGCCACCGGCCACCATCATTGTACTTTACATTGCATTCATTTTAATTTAAATTTAATAAAAAGATAATCACTTGTGCATCTTCATTATATGTTTTTTATTAGACACTTATTTAAAATTTTCATATATAATATTAAAAAAGTGAAATCACGTGTCAAATTTAGTTCTCTAATTTAAAATTTTTATGAAAAAATTTAGATTTTTATAAAGGAAAAATATTACATTTTACAGAAATTTATATCATAATTTGAAGATATTTGATGGCAATAAATTTAATTTTTGACATAAAATATTTTAAAATATTTATAATAATTTTAAAAAATTAATACATGTCAAAAGACATTTATATTAAAACATAAAAATTCATGTATAAATTGGAAAGATATTTATTTATTTTAAACAATTTGTCAGAAATTTATAGAATTTCAGATGGAAAATGCTTGAGAAAATAATTTATTTTCCAAATAAAATGCCGCTTGGGCTCACTTAGAGGTGTCAATATGTGACCCAACCCAAAAATTTGACCCAACCCATCCTAAAAATTTTGGATCCGGGTCAACCCAAATACTCAAAAGCACCTGAAACTCATTCATCATGTGCGTACTTCATGCTTGTCCATAGTGCTCGTACCGCCCTTTTGCCTGTTAGCCCTCGCTCACTCGCCAGATCAAGCTCGCTCTCCCACTCGACCGCCCGTGTTTAGTCATCCAACGCACTCAATCAGGTCAACAGATTGGGTCCTATTAGGTCGGATTTGGATTCAGCCTTTTGATCCATTTATCTAATCGGGTCGGCTTTCAGATCAGGTGAGTTGAAACCGGGCAAATTACAGGTTAGATTCAAATGAGTGCTGAAAACCCATTTTGACTTCTTCGAACAGCATGTTTTCTTAAGCGGCCCTACGCTGGGTTGAAGGGCGGCAAATATTGGAAGAAACTCCTCTTCGGCCTCACGCGCTCCTACAGGGCCAGTAGCCAGTACAGTCGTTCTGCTTCTCACTATATCCATTTTTTTTATCATGCCTCACTGGTATTAGGCAAATGAAAATCTTTTATGAGATTTTTTAAATAGCGTGGAACAGCTTAATACGCATTTCCGAGGAACATCAAAACGAACTTCGAGCACTATAAATTGCCGGCTATTGATAGCAGGCCAGATCAGTTGGGCAGAAAGACTATATCCTTCTTTCTGTCCAATTCATTCCAAAAAAAATAAAAATAAATTTATACGAGATGATTGCGGTCGTAAGCTCCCCGGTATTCTCACCGTCGAGGATTTCCCTCAAGACCTCGCCGGGAAACTTTGCCCTCGGCTTAACCCAGCAACATCTAACGGCGGCGTTGGTCGATGGATTGCCCTCGCCGGCTTCATCTTCTTCGCCATTTTGGAGGTCCCAGCGAGGGGCTAGTAGCCTCGGAATCCTTAAGAAGGAGCTCTATGGTTCTCCGTCGCCGACCTTTGATTCGGCACCCACCTACCTTCCACGGTCTTCGGCTTCTTCGGTCTCATGCTCATCTCCGGTTGCAGCTTCGAATTTGTGTGGTTCTGCTCCTCTTTTGAAGAGGAAGAGGCCCACGCGGTTGGATATCCCGATGTCGGGATTGCCGGCTTTCGAGCCCCCAGTGGATTCTGATGGCCGGCGAGAGGTGGAGGCAGAGAACGCCCGGTATTCGGTTTACTGTAAGAGGGGGAGAAAGAGGGTCGAGATGGAGGATCGTCACAGCGCGGCACTTGACATCTGCGGAGATCCCCAAATGGTAGGGTTATTTTTTCCCTAATTTTCGTGAATCGATGCATTTCTTTATTCAAAACAAAATCACCAAAATTTGGTCCTTAATAGAAATTCGGCAAAAATCTGATTTCTTTAGTGAGTTCGAATAAAAAAAGAATGAAATTAAAGGGGTTTGGCGATTTGCAGGCGTTCTTTGGTATTTTCGATGGCCACGGCGGATCGAAAGCCTCCGATTTTTGCTCGGAAAATCTTGGGGATCATATATTGGAAGAGACGATCATCGGAAAAGAAGAAGAACGGGGTATCAATATAGAGGAGGCAGTAAGGAATGGATATCTGAGAACCGATGCGGAATTCCTGAAGGAGAATGTCAAAGGAGGAACGTGCTGCGTTACCGCTGTTGTCAGAAATGGCGATCTCATTGTTTCTAACGCTGGCGACTGCCGTGCTGTCATGAGCTTCTCCGGTGCCGCTAAAGCCCTCACTTCCGACCACCGGCCCTCAAGAGAGGACGAGAAGGACAGGATCGAAAGCCTTGTAAGTCCGCTTTCTTACTAAAGATCTTCCTCGTTATTATTAGCTCTCTATTCCAGCATATGGTTTAAGCTTTCAGTGTTACAGATTCTCATTCTGTTTGTAATTTTGTATGCAGGGTGGTTATGTAGATTGCTGTAGAGGTGTTTGGAGATTGCAGGGCTCCTTAGCAGTCTCCAGGGGAATTGGAGATTCCCATCTCAAGCAATGGGTTATAGCAGAACCGGAAACTAGTGTCATCAAGATTGAACCTGAGTGTGAATTTTTAATTCTAGCTTCTGATGGTCTTTGGGAAAAGGTGAGGTCTTTCTCCAGTTCAATTAACTTAGAAATTCATTTCTTCGCCGGTTGAGAGCATTCAAATTTACAAAGCCTTATCTTTAATCTTTCAGGTTAGCAACCAGGAGGCCATTGATATAGCTCGACCCTTGTGTATGGATCCCCAGAGACCATCTCCACTCTCCGCTTGCAAGAAGCTTGTTAACCTATCAGTTTCTAGAGGCTCAATGGATGACATTAGTGTTCTGATAATTCAGTTGGGACATTATCTGAAGCAAGTTTAGTAATTTCTACTCGAGGGAAGGTCATTTTGCTTGCCAATAGAATATCGACACTTTGACAGAAGATTATTAGTCGGAGCCTCTGCATCACAAGCAAATGGGTCATATCTGAATCAGATGATAGGATAACATGCTAGATGGATTGAACCTGTGTGCGAGTTCTCGATTCTAAATATGGTGCTGACTTAACAGTTTTCATAACTTTTGTTCATCATTGGCTGAGAGAATTCAAATTCAGAGGGTGATTGCATGGCTACCTCTTCTTTGAAGATGTTCAGAAGATCTGTAACCATTATTTGCAAGAAGCATGTGAATTTCAGCGGGATGGATGATGTTGGTGTCTATTATGATAATACAATAAGATTTTCATCTTAAGCAAAGTTGGGTCATTCATATCGGATGGAAACAGAATGTTTTTGCTCTCTTGTACTGGTATACTGCAATGGTTGGTAATTTGGCTGCTACTTTTTAAATTTCCTTTGTTCCTGGATCCTTCTTGCAGCCAGGATTGCAGTTCACCTGTGTTTTTCTTAAGAAGGATTAAGCTTTGCGGAGATGATGGCTTCTTTATACTTTATATTATAGATTCTACACCTTTTGTTTTACCCGAAATTAACTGCGATTATGATATGTAGGTCTTTTTTCTCTAAGTTAAATAATATGGTTCATTTCAGATGATTTTATGGATTCCTTTTGATATCTTCTCCTAATATCTTGGATGACCGATGGCATTCTTGAAGAATTTCTGCAGTTGTTACAGTATCCCTAAAGATATATTGTGGTGTTCTTGGTTTTTTGGAAATATACTATAGATGATACTCCACTTCATATAGTGTTTGTTAATACTTTCATGGATGATACTCCACCTTATCAAGTATATTTTGCATGACATTCCTCTTTACAGCCACATCCTGGCCATCTACTAGCACATAATCAATATTTCTAATGATGACCATCATTATCCATCCCATAGAATCAAGTTGAATTCTCTTTTTGATTGTTGTAATGGCCCAAATGCATTCCTTAGATGGCTCGAAAAACACTAAGTCACTTTGAATAGTACAGCCTGCCTTAAAAAAAAATTCTCTTATCCATAACTAAACACATAGGGATGTTTGGAGAGAGAAAATTTTATTGACATTCTACATGATTCAAATGCCATCAACCAAATCATCTTTTAAGCTAATGTATCATACATTGGTTTTAAGGGATGTTTGGTTCGCTGAAGAAGGAATGTAGTATAAAAGGAATACAATATATTTAAAAATTTAAAGATTATTTGAATGAATGTAACATTAACTTTCTCGTGTACAGTCAATGTTTTAAGATCTTGAATTTTGCCCCTAAAAATTTTTTTGTTAGAGCTTTTTAAATGCCTCCATCTAATCTTAGAATAATATTTTACTTTATTTTTTATATTCTACTCATTTATTTTAAAGTCCAAAATTAATAAATGATATTAGGTACAAATTTTCACTCATAATAACTTTATAGACTATGCAATCTAAATTATTTATTTTTTATATGAAATAATTAATTTGAGTTTTACTATATTCATTCTTATAAGTGATGAGATATTCCTCTCTTTTCTTAAATAGGATATTAGTAATTACAAAATAATAAGCTAAAGCAAGATAAACTCATAGCCCTCATGAATATTTTTAAAATCTTCTACCACTTTACTAATATGTCCATTTGAATCTCCAATAAAAACTCTTGCTTGAAGATGTATTTTTTATATTAATTATTCTAAGTTATTTCAAAATCTTAATTTTGAACACATATTCAAAACTACCTGAGGAGCATAAGCACTTATAATATTAATAATCTTAGTAACAAGAACAATCTTTAATGTTATAATTCTATCTCCAATTATATTAATTTTTACAATATTATCATTTGAATTATTATTTATAATCATACTTACACTATTTCTAATATGACTAATAAAATATTATAGTTTAAATTCTTAACTATCAATCTTCTTAATCTTCTCTCTAACCCATTAAGTTTCTGAATACATCGAATATTTATTTTTCTATCAATCATAATATATATTAATTCTATTAATTTGTCTGTAAGATAACTTATATTTCAAGTTCTAATCCTAACTCTAATTTATTTTTATAATTGATTTACTTACAAAATAACATTTAAAATCATGAATGGTCTTTTTAAATGTATGGTGATGTCATTCAACCTTTCAAACACTCCTAACGCTTTCATTTATATTGTGATCCTTTGATAACAAGTTTATCGTAGTCTATTTTGTGGAAACTCACCAACTCATTAATCAAGAAGCATATCAATATCTTATTATTCTTGTTATTTTACAGCGGTACAATACGTATGTATATATAGATGATTTAGGTGAGGAGATACACGTGTAACAATATAATAGGTTCAGACGAAGTAGACGGCTTATGGTTCTAATATTCCCCCGCAAGCTGGCGGATCAGGTATGATCGTTAGCTTGGAGCGTAGCAGCTTGAATCTGGAAGTAGACAGGGGTTTGGTAAGAATGTCCGCTATTTGATCCAGAGTGTTGATTGGAAGAAGACGAATATGATTGTTCTGAATGTGATCCTGAATAAAGCGATGATCTATCTCAATGTGTTTCGTTCGAGCATGAAATACAGGGTTGTTTGCCAGAGCTATTGCGGAGGTGTTGTCGCAATATAGATCTATCGGTTCTTGATGAGATATGTTGAAATATGCGATCAGACGTTTGAGCCAGATGGTATCCGCAGTTGCTGCTGCCAGGGCTCGATATTCTGATTCGGTGGAGGAGCGTGCTACAGTTGTTTGTTTCTTGACGGCCCAGGAGACCAGTGTATCGCCAAGAAATGTGCAGTAACCAGATGTGGACTTGCGAGTAATGGGGTCGCCAGCCCAGTCGGCGTCAGAGAAGGTGCGCAGAGTTAGCGTTGATTTTGTGATGGGCAAACCGAAATGAAGCGTGCCTTTTATATAGCGTAGAAGTCGTTTGAGGAGAAATGTGTGTACAGGTAATGGATCATGCATGTGTTGTGAGAGAATATTGACTGCATAGGCGATGTCCGGACGAGTTATGGTAAGGTATTGAAGAGCGCCTGTGAGCCTTCGGTAGATGGTAGGATCTGCCAAGTTGGTGTCATGCGGAAACTGTTCTGGCTGTTTCATACAAGATGGGTTAGCTAGTGAATTGCATAGTGTGAGATTCGCTTGTTGAAGAATGGAAGATGCGTATGCACTTTGGGACAGAAAATACTTATCTGATAAGGGTTGTATGTGGATGCCGAGAAATTGAGTAGGTGTACCGAGATGCTTCATGGTAAATTGATTGTTGAGTTTGATGAGAAGATCGGAAATCGCCTGATTGTCGTTGCCAGTGATTAGTATATCGTCCACGTATACCAGGAGGAATAGTTGCGTGTGATTTCGGTTAAATGTAAGTAAGGATGGATCAGCTTTGCTGTGCTTAAACCCGAGACTGAGAAGATGCGTGGTGAATGTTGTATACCATTGGCGAGGTGCTTGCTTCAGTCCATAGATAGCCTTGCGAAGTAAACAGACATGATCTGGGTGGACCGAATCCTCAAAGCCTTTTGGTTGTCTCATGTATACGGTCTCAGTAAGGTTGCCATGTAGGAAAGCGTTAGTGACGTCCAATTACTGAATTTTCCAGTCTTGATGTAAAGCTATGGTAAAGAGAGTTCGAATTGTCGAAAGTTTCGCAACTGGGCTAAATGTTTCTCCGTAATCCAGCCCTTGTTCCTGACGGTTTCCTTGAGCCACTAGACGGGCTTTGAACCTTGCGATAGAACCGTCTGAATGAAATTTCTTGCGAAACGTCCACTTACATCCCAGGACAGATGCGTTTGGAGGAGATGGAACGAGACACCATGTACCTTGTTTTTGGAGAGCGAAAAATTCAGCTGCCATTGCTTGTCTCCATTCAAAGTGCTTATTTGCATCCGTGTAGGTGGTTGGGTCAGGCGAGTGGATGAGCTTTGTATCTTGGTGAAGTAAGTTGAGGCGACATGGAGGTTTTTGTGTGCCTGTTTGCTTCCTGGTAACCATAGGATGACGTTTGTGTGGAAGATTGGGTTGATATTGAGAAGTAGGTAACTGAGTGGAGGAGGTGTCTGTAGGATCTTGAGCAGAGATGATAGGTTCTGATGTAGAATTGGTGCTGGGTATCGTGCGAGTAGCTGAAATAGGTGGAGCTTGAGTGCTAGAGTTTTGAAGAGTGGATGTTGGTAGAAGAAACGGTGCAGGTAAATCAGGATGAGAGGCTTGAGGTTTGAGTGTTTGAGAAAAAGGGAAGGAATCTTCGATAAACTTAACATGTCGAGATATTAATACCCAATTGGTAGTCTTGTCTAGACATTTGTACCCTTTTTTATTATTCGAATACCCCAAGAATATGCAAGATTTTGAATTCGGTTGGAGTTTGTTGTGAGAGTAAGGAGGAAGAAGAGGGAAGCATTCACATCCAAATGTTCGAAGGTGCGAGTAGTCCGGGTTTGTGTGAAGCATGAGCTGAAGAGGGGATAAGTTGTTTGTGGTGGGCGTGGGTAGTCTGTTGATAAGGTAGACAGCCGTGGAGACCGCATCTGGCCAGTATGAATGCGGCATGGACGCGGTTTGAAGAAGGGTTCGAGCTGTGTCCATAATATGTCTATGCTTGCGTTCAGCTATCCCATTTTGTTCTGGTGTATAGGGACATGTCATTTGATGCTGAATGCCTTTTGTTTGCAGAAACGATTTGAAGCGATGATTGACATACTCACCGCCGCCGTCGGTACGTATAGCTTTAATTTGATGATTTGTCTGTTTCTCAATAAATGTAGTAAAGTTGATGAATATTTGCGTAACATCAGATTTTAGCAAAATTGGAAACAGCCATATAAAACGTGAGTAATCATCCACAAAAATGAGATAGTATCTAAAACCCTGATGCGATGTGACCGGAGAAGGTCCCCACACATCGGAGTGAATGAGAGAAAGAGGAGTACATTGACGATTTTCAGAGTTAGCAAATGGAAGTTTATGACTTTTGCAAGTCTTACAGGTAACACAACTATTATATATATGCTGTATATTCAGTAATGGGTTTTTGTGAGAGATAGTTTGGATGGTGCGTTGATGAGGATGGCCTAGACGGTTATGCCAGTTGATCTTCGGCATGGATGTCGCAGACAGGGCTTGGCTAGGTGCAGACGTCGGGTTGATGGATAACGGGTATAGCCCATTTCTACAGGGGCCTTTGAGCAGAGTTTTGTGAGTCTGCAAATCCTTAACCATAAAGCCATTAGGATCAAATGTAACTGAAATCTGATTGTCATTGACAAGATTAGAAATAGATATTAAATTATAGGAAATTGATGGTATATGAAGTAATTGAGATAAGAATAACGTACGATCCGGGGTGGGAAGGATTCCCGTACCCGAGTGAGCAATGGGTAAGGATCTTCCATCCCCAACCATGATTTGTTCAGATCCATTATACACCGAGGCTTGGGCAAGATTGTCATTGTCATTCGTCATATGGGACGAGGCACCAGAGTCTAGATACCAGTCGGTGTGCGCCGAGTCCGTAGTTGAAAGAAGCGCTGTATTAGTAGTGGATTGAGTCGATGGCGGTGTATAGTGTGCATTAAGACGATGCCAGCATACGTCTGCGGTATGCCCTCTTTTTGTGCAGATTTGACATATTATGGAAGATTTGGCTCCGGTTCTGTTGATAGATTGAGAATAAGACGATTGTCTTCCCTTGCCTCGACGCCCACGGCCACGAGTGTGGAATAACGCCGTTTTCTGATCCGCAGAAATGTTAAGACGTTGCAAATCGGCTTGGATATGAATTTCTTCACTAATGAGGAGCGCATAGAGTGTATCAAGCATTAGCGGGGACTGCATTGTCCGAATAGTTGTCTTGAACGATTGATAGGAGGGAGGGAGACCGTTCAAGATGTATAAAATGATATCTTCTGTGTCTAGTTTTGAACCAGCAGACGCTATGTTGTCAACTAGTTTCTTGATTTCTGTCAGATAGTTTTGCATCGACAGATTTTTCATAGATATGTTGTGTAGCTCACTTTTAAGCTGTATCACCTTTGATCGGTTTGAGGATTGAAACCTAGTTTGAAGAGCGTGCCATATGTCAGCTGTGGATTCAAGATGCATAACATATGGGAGCACCGGAGCGGAAATTGTTGAGCAGATCGCGGCAGCAAGATTTTGATCTGTGACATTCCATTTTTGGGTTGTGTTGGAGAGATCGGTTGTAGCCATGTCCGGAGCTATTTGAGACTGTTCGGGAGACGAAACAGGTTCAAGAAATGTCGCGAAGCCATTTGCCTTGAACAGCTTGAGAATCTGATTTCTCCAGATCGGATAGTTCTCCGTGGAGAGTTGGTTAGGTACCCACGTTTTGAGATTGGACACGATGAATTTGAGAGAAGAGGAGATAGAAGAGTTGTCGGAGATGACACCTGGAACATCCGCCATCGATGATGCGGAGGCAGACGACGCCATGGGTGTGGTCCTCAAGATCGGACCGCTTCTGATACCATGTGGAAACTCACCAACTCATTAATCAAGAAGCATATCAATATCTTATTATTCTTGTTATTTTACAGCGGTACAATACGTATGTATATATAGATGATTTAGGTGAGGAGATACACGTGTAACAATATAATAGGTTCAGATGAAGTAGACGGCTTATGGTTCTAATATACTTTCATGAGATATTCAATTTTTTTTTAATTGCCACAATTACCACCTTTGTCATCAATAATTAGTCTTGCCCACTCTTCACATAAAAAGTTCTATATCAACCTCAAGAAGTTTAGCCTAAGTTTACTTATTTTTATGCCTTTATCTAATGGTGTCTCAGTTAATTAGGCTGAGAGTGAATTAGTGGTGAAACTTACTCAAGCTCAAGTGGGTTTGTCCAAACTCAAAATTTAATATTTTTGATCCATCAATAGAAAATTTATAAATCAAACAGGGATCTTTATGCATGTATTTGAATTGAAAACTTTTATGATAGAATTCATAAACAATAATTTTAAAAAATTTATAGTTGAAACATATATTTTGATAAGATGAACTCAATAACATTAAAAGTAATTTGATCCGAGTCAAAATGTGCTTAAATCAAGAAATTGAAGCATAGTTTGAAACCTTATGATATTATTTAGGAAAAAATGATTTTCAAATCTTACAATCTTATACTCAAGAAGAATCTGACGAGCTAATGATTATTTACTTCTGATTGCATTAATACAAATTCATGTGAAATTATTTATGATTAAGGGACTTAATGCACATCATTCCATGGAGCATTAAAAATTTTTGACTAAAATAAATCAAAATGTCACTCCAAAAATTTATAAATAGATCCTCATTTCACATGAACGACGCCTAAGAGGGAAGAGATCTTGGAGAGCTGAAGAATCCTAAAGCTCGGCTCATTAATGGATATTCAAGATGACTACCATCAACCATTATTGCTTGACTACCATCATCTGATCGTCTTGATCTAGTTGTCATTGCACGGTTACTTGTGAACGATAGCACTCGCCTATCAATTCCTAACCATCTTTTCCTAACTATCATCACATCATGCCAACTAACACCAATGTTTAATTTCATCTTCCTTTGTTGGCTGTCTATCGAAATCGATGTCTATCATCACCTGATTCTTCTCCAATCCTTTCTATAATACTTAGAGAAGATCGAGTTAGTAATTCATAATTTGACATTGCGACTTATTTAATTAGAGGAAACGGTAGACTTTTATGATGGCCATTTATCTTTATAGGCTTTTTTATTTAAAAAAATTATCATGTTGTTTGCCAACGACCGTACATGTGTGTGTACATATCATTTTGCAATACTAATATAAGACATTCTTATTCTCTCATTATAATTTTCTTGAACGCAACAATTTCAATTTAGACTCAAACAAAGTTTGAATCAAGTTAATAGTGTTTGAATCCAAGTTAAGGTTTTAATTAATTTGAACCAAGTACATCTTTCTTATAGAACATTTTTTAATTAATAACTTAAGAAGGATGTCTCAAGGTTAGGGCTTCATAATAAAATAAATATGATGCTTGGTATGTGATACGCTATCAAAAACCGGCTTGATCAAGCACATATCTCAATGCACGCTTGAATTGGAAACTTCTAGAATTAAATTTAGGACAATCCAGATTCTAATTTAAAAAAAAAACTTATAGTCAAGCTGATCAGCTTAACGAGATGAACGTAAGTCTCTAAAAATGATCCGATCTCAATCTTAATAATCTCATATCAAAAACTTAGAGCAAAGAATATTTGTGATGATTGCAGCTTTTTATAAAAGTAGTAACAAAGCGGTTGTATAAAGGTTGTTGTAGCTTTTTATAAATGAAAAAATATTTTTCTTTAGAAAGTTGTCGTAAAAAATAAATTTCTAGCACAAAAAATTTTTAAGACAACAAAAAAATAGCAAAACAAAAATTATGATTTCAATCTTAAAATAAAGAAGGAAAAAAATTATCCCAAATGGATCCAAAATCAAAAGGAAAATTTTATCTAATTGAAGAATTATATATTACATAGTTCAGAATAGTTCTTTAGATACTTCTAATAACCCAACTTTGACAACTAAATTAATACATAATCAAATCAATTAAATTTAAAAGAACCCTTAATTATAACTGTCGGCTCTATCGGTCATTTTCGTAATTTCCCACGCATCGGATCTCTAGCGGGCATCTTCCGAAACTAAAATCACCGATTCACCGGCGCGGAAATCAGCGGAACCGACGCCAACCAAACATCCTCACAAATCCTTCCTGGAATCCACCTTTCCATGCGCGCACAGAGCGCCGCAAAGCCAACTGTTCACGTGCAGGATGAGCCCTACTGGACTAACTCGCATGACCGCGTAAAATAGAATAGCGTAAGCCAAATAGGCTAAGTGCGATATCATGACAAAAGCAGGCTTAGAGTCTTCCTTCCTACTGTACTCCTTGAAAAACGCCTGGAAGTTTAAGATTAAAGTCGGTCAACGCAACATGCACGCGTAGGAAAGCAAATCATTTCCGTCCCAACTTTTGCGTGTTGGCAATGGCAAATTATTTTGTGCGACGGTTCAGAGATGAATTATGATGCATTACGTCATCACGATAACATCATCGGTATACAACAAATGATAATGTGGCATATCTTGATTCGCTTCTAAACGGCGTTTGGTGACCACACAGAATAATTTCACGTTGGCAACAGAGTTTTGGGATAGTTTTTTAGCATTAATTATTTGCTAATTTCAAAAAAAAATTATACTAAATGATTGGTGTAGAAACCAATAAGAAAACTCTCCCAAATAAAATTTTTATTAGTTTTGTTTGAATAAGTTTTGAGCAAAGTAAATACAAACTCACACAAAAATCACATATGCACGCTTCGAACTCAAAACCTTTTGATTAGTATCTGAGCTCTCAACCAACAAAACAAGAAGGACTGCGAAACTTTATTAATAGCTACAAATTTTAGAAAGTGAAGAATAAAAAATAATAAATATACAGTGTCTAAATATATATATTCAAACAAAAATTTTTGAATTTTAAAATATATGTTATAAAAATAATATATGTTAAGCTACATGTATTCTTTCATTTGAAGATATTTTATGTAAATTTACGAATAGCCACTAGACATTAATTTTATTTTCTCTCATATGCTTTATTTTCTTATTATTTTTTAATTTTTTAGAAAGAATTTTTTTTTTTCAATCTCAATCAAGCAATATATAGCACTAGCTAGGGCTGTAAGTGAGTCGAGCTGGCTCGTGAGCTAGCTCGAACTTGATTTGATAAACGACTTATGAATAGTGCTCGATGAGCTACCGTTTTGTGCATATAACATTCTCGTAATTATTACTATTAATGATGAAATTACAAAATTTTCCTTACAGAGTGCATTCAATATGAAAAATATTGTGTCATAGCCTATCCTCTTCCTTCTGCTATGGTGGTATTTATTATCCTATACATGCCCTCAGCATTTATATATCATCCAAGTAAATACTTATTCATCATATGGATCTCCCAACACTACTCCACTTCCCTCTTCTTGGGTTGATTCCTTGATGTGCAAGATCACACATTAGTGGGGATGTATGTGGCAATATGTTTGATCCCATGCACTTATAGCAATTTCTTGCTAGATGGTCGGATGAAGGGTGGTTGTTCAAGTTATTATTATAGAAGTTTGGCTATTTGCTTCAAGAATGCAGTCTGTCGTGCTCCTTAATTAAACTTATTATCCTTATTTAAGGACCTCAAGGTAGGAGTGCAAACGAGTCGAGTTGAGCTGAGCCAGCGGGTGTTTGAGTCGAGCTCAACTGCCAAATACCGAGCTTGAGCTCGAACTCGAGCCGAGCTCAACAGACGAGCGTGAGCTCGACTCGTCTCACATCGAGCGCTGTCCCAAACAGGTTAGTAGACTAGTAGTCGCGACCTACATCGTCCTTAGCTCCATCGTCGCCATCTCGGCCTCCGTCGTCGCCCTCCCTAGCTCCGTCGTCACTCGAATCCTCCAATCCTTGCTCGACTTGCAAATTGCCCCTCTCTGCTTTTGGCTCCATTTCTTTAAACCCTTGACATTTTGTTGGAAAGAAGAAGAGATTAACCCCGTCCCTAATTCCTCATGGCGGAGGCAACCATGGAGATCGATGTCGATACTCCACTGTCGAGACCCAATAAGGGCAAGTCCCCCTTTGCTTCTGTCATCAACGGTGTCAAATTTGGCCCGTGGGTGGAGAAGTATCACCCACAATCATTAGCCGATGTCGCTGCTCACCGTGACATTGTTGATACCAGTAACAAGTTTATCAACTGATCTCTTTCCCTAGCTCCGTCGTTGCCCTCCCGGCCTCCATCGTCGTTCTTCATCTTCGCCCTCGAATTCATTTTCCCGCCCGCCCAAATCGAGAATTTGTTTTCCCGCCCAGCCTCTGTCGAGTCGAGCAGCTGTCGATTCAAGCTCAAGCTCGATAAGCTGTTAAGCTCGAATTCGTGTTCGAGCTCAACTCGCGAGCTCGATGAGCTTGACTCATCGAGCCTTATACCAAGTCGAGCTCGAGTCAGCTCGTGAGCCGGCTTGACTCGGTTGCATCGCTACCTCAAGGTACTAAACTTGTTGTATTATTATTGTTGTTTATCACCTTTAATGCCAACTTAATCATATCACGAAATATCTAATGTTGTTATAGTTGAACCTCACTTGATATAAATGAATAAAGGCTCGCAAAGAGCCTAACAAATGTGTTCTTTTCAAGTTCAAGGATACCACATTTTAGCATGGATTTCTCAAGCTCGATTGTATACACTTTGATGGATAATTCTTTCAACTAACAATTATGAAATTTAATGAAAGAGTCCTGTCAATAGTAATCTGGTGGGTACTTCCATTGTAATTTTTTTTCATCTTTTCCACATACTAATCCACTTCCCACATCACTATTGTGTCTTCATTTCAAAAGTTCCCATCATTTATAGATGGCTGTTTTTAGTTTAATTGATCCAAGCTTGATAATGCTGTTGCAACATGCCTCTTTATATTGAAACCTAGCTTAATCATTTGCATCCACTCAATAAAATCATTAGGACTCAATCTTCCTTCAAAGTCAAGGGTGCCCACATTATTCAACCCAAGATCTTGGTGTTACCTTCTTTTCAATCGAGCATGGGGTTGGTTAGGAAACTCTTCATCGTTTGATATTTGATTTTCCATATGATAGAATGGGTTTCCTTTGTCCCTTCTTCTTGGCCATCTTAAGGTTTTTTTTTTTTTCTGGTCTTCCCATGCCCTCTTTGTTTATAAACCATAAGCAATTATTGCAGTAGATGGATTTCACGACAAATCTTCCAGGGGGACTTCTTGAACAAGGAATTAATGATTTCTGTAGAGCGGCATCTTCTACTTTGGCTTTGTTACCAATTTGATAGCATAATGGTACCCGCACCTGAACGAGTAAGAGAGAAACATACACCAATGTCATATGTTGATCTTGGCAAATCCTCGGACTTAACTATGAAATGTCTCCCAAAACAAGAAATGCCAACTAACTTGAGACACTTAAAACACAGAGAAAATTAACTAGCTGACCTATCTTACAACTTTAAGAAGTCCATTAGCAAATATTCGGGAAGCTATTCTACCTCCATTATTTAAGCAATATTTATTTTTAAGTAGCTAGCTTATATGTTTATTTAAATCCCAATACAATAATTTTTTTTAAGCTTGATGAGACGCTCCCATTCATGCAGCCCATTTTGATCTGTTCGTTGGAAGCTTAGGCAACCAACCAATATGTCTTGAGTTCGTAGCCTGTGTATATGATATGTGTGTGAGTTTGCGTTTAATTCGCCTAAAAGAAACAAAAATGCTCCCAGTCTACGTGATATGAAAAGAAATCAAAATCTCTACATTAAAACACACTCATTCGAACTCAATAGTAGCTCCATTTTAATAAGCATTTTATAACATGTTACATGCTTCAAAAGACAAAGGAAAAAACAAAATTTAAGTAATTACTTTATTAAATAATATAAACTAGACACCTGATACATGTATTTAGATTAAAGTTCTGTTTGGTTAGAAGAATTTTGAGTGTAAAGTAAAATAACATCTGAGTTTGAAAATTCTAGCTTTTAGATGCTGCGCTTCAAATACAAAACATTATGGGTGTTCGTTTAGAAAATGCCTCTTATTTTTATTGTTTTTAGAATTTGTTCATTTTGAGTGAATTCCAAATACACAACTTAGGTAAAACCGACATTTATAGGCTTCCACCATTGCCGTCAGCCACCACTGACACCGACCATCACCACCCACCACACCCACCCCATCCATCAACCACATATGATCAACTATTTTAACATTCACTTATTTCAAATCAAATAAAAAAAATAAAATATTGCATTTATAGTTGCATGACAGAATATTTGTGGTGGTAGAGAGATATAAAGTTTAATGTTCTAGCCTTACACAAAGATCCAGCACACACACAAATAAAAGAGTGGGGTATAAAAGTCATAGAAGACACTAAATTTTTTACATGAAAAACCCTAAAAATGGGAAAAATCATGAGGTATGGCCCAACTTAAATTTTTTCACTAGTGTTTGTCATTGGTTGCAAATGATGCCTTTCCACAGGGAGGGCGTTGGCTAAATATAACAAATATACATCATATAAAGCACATTGCGTATTTATAGTTGGAAGAATCCAATGACATGAGAGATGTTGCAAAGAGAATGTTGGCTTGTTCATTTAGCCTGTAGGATCGTAGTAAAGCGATGGTGATCTGAGGGACCGTAGTCCCACAATGGCGGTTAGAGGGATCGTAGTCAGGTGATGAAGGTTGGAGGGACTCTAGTTAGGCGACGAAGGTCAGAGCGACCTCAGTTAGGTGATAGTGGTCTGAAGACTGTAGTTAAAAGGACTGCAGTTAAGTGATGAGGGTTAGAGGAATCATTGTGGAGTGATAGTTGTCTGAGGACAATAATAGGAAAATAATGGATGTCGGAGGGAGTGTAGTCAGGTGATGGTGGTTCGAGGATTGTAGTCCATGGGCGATGGAGGTCAAAGGGACCGTAGTCTGGCGACTGGATTCAAAAGGATCGTAGTCAGATGATGAGCATAAGGGATTGTAGTCGGGTGACTGAGGTAAAGGGGACCATAATTGGTGAGCAACAGAGGCCATAAGGATCATAATCGACTGGTAAAATGCGAGTAGGAAAATAAATACTGACGAAAAAAATCCGGTGAAAATTTTTCTAGCGGCTTTCCGGCGGAAATAATCCTACGGAAACATTTCCGACAGATTTTTTTTATCAAAAATTGATGCAAGAAGCATTTAAAAAAATAATTAAATTCTGCCAAAGTGGGCCAACCCACCCACCCCACTCGCCTGCCCGCCCCCGCTTGGCCCTTGCCAGTCCGCACCACAGCCTGCAACTCGCCTGCCAGCGTACCGCAACCCACCCGCCCACCAGCCCGAGCCTACCCACCCACTGCGCCTGTAGGAGGATTCGAACCCCACTCCCAGCGCCCAACCAACAGGCCACGAAGCAAGTTCTATTTTTAATACTATTATTTTTTTATTCAAATTATATCTAATAGAATATTAAAATTAATAATTAATTAAAAATTAATATTAATATTTTTGAAATATCTAATTAATTAATTTTATATTACAGTGAAAATTAATTTAACAATATTTATTAGATTATCTAATTAATTAATTTAAATTATTTAATTTAACATAATAATAATTACGAAAACTATTTATTTAATTTAGTTTAACAATATTTAATTTAATCAAATTAATTAGCTTATTTTAATCAAACTATTTATTTAGTTTAATTTAATAATATTTAATTGAATTAATTTAATATAATATGATAATAAGTTATTAAATTACTTAATTTAATTTAACAAAGTTATTAAATTGTTTAATTTATCAAAAAATTTTAAATTCCACCAGAAATTCGTCGGAATTTTCGGCGGAAATAACTCCGTCTGAAATCCCATAAAAAAATTCATCAAAAATTTGTCAGAAATATTCCACCAGAACTCCATCAGAAAATTTGTCGGAATTTTTGATGAATTTATTTCCGCCAGAAATTCCATCAAAAATTAACCTTTTTTCCTATAGTGAGGTCAGAGGGACGGTGGTCGGTAAGTGACTGTGGTCGGAAGGACCATATACCAGAAGGATTGTTGCCGGGTGATAGAGGTTAGGGGGATAGTAGTTGGTGGGGGAAGGAGGTTGGAGGTGTCACAACCCAAGATGATAAAATCCACATATTGGACAAGACCTATTGTAAGCAAACCCTAAGTTTTAAATTTTAGAAACCATTCAATTTTTTGGTCCAATTTTAAACCTTAAAACAAATCATAATTATAAAGCAACTAACAATATCTAGTGTACTAAAAACAAACTCATCAATAAAATTATCTCTTTTTTCCTTTTTCATCAAATGAATCTATAATTACAATACATTGTTATAGATTGAGCTATATAATAGAGCAATATAATTAACTAGTCATGACTGTATAAAAATAAAAATAAAAAAAGAAATACCTTTATAGACTCAGATCAGATCCTGATATTATTACTTAATTGGCTCTTTCCCTCTCTTAGACCATGAAAATAAAAGACAAAACAACCGTGAGCTAACATTGCTCAATAGACCATATTTATCAATCTAAATTTTCAAATGTATTTTCCAAAAAAAAATTTCAAATGTATTCATTATTAAGCTTTTAATTGAATACTAAAAGTAATATAATAATTTATTGTGTTGAGCAAAATACTAATTACAGTTATTAGGAATTCAAATAACAGTGATGAAAAAATAAATAAACAAGCACTTCACATCAGTCAAAATTTTAATAATTTTAACCCTTATGCCTCACAATGTCTGCACCTGAACAGAATGTGCGTAAAGCACAAGAACATGCCTGTAGGCATCAGAATATAATTCCTTCCACCCATATAAGATTTTCTCATAATCACATATTTCAACTAATTAAGCATTTAATTCATTGCACTATAGTAATTAACATATAAATAAACTCAATCTAGAATTTCATAAAATACTATAATGATAGGCAACTAAATATACAACTGAGTAGAAATACGTTGTTTTAGAACATAACCAAATTATCAAATATTGTGTAGAATATTATTTTAAGCCTTTAATTGTATTACAACATAATTTTTTAGGGTTCAGATTATTTTCTAATAAATTAAAATAATAAAATTCTCAAAATCTTGAGTGTTAACTTTCATAAAAATATTTAAATGTTCAAAATCTCAATCTTCATAATATACTTAAAGTTACAAAATGACAGTTTTACAAATAACAAGTTATCCAAATCTAGCTTTCTCTCTCTATAAATTTCTCTCCTCTAACTACCCGGCTTCCACCTTAGGAGAAATAAATGGCGTGAGTAGAGGAAATTGATGTTTTTATTATTAAAATTCAACCTAGCATCATGATGCTCCCTTGAAGAGCTTTCAGCATCGTAGCTCCGCCCTAGTGTCGCCGTGCTGATTTATTTTCTAAAATTTCTGAGAGCATAGGCACCGGAGCGCCACCAACCTTAAAACCATGACACCCTAGGGGAAAATTCAAACCTTCTAACATGCAAACAAACCTCCTAGACCAATTTTACAACACATGCATACTCTTACATGCACACAGAATATTCTTAGACACATGTAGAAGGATTTAAATATAGAAATTTAATAAATTACCTTAAATTTGGTCGGGTTGGAATAGGTTGAATGGTACACTAACTTTTTAGGTTTCATAAGAGGGAGCATTATAGTTCGACGAGGGTCGGATGAACCGTTGTCGGTAGCCGACTGTGGTTAGAGACAAATGTCACCTACCTCGATCTAAAAAACTTTCAGAACTGGGTCATCAGCTGAAAACATTCTTAGACACATGTAGAAGGGTTCAAATATATAAATTTAATGGATTGCCTTGAATTTGGTTGGGTTGGAATTGGTTGAACGGTACACTAACTTTTTAGGTTTCACGAGAGGGACCATTATAGTGCGACGGTGGTCGGAGAGACCGTGGTTGATGGTCGACTATGGTTGGAGGGACCATTGTCGAGTGATGGAGGTCGAGGGAACAGTAATTGGTGAGTGATGAAGGACAGAAGGACTGTAGTCAAGCGATGGAGGTAGGCGGGATCATAATCGGTCGATAAAGGTTGGAGGGACCCTAGCTTGGTGATAAAGGTTGAAGAGACCATAATTTGGCTACTGAGGTCGGAGGAATTATAGTGGAATGATTGAGTTCGAAGGGACCATAGTTGGATGATTGAGCTCGAATGGACCATATAGTTGGGTGATAGTAGTTGGAGAGACTGTAGTCAAGCGATTGAGATCAAAGGGACCATAGTAGAGCGACATTGGTCATTCAGACTGTAGTCAAGCGATTAAGGTCAGGAAGATCGTAGTTGGGCTATAGTGGTATAAGGATCGTAGTTGGGATATGATGGTCCGAGGACTATAGTCAAGTGACAGTGGCCTTGAATCATAGTCGAGCGATGGTGGTATGAGGGACTATAGTCGGCAATGCAACTAATGCCCAATGGTGATGGTCGGGTAATGATTTGGAAGTAGGTTGGCTAGCATATGTCCAGTGGTGGAGGCCCCAAGCAGAGGTCCTGTAGTGGTGGCCGGAGGATGGTCTGACAATGATGATCGGGTGGAAATCTGACAGCGATGGTCAGACGAAGGTTTAACGGTGATGGTAGGGCGGAGGTCTAGCAATGATGGCCTGGTGAGGTCCAGTGGCAAAGGTAGGGATGAGGTCTAGCGATGGCAGCTAGGTGGACGTCGTCCGACGATGGTTGGCTGGTGAAAGTCTGATAGTGGCAGTCAAGCAGTAGTGTTCGTCGGCCGTGGTGCCTAAGTGGAGCTCCGAGATTATTTAAGCTTTAGAGCTATCTTAATCTCTAATCGAAGTTCCAAGCCTCCCAAGCCACCTATCATGCAAAGAGAAAATGTTTATTTATACATTTTGAAAGTGGCATGCTCCATAAATAAAAAGAAGATCTAAGGAAAATTCAGAGTGCTCCATCGGACAAGCAATATTGATTCCCTCAATAATGGAGCGTTCATCATTTATGTATTTTAATGATATCATAATTAAACAATCTTAGGCTCGTTAGATTAGTCTTGTCCAGTCGCTCGATTCTACTATAAGCATATCATATTTGGATATTATTTGGTCATCCAATTAATGACTTGAATATTTCATATATGCTTCATGCCATTGATTTAGGCCTATTTGAGCTCGGATTTGACTGATTTTGATGTTGTTGGGTTCATCTCATTGAAACGGTCAGTTTGACTACAAATTCGTTATAAGTGGAGTTCTGATGATCCTAAATTTAATTTTGAAAGTTTTTTCATTTAAATGTCTCATGATTCATGCCTGATCAAGACTAATTTTGATGATGTATGAATAACATAATCAACTAAATAACTCATAAGTATTAAAAAAAAAACTACTTTTTTTTTACACTATAATAATTTTTAACTGAATTTCTTTTTCATCGTACTAATCGGCCCCGAATGAAACTAATGAAATGACGTCTCCAAAAAAAATCCTATAATATGATCCTCTCATTCGGGGAACTTGCAGTCACATTGGCTTTGAAATACCTGTCGTAAGAAAGCCAGCCCAATTTAACGAGTAATTTGGGTTTCTTCCGAGTCTTTCTTTCATTGACTAAACGTCAATGAATGATTTATCTGTAAACAGCCAGTCCTTAACGGTCAACTTTCCAGAAAACAACAGGAAGATATTTGGATGCTTCCTTTATGCAGATAACGTCCATCACAACAAAAATACAATTTCATCTGCCCTTCCTTCGCAAATACAAAATTCAACTCTTTTTCAACACGTCATTCATACCTAACGCACTTTCGAATCCTATACATATACCAAAGCCATAAAGGACGTTAAAGATCGAATTCTCCCAAGACCTCTTCTAGTTTCATAACCAAACACAAAAACTAGCAGAAAATGAGAATTAATCCTACTGGAGAATACGATGAGGTGTTCCGAAGCTTTGATGAAGACGGCGATGGGAAGATATCACCGGCAGAGTTACGTTCCTGCATGCGAATAATCGGCGATGAGATGGATTTAGACGAAGCTGAAGCTTTGGTTCAGTCTTTTGATTCGGACGGCGACGGGCTGCTGGCAATGGAGGAGTTCTTCAGGTTGGTTGAATTTGAAGGAGGTGTGGAAGAGGAGAAGGAGCTGAGGGAAGCCTTTGCTATGTATGAGATGGATGGCCAAGGATGCATCACTCCTAAGAGCCTGAAGCGCATGCTGAGCAAGCTGGGCACTTCAAGAGATCTCAGTGCTTGTGAGGTTATGATTCAGAGGTTCGACATTAATGGCGACGGGGTGCTTTGTTTTGAAGAGTTCAAGAACATGATGGCCATTTGAAGATTCCAACTTAAAACGTTGATTTATCAGCATATTATTTTATTTTATTTTTTCTTTCGTTTTTTATACTATTATCAGTATATGTAGTGGCAATGAAGAATATTATGAGATATGTAAATAGAATAAAAATACTATTTTTTCTTAAAAAAATTATAGCGTCTTCTCATCTTTAAAATTTCATATTCTAAATTTATATATTTTATTTTTTCAGTCTGCAACAAATTTAATTATGATCTTCTGATGCAATTTTTTTTATTTTTGCACCAATTAATATTGTGATTGTTGAAAATTCATTAAATCTTCTTACTGTAAAGCTGTGAGGCTAGGCCAAGGTGAGAGATGTGTAACACTCAGCTTCAGTTTATTTCTAGCTTCTCTTAGTAAATATATAATTTTTTATAATAAGGTCTCATACAATACAATTAGGAGTGTCAAAATCGGGTTACGGGTCAGATTTAGGCCGAACCCGACACTAACCCGCTACTATTTTATATAACCTGAACCCGACCCATTTTCGCAAACGGGTCAGAAAATACAACCCGGACCTGACCCACTAGGTTGCCAGGTTAACCTGACCCGCAAAATGCCTGCAACTTGCGAGATTTGGCCGAAGAAGTGCGTGAATGGGAGAACTTCGAACATCAAACTCCCTCTTGTCATCGTCGTTAATTCGCATCTCATTGAACTTGGTTTTCAGCACGTCGAGCAAATCCACAAGGACCACAACCGATCGAACACCGAAGAGCTCCCTCTTCTCGTCGTCGTCACTTCCTACTCACGCAAGTGAACTTGCGTCCTTGAGGAAGCGCCCTTCTTCTCGCCAGACATATGGAAACAGAGCTTCCCCTCTGGCGGCAGCGCAAAGAACTTGTGAGCTAGGCAGGTCATGTCAACCATGAGCCCGGCGTCCAGTCGTGGTCAACGACCTGAAAGATGCCCAGTCCTCACATGCCGCCACTATTTGATGGCGATTATCCGACTTGTGCGGCTGACTGGTGCAAGAACCGCGGCCAGCGAGCATGCGAGGCCAAGGCGAGAGTCGCGGCTAGCAGGCATGAGGGAAAATTTCGGGTCTGCGGGCAAAACAAGGTCAAAAACTGGTTAAAACCGAGTTTTTGGGTTGACTCAAACCCGACCTGAATTCAACGCAAGTCGAAAATCAAGGCTCGAATCGAATCCGTTCTTAAAACGGGTTGACCATAACCTAAAAATTTTGAGTCCGAATCGAGTCAGGTTTTCGGGACGTGTCAATTTTTGACACCCCTAAATATAACAAGATATTTCAAAATTAACAAAAGATGTTATAAGATTCAACAAAGTAATAAATTTTCTTTTTGAAATTTTTATATTTTATAGAGTTTCCAAAATATTTTATGGCGCACAATCTGAATTTGTTAAAGATTTTTATTCGAAGGGCTAATTCAACTATATGTTGGAAGATTTCACTTAGATGAAATTTGGACTTCACATTATTAACAAAATTCATATTTTATATAGTTAGGAGAAATCTCAAACGATCAAATACAAACAAAAAAAATAAAATATAAGCATCATCATAACAATAGTTGATATGTCATAAAAAATCATCTTGATCAAACATGAATCTCGAAACATATATGAGTTGGCAACTTCATAATTTAACTCATGATCATCCAAACTTCCATTTAAAACTTATAATCAAATTGAATGTCTCAATGAGATGAACCCAACGATACTAAAATTGGTCCAATCCGAATTCAAATGGGTCCAAATCCAGAGACCAAAGCATATTTAGAAGATTTAAAGCATTAATTGGATAACCAAATGATCTTTACATATGGCATGCTTAATGTCGAATCGAGTGGCTCGATGAGACAAATCCAACAATCCCAAGTTCACTTAATTATAACATCATTAAGGCACTTAAATACTTGACAAACACTCCATGATTCAAGGAATCAGTATGGGCCATCCATGGAACACTCTGAAATTGCCCTAGATCTTTTACATATTTATTGGGCATGCCACTCTCAAAATTTATAAATAGATCCTCTCTTTCCACATAAATGGGGGGCTTGGACCTTTTGGGGCTAGGACTCGAGGAGGCTTCAACTTTGGGTTAGAGATCAAGGTGGCTATAAGGTTTGAAGCATCCTAGAGTTCCACCCCGACACCACTGTCGGCGAACCCTCGTCCCCAAAGTGTCTCTTATGGACGTTGTTGACCTCGTTTTCTACATTTAGACTATCGAGCGTGTTAGTTATCGTCCGATTGGGTTGAATTTGGGCCCAAGTGGACTCGATTGTGTTTGATCGACTCAATCGAGCCGCAACGAGCTGAGTTCAAGTCGAATCGGCCCCAATTAGAATTTTGATTTCAAATGGACTCGAGTCGAATCGAATTTGACTCGATTGCACTCGATTGATCTCGATCAACGCATATTGGTTTGCGTCGAGCCTAATTTGATTTCAACTGATGTCAATTTTATGTTTAATTTCATATACGAGCAAATTGATTAAAGTGGATCAAACCAAAATTGACTCAAATTGAGTCAAATGCGAACTCAAATCTAGTCTGATCTAGCCCGATTTAATTCTATTAGAATTTGTGCGACTTTATTAATATTTCAAATTAATTTCCTAAAACTAGAAATCACGTCGACGGCTACGGTCAAACGAAATTTCTTTCGTTTCAGCCAGAATCCCGCAATTCAGAAGATGTATGTGGCTTGGTGTTGACCCCTATAACCGCCCCAAAAATCGCAAATTCTATAAAGGTGATTCAGCTCGAATGTGGGTTGCATCTTAGTTTTTGCTACGTAGTGGTCGAGAGAGGATCCAAATGAGGAAGAAGTAGTTGCTGAGGATGGATGTTTATTTCCTCGCCTAATTGAATGGGTGCTAAGTTACTGCTTGGAGTTGAAGGAATTTCCCTCTTTACCTTCCAAACTCAAGAGGCAATCCCACCGTAAAGCAAGGATGCGCGCATCAAAGAAATTAGCCTCTACGGAGACGGCATGTTGTCCGATCAAGAAACAGACTGCGTCATTACATCCGGAATGTCGTCAACATCAAAGATCTATATTTTATTTAATTAATTTGGATCAACCGGGGTGGCGGCACACAAATCAAAGTGAACCTAATGCGATAAGATAACGCGCATTTCAAGGAAAATTGGCCTCGTCGTCTACCAAACGATCTCCGATCGACGAACGGACTTCACCACTGCGTCCGGAATGCTTTCAACCTTTAAAAACTATATTTTATTTACTCAATTCGAAGCATTCAAATTGGCGGCGCAACCGGAGTGAATTAAATGCGGTAGTGCGCAGTTTAAGAAAATCAGCCTCGTCGTCGACCTAATGATCTCCGATCGACGAACGGACTTCGCCACTGCGTCCGGAACATCTCAAATATTTAAGAATGACTTTTAACTTGATTGAATTAAATGACGTACGAGAAGGTCGACATAAATTTCGAGGCAAAATATAAAATCACACTGTAATTATGCGCGTGCTAAGGAGTTTAGCCCTCGGCGTCGACCAAATGATCTCCGATCGACGAGCGGACTGTCTCATTGCGTCCGGAACACTACCAATACTCTAAATTGACTATCAATTTATCCAATCTAAAATTATGCCATGACCGACGAGGGTTCTAATGCAATAGCGCGTATGTCGAGAAAATTTGGCCTCGGCGTCGCTCAAATGGCATCTGATTGGGAAACGGGCTACGTCATTGCGACCGAAACATCAAAAATATCCTAGATGCGCTACTAATTCTTCCAATTATGACTAGTCAGCAAGATCGATGCGTTAAACGAGATAATTATGCGTACACCAAGAAATCGCACACAAAGCGGGGCGACTTCGTGTAATGATGCGTTGCTGCCATTTCAAATTAATGAGCATACTAATAATAGTATATCATTATTAACATCACAAATTTACTTAGCTAAAATGGAAAGTCAAATGAGGAAAACTTAAATCAAAATAAATGTTACCTTAGACGAGATGATAGGCTGCTCTGAGTCCGGGATTTCCGCTGTTTGATTGGTATCTAAATCCCTTTAATCCCGGAAGAAATCGTTCAAGAATCACTGAGCGACGTCGAAACAAGATTGGATTTTGTCTCCAAAGTGAAATAGAAGAAGGGAGCGGAGGTTCTTCTTCACCTTAGCTCTAGTAGCCGAATCCCACAAGCTGAAATAATCCTTGCCTCGTGCGTCGTTCTCCTCGTTTAAACGAAAGATTTCTTCGTTAAGTTGGGAAAGAGCTGATTCATTCAGTTTTTCCCTTCGAATTCAAGAGGTCTCGCACCACAAGCTCATAATCCCTCACTGCAGCTCTTCTCCTACCCGTCCAGCTACAGGCCCGGCTCCTAGTCAAGCTAACCGACAACCTTGCAGTTCTTACTTCGCAATCCCAACTCCACTAGCTTGTTACCCAACCCTTACGTTTGCATCACTAGTAGCAGCTGCATACACCTTCCATCTCCTCCTATCCACGTGAAGCTTCACACGTCCAAGCACAACCCAGCCGGCTTTCCACTCCAACAGACAAAGTCCCAACCTCCCTTCCTCTTCGTTTCTAGCAACCAATCACCTCCACCTGCTCCGTCTAAATCCTTCCACGTCGAGCTGTAGCTTTCTAACACCTCACAGACTTCGGTCTTCACTCTCACTCCCTCAAACCTTCAAAACCTTTTACACACCACCTTCACCGAGCTGTTCTTCTATCTCGTTTTATGCAACGACCCTTTTCCTCCATATATAGCTGAATCCAACGACTTTTCTGCCACTTCCCACGTGAACAGGTGATCTCTGTGAACAACTCATACCCATAAATATTTCTGCTCCTTGTTAACATGAAGGATACCTTTCTTTATTATGTTATTTTTTTTTTTATTATAGGTTTCTTTGTCTTTACATGTGATTGGAATCATTCCAACACTTTTCCAATAGCCTAGTACCTTCAGAAGCTTTTTTTTATATATATAAATCAAATATAATTTTTCTACTCAAGTACACAAGCAGCCCATACCCATCCACATTCATTTCTTTTGCTTTAAGACTTCACTACGAGACAAAGGCTTTGATATTCTCCCATAAAGTTGAAGAAGAAAATACTTTTTTTATTATTATCCCCCAAACCGAGCTAATTCTTCATTAATAATGCTCCATTGCTTGTTATTTTTACTTAGATTTTTATTGATATGTGTGTTAAGATATATGTACATATATATTATTATATATTGTTAAGTCTATTAGATAATATATAGTGCTGTATGTGTATATACTGAAAGTTCGAAAGGGATGTTAAGCCCTAGTGAACTAGTCTCGAGGCTAACCAAGAGGGGGGGTGAATTGGTTATTTAAAAATTTCACGATAACTACAAAAATCTTTTCGATACTTAGCAGCGAAAACAAGTAAACAATAACGAAAAGATCAACCAACGATATTCACCCAAGCAGTTTATATTGAAAAGTAAAATGCAAAACTGAATCAGAAAAGCAAACCAGATTTTATAGTGGTTCGGTCAACTTGACCTACGTCCACTCCCCGGAGCCTCCCCTCCGGGTATTGCACTAAACGAAAGTGACTCTCCTTTTGCTCCCACAGCAAGGCGGAGAAGCCTGTACAAAATACCTCCTTTTCACCACACGGTGAGGCAGAGAACCCGACCTCCTTTCGCTTCCTCCTGAAGCGGGCAGAGAACCCACGAACTCCTTTCGCTTCCTCCTGAAGCGGGCAGAGAACCCACGAACTCCTTTCGCTTCCTCCTGAAGCGGGCAGAGAACCCGGATCTTCTTGCGAACGATCCTCCCACGAAGAACACCGACTAGACGACAGATGACGAGCGGAGAAGACGACTCTGATCCGTGCTTGGAGCAACCTTAGTGAATCCCTCACTAACTCCCCCTCACAAGATCTCTTCTCTCTCTCCCAACTCTCTCTCTCTCTAGGATTTCTCAGGGAAGGAAGGCAGCAAAAGATTTTTCCAAATCTAGGAAAAAGTTCTTTTAAAGGAGGGCTTAAAACTTGCCCTAAATCTCAACTTGTCGGCCAAGATCGTCCAGGACGATCAGTAGATCGTCCTGTACGATCAGTTCAAATTCAGCTGTTTCAGCCTGGACGATCTGGCTCTTCTAGACGATCAGTAGAAAAAGTTGTTCATATCGTCCCGTACGATCCTGCGATCGTCCAGGACGATTTGTTCAAATTGAAGGAAATCGTCCAGAAGACAGTTCGGGTCGTCCAGAGAAATCTGTGCTGGACGACCAAAAAATGACTTGATCGTCCCGGACGATAGGGTCATCGTCCGGTACGATTAGTTCAAAAAGGCCCCAAATCGTCCTGTACATAGTTCTGGACGTACAGCTGAAATGCACAAGACGATCACGATCGTCCGGGACGATCCTGCGATCGTCCAGGACGATGTGATCGTATCAATTAAACATTAATTGCTTTCCTTAATTACCAGACTAATTTAGGCATGATTGTAGTGCATCGTCCAGGACGATACACGTATCGTCCGGGACGATCAGACCAAAATACTTAAAATAAAACTTGCCTAACTTAATCTGGCGGCTGGAAATTTCTGATTTGAGCATATCGTCCCGTACGATCCAAAGATCGTCCAGGATGATCTGCTTAATCAGACCCTCTTAACTTAGTCGCCCTAATTAGGGTTTCTGTTTTAACAGGATCGTCCAGGACGATGCTACTATCGTCCAGGACGATCTGAACAAAATTTTAATAGAAACTCTAATTCACTCAATCTCTCTCCCTGAGTGTGTGTGTGCAAGGTTACTTAGCTAGGGAATCAGTTACATTACAATTGACTCAATAAAAGAAAAAATCATACATTTGACACACTTGGACCCGATCTTGAGTTGGCTTGAGTAGCTTGCGGTCTTTTGTGCCTGAAACTGATTAGCCAAGAAAAACACACTGGAAACATGTTTGTCATCATCAAAACCAGATTTGCAACAATCTCCCCCTTTTTGATGATGGCAAACATTTGTAAAGTAGTCTGAAAATAAAATGAAACTAAGATGAAAATAAAATGAAACTAAGAAATCAAACAAAACACACATTTTTTAAATTTTCAACAATACAGAAAACATGACTCAGAAAATAGAAACAGACACGACTACAACTGACTCCCCCTTTTGACATCACAAAAAGGAGGAGGGAAAAACATAACACGGAAATAAAATATAAAATAAAACATACACAGAACAACAACAAAACAGGAAAATCAGAATTTTTCCTTGATTTTAGATTCAAAAACCAATGAGAGGACGATTGACAGCGCTGAAATCCAAAAAGGTTGGAAACAATCAACTTTCGTAACTCTGACCCCGGGCACCTTATCGATGTAAGCCTCTTTCAAAACAAAAATCCGATTCAGAAGAAAAGACATTAGATTTGAAAAGAGATCCTTTCAAGCCTCGTTCCAGAAAAATATCTGATATAATAGTGTTACAAAGTAAAAAATCAGAAATCAAGATTTTCAAACTCAAGCTTTTTGAACGTATTAAGTGACACATGAGTTTTTTTTCTAAGACATTTAAAGATCTGAAAGAGAAGAAAGCTTAGGTTGGGCTCATTTTGTGCCTCTTTTTTTTTCAATTTATTTGGCGCACTGCGCATCTTTTGATTTTTTGATACACTTTGTGTATTTGGCATTTTCGCATCTTTTCAGTTTTGGGCTCATTTTATGCCTCTTTTTCAATTTGGTTGGCGCACTGCGCATCTTTTGTAAGCTTTCTCCTTTTCATAATCATTAAAGAGTCTCAGCTGTGAATCCATCTTCCAGACATAGGAGATGACTCTCCACAGTAGGGAAGAATGATTCACAAAACAAAAAACCACACATCATATGATAAATGCAATCACTTGGTTTTAGAAAATCAAACTAATGACTCAAGACTTTGAAAAACACTATTGATATGAGGCAGATTACTGTAGGAAGATAAAATAATCTCTATTTCAAAAAACTAACATTTTAATTTTGAAGAAGATTTTTATCCAAAAGAAACCATACACCAGTAAAGGAGTTAGAGGAAGAGAAACAATCATCAATGTTTCTTCCCTTTAACAGGTTCAGTGGAATCAATCACTGCTTACCAGCTTCCAAATCAAAACAAGGTAAAAACTCCCAGTCAGAAATTCAGATTATCAGAAGTAGTGAGCGGTGATCAGATTTTGAAAAACATAAAAAAAAATAGGTAGAAAATCATAGCAAAGTAAATACTCAAATCAAACTAACAATAAGGCTAAAACAGAAATTAGCAGAAGAAATAAAATCAACTGAAAATAAAATAATCAAGGCAAAAACTAACTAACAGGAATCAGAAATCACAATACAAAAACTAACAAACATAAATCAGAAAACAGAATACAAAAAACTAACTAGCAGAAATCAGAATACCAATCATAACAATCATAAATCAGCCGTCATCAGAATCAAGCATTTATATCAATCACTCCTAATCTGGTTCTCAAAATGCTGAATGAGTCAAAGGCCAGTGGTTTAGTGAATATGTCAGCCAGCTGATTTTCAGTTGCTACATGATGTAGCTCAATGTCCCCTTTTGTAACATGGTCCCTAATGAAGTGATGCCTAATGTCAATGTGTTTGGTCCTAGAATGTTGGATTGGATTCTTAGAGATACAGATGGCACTAGTATTATCACACAGAACAGAAATTGTGCCAACAGGTACTCCTAAATCCAAGACTTGCTGCTTCAACCAAAGAACTTGGGCCACACAACTTCCTAAGGCAATGTACTCAGCTTCAGCAGTGGAAAGTGCAACTGAGTTCTGTTTTCTACTGGACCAGGAGACTAACGACTGTCCTATGAATTGACAAGTCCCAGAGGTACTCTTCCTATCCACCCTACACCCCGCAAAGTCAGAGTCAGAATATCCAATGATCTCAAAAGAGGTGCTGTGCCTAGGGTACCAAATTCCTAGGTTTGGGGTCCCTAAAAGATATCTAAGAATTCTCTTAACAGCAGTCAGGTGGGACTCTTTAGGATCAGCCTGAAACCTAGCACAAAGACAGACACTAAACATGATATCGGGTCGGCTAGCAGTCAGGTAAAGCAGTGAACCTATTATCCCTCTATACTTCTTCTGATCAACAGATTTTCTATTTGAATCCTTATCTAACTGAACTGAGGAGGGCATGGGAGTATTGATTGGCTTGGCTTTGTCCATTTCATATTTCTTCAAAATGTCCTTAGTGTATTTTGATTGATTGAGAAAAGTTCCATCATCTGTTTGCCTTATGCTAAACCCCAAAAAGTAGGACAATTCTCCCATCATACTTATCTCAAACTCCTTACTCATTGTTTTGGAAAACTCATCACATAAATATTTATCAGAAGATCCAAAAATTATATCATCAACATAAATCTGGACAATGAGTAAATCATCTCCTATTCTCCTCAGAAAAAGGGTGGTGTCTACGCTCCCCTTAACAAACTCTCTTTCTAACAGGAATGTGCTAAGCCTCTCATACCAAGCTCTTGGTGCCTGTTTCAATCCATATAAGGCCTTTTTTAATTTATAGACATGACTTGGATTTTGGGAACTCTCAAAACCTGGGGGTTGTTCTACAAAAACATCTTCTTTAATTACCCCATTTAAAAAGGCACTCTTGACATCCATTTGAAACAGCTTAAATCCCTTATAACAGGCAAAGGCTAGTAGCACTCTAATGGCTTCCAATCTAGCTACAGGGGCAAAAGTTTCCTCAAAATCTATCCCTTCTATCTGATTATACCCCTTAGCCACCAATCTTGCCTTATTTCTCACCACCACACCAGAATCATTCATCTTATTCTTAAAGACCCACTTGGTTCCCACAATACTTTAGTTTCTAGGTCTTTCTACTAACTCCCAAACATCATTCCTTACAAATTGATTCAATTCTTCCTGCATAGCTAAAATCCAAAACTCATCCGACAAGGCTTGATTGATGTTGGTGGGTTCAGTCATTGAGATAAAGGCAGAATGGTTTACTTCCTTCCTAAGTCCATGCCTAGTCCTAACACCTTCAGAAGGGTCTCCTAAGATCAGTTCTTTAGGATGACTCGAAGAATATCTCCAATCTCTAGGCAAAGGGGTTTGAGGTTCTACCCTTTCCTCCAAATTTGTATTTCTCACTCCTTGGGTAACCTCAACAATCTCTTCATCTTCTACTTCAGATCTAGACTCCTTAGGATCAGATTCATCAAACACTACATGGGTTGTTTCTTCCACCACCAAAGTCCTCCTATTGAACACCCTAAAGGATTTCCCCACACTTGAATATCCTAAGAACACTCCTTCATCAGATTTGGGGTCAAATTTTCCTAAGGGTGACTTCCCGTTGTTTAGAATGAAAACCTTACAGCCAAAGACATGGAGGTGGGACAGATTTGGAGTTCTACCCTTAATGATCTCATAAGGTGTCTTGTTCAGCTTGACTCTCACATTTACCCTATTCAGCACATAACAGGCAGTGTTCACCGCTTCAGCCCAAAAGTATTTTGGAAGTGAATACTCAGCAAGCATGGCTCTAGCGGCTTCCACTAAGGTCCTGTTCTTCCTTTCAGCTACCCCGTTCTGCTGAGGGGTCCTAGGAGCTGAAAAATTGTGACTAATCCCATGATTCTCACAAAAACTTCCAAATCTTTCATTTTCAAACTCCCCTCCGTGATCACTATGGATGGTAATAATCTCACATCCTAACTTCTTCTGAATCCAAGTAGAGAAAGATCTAAACTCATCAAATGACTCAGATTTGTGTGACAAAAACTTAACCCAAGTGAACCTTGAATAATCATCAACAATCACAAAACCATAGACTCTCCCCCCTAAGCTGGCAGTGCTAATGGGTCCAAAGAGGTCCATGTGAAGAACTTCTAAAGGTCTAGAGGTGCTAATGTCCTTAACAGAGTGAAAAGAGGACTGGACTTGCTTCCCCAACTGACAGGCATCACACAGGTGATCCTTAGTGAACTTAAGCTTGGGCACACCTCTAACTAAGTCCTTTTGGATGACTCTCCTAAGGGTTTTCATACTGGCATGACACAATCTCCTATGCCATAACCAAGACTCATCAGCAGCAGTTTTTAAGCAAATTGAATTATCAGATTTGATGCTACTTACATCCAGCTTGTAGACGTTGTTGATCCTTTGCCCCTGCAAAATAACTTCATCATTTAAGCTTAAAATGCAGCCAGTGGGCAGGAATTTGATGCTGTATCCCTTGTCGCAGAGTTGACTGATGCTCAGCAGGTTGTGTTTCAGTCCATCTACAAGCAAAACATTATCAATCATAAAGTTCTTTGAATCACCAATTATACCTGTGCCTACCACCTTCCTGGTGGTGTTATCTCCAAGTGTAACCTTGCCTCCAGCTCTGGCCTCCAGCGAAATGAACTGATTTGCATCTCCAGTCATTGTCTAGAACATCCGCTGTCCAGGTACCACATGCTCTCACGAGGTCTTGTGTGAGAGCACACCTACAAAATTATCAAATGTCAGTCTTAGGAACCCAAACAGGTTTGGGTTCCTTCTTATGAAAAGAAGAATGCGATGCATGTGTGCTGTGCTGTGCAACAGGCAGTTTGGGTCTCCACACCCAATGTGTACTACGGTGAACAGTACAAGTGTGTGATATGTGTCCTAACATGCCACATGAAAAACATCTAACACCAGGAAAAGGATTAACTAAACGTCGTGAGTGATAGTGCCTCTTCCTAGTAGTGTATGAAACATGCTTTGAAGAACTTGCAACAGAATTTTTAAAAGGTGGCGGTGCATAAAATTGTTCAAAAGTAGGCGGTGTTTTGTTATTTTCAAAAGAACTGATTTTTACTTTCAAAAACTCAATGTGTTTGTTTAAACTTCCAATTTCAAACATTTTTGCACTTTCAGTACTTTCTAACTCAGATGCCAAATCATTCACTTTCTTAAAAGCAAGTTCTAATTCAACATGCGCTGTTTTTAACAAGTTATGCTCAACAATTAAATCAGAATGCTTTTTATTCAGTTCATCAAACTCATCTAGTAAAGACATGTGATTGCTATCAATGGTGGAATGATCCTTAATCAACACTTCATGCTCTTTTTGCAAAGTCAGATAATCTAGTTTCAAACTAGCATGGGTTTTCTTAAGCTTCCTATACGATGTATGAATCTTTTCAGAAACTTCAAATAACTGATCGTAAGTAAGCTCACATACCTCTTCCTGGTCGGACTGACCAGGGTGATCATCTGCCATCAAACACAAGTTTGTTTCCTCCTCTTCAGCTTCAGTCTCAGAAGAGTCGGATGCAGAGTCTGCCCAGAACGCCTTCTGAATCCGCTTCTTGTCCTTTCTGTATTTTGGTTTCTCCTCACCCTTCTCCTTGCTTGGGTGAGCTTTAAGTGTTGGACAATCAGCCTTAATGTGTCCGGGCTTCCTGCATTCAAAACAAACCGATTCAGATGAACCCTTAAAGTTTTTATTGAACTTACCCTTGTTCCACTTCTGATGGTTCTTATGTTTCTTCCTTAGAAAGCTTTTGAATTGCCTTGTGATTAAGGCAACATCATCGCTATCAGACCCGGAAGTGCTAGCATCTGAATCTTTGGCCTTTAGTGCCACTGTCTTCTCTTTCTTGCGTTCACCTGCATCAAGTTGCCTTTGGTTCACCCCTTGCTCGTAAGCAATGAGTGATCCAAGTAAGCTGTCAATAGAGTAAGTGTTTAAATCTTTGGATTCAGTAATAGCAGTAATCTTAGCATCATAAGAAGCAGGCAAACATCTAAGAATCTTGTTCACTCTTTCGTAGTTGGTAAGTTCTCTACCTAAAGCATGCAAAGAGGTAACAATCTGAGTGAACCTTGTGTACATTTCTGAAATAGTCTCACTAGGTTTCATGCGAAAAAGTTCGTAATCATGTAACAAGATGTTTAACCTAGACTGTTTGACTTCAGTTGTACCTTCATATGTTATACATAATCTATCCCAAATCTCTTTTCCCGTTGTACAAGTAGAAACACGCATATAGTCCTCAGATTTTAAAGCACAAAAGAAACAGTTCAAACATTTGGCATTTAACTGTGCTAAATCACGATCATCAAACGTCCAATCAGCAAACGGCAATTCAGTTTTCACATTGTTAACCATTCGAAAAGGTGGTTCGTATCCGTCCTTAACTAACATCCACATGCGATAATCGATAGACTGAAGAAAAGTAGACATGCGTGTTTTCCAAAAATCAAATGGAATGTTATCAAACAACGGTGGTCTAGTTATAGAATAACCTTCAGCAGTATTACGATTGTTACAGTTAGCCATTGGATCAAATTCAAAAGTTTTTAAACAGAAATTTTGAATCCCGCTCTGATACCACTTGAAAGTTCGAAAGGGATGTTAAGCCCTAGTGAACTAGTCCCGAGGCTAACCAAGAGGGGGGGTGAATTGGTTATTTAAAAATTTCACGATAACTACAAAAATCTTTTCGATACTTAGCAGCGGAAACAAGTAAACAATAACGAAAAGATCAACCAACGATATTCACCCAAGCAGTTTATATTGAAAAGTAAAATGCAAAACTGAATCAGAAAAGCAAACCAGATTTTATAGTGGTTCGGTCAACTTGACCTACGTCCACTCCCCGGAGCCTCCCCTCCGGGTATTGCACTAAACGAAAGTGACTCTCCTTTTGCTCCCACAGCAAGGCGGAGAAGCCTGTACAAAACACCTCCTTTTCACCACACGGTGAGGCAGAGAACCCGACCTCCTTTCGCTTCCTCCTGAAGCGGGCAGAGAACCCACGAACTCCTTTCGCTTCCTCCTGAAGCGGGCAGAGAACCCACGAACTCCTTTCGCTTCCTCCTGAAGCGGGCAGAGAACCCGGATCTTCTTGCGAACGATCCTCCCACGAAGAACACCGACTAGACGACAGACGACGAGCGGAGAAGACGACTCTGATCCGTGCTTGGAGCAACCTTAGTGAATCCCTCACTAACTCCCCCTCACAAGATCTCTTCTCTCTCTCCCAACTCTCTCTCTCTCTAGGATTTCTCAGGGAAGGAAGGCAGCAAAAGATTTTTCCAAATCTAGGAAAAAGTTCTTTTAAAGGAGGGCTTAAAACTTGCCCTAAATCTCAACTTGTCGGCCAAGATCGTCCAGGACGATCAGTAGATCGTCCTGTACGATCAGTTCAAATTCAGCTGTTTCAGCCTGGACGATCTGGCTCTTCTGGACGATCAGTAGAAAAAGTTGTTCATATCGTCCCGTACGATCCTGCGATCGTCCAGGACGATTAGTTCAAATTGAAGGAAATCGTCCAGAAGACAGTTCGGGTCGTCCAGAGAAATCTGTGCTGGACGACCAAAAAATGACTTGATCGTCCCGGACGATAGGGTCATCGTCCGGTACGATTAGTTCAAAAAGGCCCCAAATCGTCCTGTACATAGTTCTGGACGTACAGCTGAAATGCACAAGACGATCACGATCGTCCGGGACGATCCTGCGATCGTCCAGGACGATGTGATCGTATCAATTAAACATTAATTGCTTTCCTTAATTACCAGACTAATTTAGGCATGATTGTAGTGCATCGTCCAGGACGATACACGTATCGTCCGGGACGATCAGACCAAAATACTTAAAATAAAACTTGCCTAACTTAATCTGGCGGCTGGAAATTTCTGATTTGAGCATATCGTCCCGTACGATCCAAAGATCGTCCAGGATGATCTGCTTAATCAGACCCTCTTAACTTAGTCGCCCTAATTAGGGTTTCTGTTTTAACAGGATCGTCCAGGACGATGCTACTATCGTCCAGGACGATCTGAACAAAATTTTAACAGAAACTCTAATTCACTCAATCTCTCTCCCTGAGTGTGTGTGTGCAAGGTTACTTAGCTAGGGAATCAGTTACATTACAATTGACTCAATAAAAGAAAAAATCATACATTTGACACACTTGGACCCGATCTTGAGTTGGCTTGAGTAGCTTGCGGTCTTTTGTGCCTGAAACTGATTAGCCAAGAAAAACACACTGGAAATATGTTTGTCATCATCAAAACCAGATTTGCAACATATACTCCTTTTTTTATTAAAATTTATTTATATATAATATTAAATTTACTAGTTAGCATTATTATATCTGTATAGTTATATATATATTATTATATATATGCTGTTATATATATATAATATACATAAGCATATATATATATATATATAGTTAGAATTTATTAGCTAATATTTGTTATATAAATATTTATATGCTTATGTATATATATATGCTTTTTTTTTTTTTTGTTATTAAGCTTTATATATATTCAAAAAAAAAGAGAGGAATTCTCCCAAAAAAAAAAAAAAAGAAAAAAAAAAAACAAAAAAAGAGAAAAGAAAAGCAAAAAAAAAGAGAAAAGAAAAGCAAAAAAAAAGGAGAAAAGAAAAGCAAAAAAAAAAAAAAAAAAAAGAGAAAAGAAAAGCAAAAAAAAAAAGAGAAAGGAAAAGCAAAAAAAAAAAGGCGAGAAAAAGAATATTTTGCAAACTTTGAGAGCTCATTTCGTTGTTCGCAACGCGGCAAAACGACCACCTATACACGCTTTTCGTAGCGTGGTGGGAGGAAGTTCGTCGCGATGCTCTCGACGAATCGGGTAATCACTTTGAGAGTTCATTTCGTCGTTCGCGGCGCACCGGCAAACCGCCTATACACGCTTTTCGTAGCGTGGTGGGAAGGGAACCCGGTGCGGCACCTACGACGAAGTGAGTGATCACCTAAAATTTCTTTTTCGGCATTCGCGGCGCACCGGCAAACCACCTATACACGCTTTTCGTAGCGTGGTAGGAAGGGAACCCGGTGCGGCGCCTATGACGAGAAAGGGATATTCATAAGTACCCGCTTGCGGGGAAATAACTGTATTTTTAAACAGGTACTATCAAAGACCCATACACGCTTTTCGTAGCGTGGTGGGGGATGAAGAAAATACGGCCGCGGTGTCCAAAGACACCTACCATACACGCTTTTCGTAGCGTGGTGGGAAAGGCCCAGTTTCCCGTAATTTCCCCTAAACGGGGGAGACGCCGGGAGGCTGCTGAAATTTTGTCTGAAATAAGACAAGGACTTGGACGTTTGCAATCAAGCAAGAACAAATTTTTGGACAACAGGGAACCATATTTGAACATGAACTTAAACAAAACGGCAAAGATTTAGAACAAACAATGAACTTTATTTGGACATCAAATGAGCTTAATTTGAACATAAACTAAAAGTTGGATGAAACACAAAAGTTTTGAGCTCAAAAAGACTTGTGGTTTGAACCACAGGAACCTCGAACTTGAATTAAGCATAAGGACTATGCTTGAATATGAACTCAACAAGATTATAAGAGACTTGAACATCGAACTACAAGAACTTGAACTTGAAAGTGACACAAGGAGATATTGAATTGAACGTTAATGAATGAGTCCTAATGGGTTAGGGAAATCTCCTACATCCCTACCGCCAACAACAATCCAAGTCCAAGAAGGTGCATCAAAGAGAAAGATCAAAGACAAGTGAATGCAAATCTGGTCACAAGAGACTTGAATAGCATGAAGTCTGAAGAACTTGGATGGAATACACAGAATTGTGCTTTGGACAAATGGGCAAATCAAAGTCTAAATGCACAACGATCATCCAAGTGAACAACAAGTATTCAGCTACCATAATGACTTTTATTGATTAGCAAGAATGTGCAGCCTAGTTGCGAATGGAAGTATAAGAATATTTCTGTGAACCTTACAACACAGAAGCAAGATGAGTTACTCACAATTGAAGAGGAAAACCAAGTAATTATCAATAAGAAGAAATGAGGACTTGTGAACTCAAGCTTGAGCCGTAATCAAGGGATCAAACCTAAATGTTCAAATTAAGGCAGCAGTAGAGTCCATATATCTCACTCATAAGAGCAAGTGATATGAACTTGATGAGTAAGGCTAGTTGCAACGGAGATATTCATGAAAGACATACATATGAATGTAGTGATGCCTCCATCATTAATAATTATTCAACATACAAGCAAGTACATCAAACCTCGCGGGTAGTGAAGCTTACAAATACATCTATCTTATGCAACATATGACAGAAATACAGTGAATGTAGCAACGCTCTGTGATCAACATCAAAATACAATAAGAGATATATCAAATGCAGACACACCTGTAGGCTGTCGTAGCAGTTGTAGGAGGTTCATCGTGAGCACCACATATTGTATACGACTAAAATAACTTCACTAGATGCGAACTCCTACAAGTTGCTGTAGAGGACCCGTATCACCACGCCACCGGATCCGCAACTTTCATGCAAGCGGACAGAAGGCGTGTACAAATATGCCAAGAATACCCTGCACGTGTGCACTTTAATTTGTATACACTTAGGTACACTAAAAGGGGAAAATATAATCATAACCCGCATGGGCCCTGGCGAGCGTGTTATTGGTACACACGTGACGTCTAGGGATGCTGCGTGGGTCAATAAGTGAATTCAAGTTCAAGCCCGATCCTTCTATTCAGGTAGATAGGAGTTGACACGGTTCGAACTATTGAATAAATATGCGGTCGCGAGATCGATCAGGATATTTATTTTATAGTTCATATTAGACCTTCAAGGCCTATAATCAAGAGAATTCATTAACAAAGGTCTAAAGCCTATGAAACTCGATCCTCTGTCAGCAAGTAAACGGAGTTGACAAGGTTCAATCCACAAATACAAACAACCTCAAGGTCACCCCGATGATGGCCGTGTTGAATGCAAATCTCAACCGGAGGGGTCCACACAGATCACTTTCAAATGCCTTCCAATCCCAAATTCCCAAATTCCCTACAAAATCCAAATCTCTAAAAACAATCCCAAAATTCCAAAAAATATTTAAAATTGAAACTCAACTATCAAACCACTTAAAGCAAAATTCATCCATCTTCCGCAACAGTTTGCCGAGGTGGGCAAATCAAAATATACTTCAGCTCACATAGAGCTAGTGCCTAGTCGAAAATATCACTAGGATCTATTCTCAAATAATCTCCTGCCAGCAAGGACGTGGTACGAGTCCTCTAACCGGCAGTTTCGCCGCCAAATGGCACTGCAGGATAAACGGTTATGATTCGGGGCCCTCTGAACCAGGTGGTCGCCGCCAAATGGCACCATTATATTATGGTTATGGCCAGAGCCCGTATGCTCCCCAATGGCATCAAATCCTTGAGATATGAATCAATAGAATATGATTGATAGGGCACAAAGCCCTCTGTTAGCTAAGGTGGATTCAAATTTGTCCCCTTAGACAAATACCCACCCCGGGTCTACAAGGTACCCTTGGACGAAGCAACCCATGGCTGCCGACAAGGATCCTTCTGTCAGGTTGGGTCGACTACCTCCTCTGACTAAGTAGACCAGGGATCACGATGGCCCGGGACGACGGAACCATGGGATCTTGATCGGGTTTGTCATCCATTCCCCCACCATCCGCTTTAAGTGCAAGATGGTGAAATTTCAATTTTAAATATCAAATTCTCCAACACTTTCAAACCTTCAAATCCTTCAATTTTCCAGTACCCTAAATCCATTGCTGCTACTATATGCCAGATGCACGTATCTATACGTATCTGATTGATGACTAGCCTTAATCGAAAGTTCTCTCTCGTTACCGGGAGGGGTAATTAACTATAGGGGCTTGCGCCTATATGAAACCAGAACTCAGATCATAAAGTCCTCGCAAAAATGAGGGCGAAATCTCTGGGTAGTGTCTTATCTACTATCTCATCTGCCTTCCAAAATTTACCCCGGAACTTATCCTGTTAAAACTCCCCCCGAAGCAACAGAAAAGCGGGCGGAGGCCGGGGCCGAATTTTTGGAGCCCACAGATTTCTGGCGACTCCGCTGGGGAATGGTTTCTCTTTCCATCTTTGGCTAGTCACCTCAGTGCTACAGTAGCAGCCGTTCTCAACCTAGATTCAAAATTTCGAATCTTTCAAAATGAGCGTTTAAAGAATTAAAATTTTGAATATTCTAAAAAATGATCATTGCATTCATCATGCATTATTGGGATAGCGTGTTTAGCAATATTTTTAAAATTTGTATGATTTTAATTGCTTGCTAATGATTATATGTTTTTGTCTTTTGTTCTGTGCAAGTCTCTGCATTTTAAAAGTGTGGGGTGATGTATCAGATTCTGATTACTAACCCTTACCTTTCATTTGTGCAGATGGATCTACAGAATACTTCATTCACCGTCCAACTGGGACGCGGCGCTAGCATCCAACTAGCAAATGCTATGATCACTACCGGAAATACTGGAGCGACCATCCAGTTCGGTAGCGTTGACTTCCCTGCAGTCGTTGCAAGGACTGCTGCCATTCCTGCTAACGATGCAAGGCGACTCCAACCTACCGGAGCCCCTGCCCGTCATGCACGTCTGCCAGTGCAGCGACCAACCATTGAAGCTTCTACTCGTCATGTGCATCTGCCAGCACAACGACCCGCCGCTGAAAATTCTCGCAAGAGAACATCTGTGTTCGAAAGACTTTCACAGCCTGAGGCTCCGACGGCCAAAAGAGTTGTGACTGGTGGAAGGATTCCTGTGGTAACTGTGAATACCACATCTCTGCCAAATGGGTTACCTACACCCAGAAAGAATGAAGCTGAGGCCTCTTCATCTGGAGGAAGGCTTACAAGAAGGCAACGAAGGAAAAAGAACGCTGAGCTACAGGCTCAGCAACAACCGTTGCCAGTCCACTCATCTAATCTACCGGCCAGAGAGCCTGAAGCCAATGTTCCTATCCGGAACAAGTTTACTGACCTAAGATGGGTCAAAAGAAATAGCTCTACTGGGGAGCTAAAAAAATCTTTCTGGGATCGACAGCCCGAAGTCCCAGCCCCTCCAAGGAGATATGAGCCTGAAACCCTGTCATCCCGAGTGTACAGGGTACTGAAGACCGTGAAGGAGAAGGGTCTAAAGAAAAAGAAATTTCAGAGGCCACTTATGATTGAGGCTAGAAGGACCCCTCCGAGGGAAAGGCTATCGTCTGATTTAACAGCTGAAAGAAGAAGGGGACGACAACAAATTCCATCCGGTGAGCATCGGGGTGTGACACCTGAACCTTGGGTTTGGGGATCCGCCGCCGAAAGGTCCCGACAAAAAGGAAAGCAAATCTGGAGGCCAAGGCCTCTCAGAGAAGAAAATGAGGAAAGAAGAAAAAGAGAAATAAATCTGGGTGTGACATCCGGTACAGCTTCCCGGAGATCCACCCCCAATAATGAACAACGTCAAAAGTGGGTTCCAAAGAAGACCCACGATGACACCCCTCTTGACGGTCGACACCTTGGAGAATCCTCCGGGGGATCCCGTCACCTATTATCCCCTCCGAGAGAAGAATCTAATTTCGATCGTAGCCCACGGATCGAAGAAATTTTCTTACCGAATCAGGAGCCGGAGATCCAATGGCGCCGTCGCTCAGAGATTCGAGTATTAGAAGAAAAAGTGGAAGAAGGTATAGAGGGGGAGGAAAATAAAGAGGTAGAAGAAAATATAGAAAACATAGAAGATAATGAATATATGGAAGGGGATGAAGATTTTGAATTTATGGAAGAAGGAATGGAAGAAATGAATGATTCCATAAATATAGAAGTCGTCTATATGGCAAGACATACTCGTGCCATTGAGGAAGTCTACCATGAAGAAGGTGAAGGCGATCATAATCGGCAGCCCCAACCCAGGCGAACACAATGGCGTCAACATGAGGTTGAGCCTACTTTCGGTGGAGGTGATCCCCCTGATGAAGAAAGAGTCGAGGAAGATGAAGAGGAAGAAGAAAATCCTTTCGCGACTGATGATGTCGCGCTTACCGATGTATTACAACAAATGGGGGAACAAATGAAAGCTAAAGATAAGGAGATCTCCCAATTGAACGAGAAGATGACAGGAATGATGGCCCAGATGGCAGTGATGATGCAAATGATGCAGAAAACTACAGCCGTCGGTCCCATGCCTGATCCCCCTGCCGATCCTCCAAATCTCCAACTGCCTCAAGGCTCAGGAATACGAGGTGTTCCTGAAAATGGCAATGAAGCTCGCAATACTGTCCGCCAGCCCACTCCGCAGAATGTTGCCAGCACCTCCGAGCCTGTGACAGCTGCACAGCTCGAAGGACTGATCACACAGAAGATTAAAGCCATTATAGCTATTGATCAGGCCGAAAAATTGGTGGGTAAAGGTCATCCATATCCGGCAGAATACGACCAAGTGCCATACCCAAAAGGGTATTCAGTGCCAAAGTTTCATACCTTCAACGGTACTAACAACCCTAGGCAACACTTGGCACAATTTAAGGCCACCTGTGGGAATACAGGGGGAAATGATGCCTTACTCTTCAGACAGTTCGTTACCAGTTTAACGGCAACTGCTTTCGAGTGGTATGCTGAACTACCAAATGACTCTGTGAAGACATTCGCGGAGTTAGAATCGATGTTCGTGAAAAGGTTTGCTAGTGCAACTGAGAAAATCACGATCGCTGACCTCGCCTTAGATAAACGAAAGAAGGAGGAATCAGTGTCAAAATATATCACTCGCTGGCGCAACATGAGCATGAAATGTGAACAGCAACTTGAAGAAGAACACGCCGTGCAATTGTTAATGGGGAACATCGATGATAAGATGCAACCATTTTTGTGCATGGCTACAATTACCACATTTCAGGATCTCCTGGATAGGGTGGCCAAATTTGAGAAGTTAAATTTGTCAAGATCAGAAGGCAACTTCGACAAGCTCAAAAAGGCTAAGGCCCCAGATGCTAAGAAGAGTGAAATCTACTCTACATCCTCTCTCAGGCCAAATAGGGGAAAGCATGTGATCTATAATGTAGACAAAGGCAAGCAGCCGATGCAGTATGAAGAAAAGCAGAAGCAAGTCTACAATCCTAACCCTCAGCCGAAGCTGGTACTCGGAGGGAATGATAGGCCACGAACTTTTCAGGGCGGAGGGGATCGCCCAAGGCAAGGAATGGGAACTGGTGATAGAACGTTCATATCCCTCAAAGATAAGATGAATAAAGAATATTCATTCAAAAGGGAGAGTGTCGCTAAGTTATTTCGACAGGCGGTAAAAGCAGGCCTAGAACTGCTGGAGTGCAAGAGGCCAGAAGAGTCGAAAGAAACTGGTGACCCGAATTACTGCCCATATCACCGAGTACTCGGCCATCCCATTGAAGATTGCTATATCTTTAAGGATTGGCTCGAAAGAAAATTCCGGAGGGGAGAGCTCACATTGTCAGACAATGTGTTATCCCATCCCAAAAAGGAATCGGTAATTACGACTTCTCCCGTACCCCCAGTTGAAGAAAAGAAAAATGAGAAGAAGCTAGCTCGAGAAGAACAATGGAAGACCGCGGTCTCTAAGAAGACTGTAAAAATGTTGAAACAACTGGAGGGGGTTCCAGGTGTAAAGTGGAAATCTCCTACAGAGCCGGTGATAGATCCCAAGGCACTGCCTGCGGTACGAGCTTCCACTTCTAAACAGTTTCTCAACCAAGCTGGCACTTCAAAGTCTGAGAAAGTAAAATCCTCTAAGAAGAAGACCAAGCTGAAAAAGCCCAAGGAGAAAAAGACAGCGACCCAAAGGGTTATCGATGGTTTGGATGAATACTATCAAACTACGAGGCGCCCCATTAAGCTTGCTGATTTTATGACAGGACTCAAGATTGAGGAGGTAAAAGAGGCTGACGAAGAACCACTCCCCGGGGAAATTTGTCGGGTCATTTTGATGACACCAGTGGCTGCAATCAGTAAGGGAAAAGAAACACCCTCTGAATCATGTATGATGGTGTCGCCAATGGACCACAGTTCGGAGGAAGATTTGTATTTTTCAGAAGAAGATGGATCCGAACCTGATATCGCTTCGCAGATGGAGCAAGTGAACTTGGACAGTGATTCTGAATCAACGGATAAATCTCCAGACACGATAATGGCTGACTCTGAGGGAAATGCACTATCAAATGAGTCTGAGCAAGAGGGGATCGCCCAGGTGCAGCTGAGAGGTGGTAAAATGCTACCCTCTCCGCCCAAGAAAGGGATCCTTACTAATGACAAAGGGAAAGAGATAATTATAAATGAAGATATTATCCCCAAGAATATGAAAAAGAAAGATGCTTCAAACAAAGGGATATATTATAATATCCTATCCCATCTCAGAAAAATCCCAGCACAACTCAGTATATATGATGCTCTTGTGATGTCTAAAGACCTGCGGGAGACCTTGATCCAGGCTCTCAAGGACCCCGAAAGATATGAGGCGTATTTTGCCGAACGTAATTTGACAGAAGTCTTACGAGCTCGAAATGAGCCAATCATTACTTTTGCTGAGGATGATATGATGCTTGGAACGGCAGACCACAACCGCCCTCTGTATGTTACTGCAGAGAGTGATGGAATGATAATCAGCCGGATTCTGATTGATCCCGGGTCTTCTATCAATCTTATGAGCTTGAAGGCGCTAAGATCATTATGTCTTGATGTGCAGCATCTCGGGCCAGATAAATTGATGGTGCATGGTTTCAATGAGAAAGGGCAAAAAACCCTAGGATCATTCATGCTCTCCCTAACATTTGGGGAACTTCATACCGAGGCAAAATTTTATGTGATTGACGCGGACACCTCATTTAGGGCGCTTCTAGGTCGCCCGTGGTTGCACGATTACGGCATGGTCCCTTCAACACTACATCAGTGTATGAAATATATTAGGGATGGAGAGGAGTTCAGAATCTCTGGTGATATTCAGCCCTTTGCAATCCACGAGGTAAAAATCTATGAAGATGCCAGATACTTCATTCCTAAGGAGCCAAAGCCGTCGAGTTCTCTCGAGACTAAGGCAGCCAACCTGAAGAATGCAAGGCGATCCAAGCAAGAAGATGAAAAGAAGCAAGCGGGGAGAAAGAAGACGACGCCAACTCTCCCTAAAGCAGCGATCACTCCTAAATCAAGAAAATATGTGCCTCACCTAGGGAGTGACACAGACGAGGATGAGGCCGCCCCGTCTAAATCCCAGGAAATACGCCAATCAACGGCTAGGGGGAGGAAGAAGATAAAGTACTCAGATGATGACTACGACTATGAGTCTACCTACATGAATAATGTACGTGTACTCTCAAGAAGAATAGATAATCTGACGATTTCAGATAATGAATGTGTTGTCACACGAATTCCCCCACAACACTTCAAAGAAATCGTTTCCCGAGAGGTACATAATGTTGAGGAACTTGTAACATTTTATGTACCTCCTCTAAGAAAAAGAGATGGGCCGGGAACCCTATTTTATAAATCTGGAGAGCGTGAGGAGGAAGGGAGTCGAGACTGGCTCTACAGGCCCATCGAGCGTCGGGAATTAGTAGTCACGAGAATGCCCAAATTTAACACTAAAAATATCCGAAGGATGTTGCGAAAACAGGCCAGAATTCGCACTCCCGTACAACAACTCCGTACATGTTTAAAGCTCTGGTATCGAAGAAATCCCCATGCAATGCGAAGAAAAGATATTCTCGCAAGGAGGGGCCTCGGATTCGTCGTACATAAGCACCCTCAAAGAGAGACGTGTCAAGTCATCACTTGCAGGAAAGTTGAACCCAATGATGATTCTGAGAGGGAAGTTTATGAAGTTGATGACTATGATGAGCAGCCTGTAGAAGCCGAGCCTGCACCTGAAGAGCTTGAAGATGGTGGACAAGCAACCACTATGGACGAGCTAAAAGAAGTCAACTTGGGAACCGAGGAGGACCCTCGCCCAACCTTCATTAGTTCCCTTCTACCAGAAGACCAAGTGGAAGAAATAAAAGAACTCCTCTGTGAATTCAAGGACTGCTTTGCCTGGACATATGCTGAAATGCCTGGCTTATCCCCTGATGTAGCAGTTCATAAATTAGCAATCAAACCAGATGCGGCACCCGTCAAACAAGCTCCAAGGAGAATGAGATTGGAGATTGAAGAACAGGTGATCGCTGAAACCAAAAAGCTCATAGAAGCGGGCTTCATCCGTGAAGAGAAATATGCCGATTGGATCGCCAATATCATCCCGGTGAAGAAGAAGAACGGTCAAATACGCATCTGTATCGACTTTTGGGACCTCAACAAGGCGTGTCCAAAAGATGACTTTCCACTTCCTGTATCCGAACTCCTGGTGGACAACACGTCAAATTATGACATGTTCTCTTTTATGGATGGATCGTCAGGATACAACCAGATCAAGATGGCGCCGGAAGATGAAAAGCATACGTCATTCAGAACGCCCATCGGCATTTTCTGCTATACAGTCATGCCCTTCGGCCTGAAGAACGCTGGTGCCACCTACCAACGGGCGATGACCCATATTTTTGATGAGCTGATACACCAGAAGGTAGAGTGCTATGTGGATGACCTTGTTGTCAAGAGCATAGATCGAAGGGATCACTTAAATGACCTGAGGGTTGTATTTGAAAGAGTCAGAAAGTTTAATCTGAAGATGAATCCTCTCAAATGTGCTTTCGGGGTCTCCTCAGGCAAATTTCTCGGGTATGTCGTTCGCCATCGAGGCATAGAAGTTGATCCCAATAAAATCAAGGCAATTATAGAGATGCCACCGCCTAGAAGCCTTCGTCAACTCCGCTCCTTGCAAGGGCAACTGGCTTTCATTCGACGATTCATATCGAATCTGTCGGGTAGGTGCCAACCATTTTCAAAGCTGATGAAGAAGGATGTTCGCTTCAAGTGGGATGAAGAATGTCAGGAAGCGTTTGACAGTATCAAAAGATACTTGTTGAATCCGCCCATTCTCGCAGCGCCAATTCCGGGGAAGCCTCTTATACTGTATACGGCAGCACTGGAAGAGTCCCTCGGAGCATTATTGGCCCAGCATAATGAAGAAGGCAAGGAGAATGCACTTTATTATATCAGTCGGAGACTGATTGGGGCGGAAATACGTTATTCTCCGATTGAAAAGCATTGTCTGGCGCTAATTTTTGCAATTCAGAAACTTCGCCACTATATGCTTTCCCACAAAATTACCTTGATATCAAAGATCGATCCGCTGAAGTTCTTGATGACAAGACCAGCGTTGACAGGTCGTTTAGCAAGGTGGGCAGTGCTATTATTGCAATTTGACATAGTGTACATGCCACAGAAGGCTGTAAAGGGACAAGCTTTGGCAGATTTTCTCGCCGCACATCCAATTCCAGCAGATTCCCCGCTCAATGATGATTTGCCTGATGAACAGATCATGCAAGTTGATGAAGAGCAGAAATTACAATTTTGAGAGATGTATTTTGATGGAGCATCGTCAATCAAATCTCCCAGACCCCCAAATATTGCAAAGGCTCAAGCTGGCATCGGTCTCATTTTCATAGAACCCGAGGGAGGCATAATGAGATTCTCGTTCAGTCTAACTGAACCTCGGACCAATAATGAAGCTGAATATGAAGCTTTGATAGCAGGATTGGAAATTGCGATTGGTGTCCAAATTACAAATCTTCAAATTTTTGGTGATTCTCAACTTGTAATAAATCAAGTTCTGGGCATTTACAAGATTTGTAAACTTGAGTTAGCCCACTATCACCGACGAGCTCTCGAGCTCCTTAAGCAAGTGCCAAACGTTGAGATAGCTCGAATCCCTCGAGGACAGAATGCAAAGGCAGATTGTCTAGCTAAATTAGCCAAGGAGCTTGCAAGTGAAGATAAGAAGCCACCTATATTTATTGCGGTTGAAAATCGTCGGGTCTTGGAGCCAGCAATCTTACAATTCCCACGGGCAGAGGGAGTACTAGATTCAGGCCAACAGGACATAACCTCGGTTGATCCCCGACATCCCCAACCAGTCGATCTTGAATATCGACATGAAGAAAATCAAGCTCCTAAGAGAAGGCGTAAGGCCAGTCTAGCTTCAGAATCATGGTGATATTGCTTAGATGTTGAAGTCGAAAATGATTGGAGGCAACCATTCGTTGACTACTTCAAAGAAAGCAAACTCCCAACAGATAAATCTCTGGCTGCACAAATTAGAAAAAGAGCATTACGATACGCGTTTGTCAATGACACGTTGTATCGACGAGCTTTTGACCAAATGTGGCTACGATGCCTAGGGACCAGGGAAGCTGATAAAGTGATAGCAAAAGTTCATGAAGGACTCTGCGGAGCACATCAGTCAGGTCCCAAGATGACTGCTAAAATCAAAAGAATGGGTTATTATTGGCCAACAATGGTGACAGATTGCATTAACCACGCTAAGAGGTGTCACGAGTGTCAAATCCACGGTGATGTTATACATCAACCACCAAATCCACTGCACCCAACAGTAGCATCCTGGCCATTTGAATGCTGGGGTACAGACATAATCGGACCAATAGATCCACCATCGTCGGCCGGACATCGCTTTATATTGGCGGCTACATATTACTTCTCCAAGTGGGCAGAAGCAGCTCCATTCAAAGAAGTCACATCTGAGCATGTGATCAACTTCTTCACCCACGACGTCGTCTACAGATTCGGTGTACCACGACGCGTGATTTCAGATAATGGCACAGCATTCAAGAGCACAAAAATCTACAAGTTTATTGATCGACACAAGATTGATTGGCGATATTCTTCCATATACAACCCAAGAGCCAATGGCCTGGCAGAGGCATTTAACAAGACGCTGGTGAAGTTGTTGAAGAAGATCCTCACCAAAAATAAGAAGGAGTGGCACACAAAGATGGCAGAAGCGCTATGGGCATACCGTACAACCTACAAGACGCCAACCAAAGCCACTCCCTATTCATTAGTATTCGGAGTTGAAGCAGTGTTGCCACTAGAGATTGAACTGCCGTCGCTTCGAGTAGCTATCCAGCACGATTTAACTCAGGATCAAAATGCTCGATTAAGAATGGAAGAGCTTGACGCACTTGACGAAACCAGGTTACAAGCCCAACAAAACTTGGAGATCTATCGAGCAAGGATGGCGAAATCATTTGATCGAATGGTGCGTCATCGGTCATTTCAAGAAGGGGAATTGGTCCTGGTGCTGAGAAGGCCAATCATCCCTCACCGAAAAATTGGTGGTAAGTTCATATCCAATTGGGAGGGCCCCTTTGTTATTGAGAAAGTGTATCAAGGAGGAGCCTATCAGTTAATCGATCTGGAGGGCCAGAGACCTATGCCGCCAATTAATGGTCGATACTTAAAGAAATACAATGCATAAGGATAACGGTGTACTTAAAGTATTTTATACTTCAAATGTACTTATCCACTTATGCATGACTCATTTTTTTTGAAATTCTCTTGTAATATAAGAATGTATTTCAAAAAAAAAAAAAAAAAAAAAACCCTAAACTTGTCAAACAGGGGGCATTTTAAATATTTATTCGGGTCGACATCGCGCCGCGTGCCGAGATCCCCGAATAAATATTTTAAATCTTAAACTATTAAGTTTGGCAAAAAAAAAAAAAAAAAAAAAAAAAAAACCTCTTATCAAACAGGGGGCATTTTAAATATTTACCCGGGTCGACATCGCGCCGCATGCCGAAATCCCCGAATAAATATTTAAAATATCCAAAGTCTAAATTCCTCCCACCTTAAGGATACCCATACGTGGCAGAAGACATCTGAATACTCATTTGGGTTGACATCGTGTTACGCGCCGAGATCCCTAAATGAAGATATAAAAAAAAAAGAGAAGAGAAGCTCAAAATTTTCAAATTCAATCCATTTTAAAACCTCCCTACGAGACGGGGAGTACTTAAGTGTTTGTTTGGGTCGACACCGTGCTACGCGCCGGGATCCCCAAATAAATATTCAAATCTTTAAGCCTTATGTTCCTTCGAATAGGGATACGGCGAATCCCATTGTTAACACACGAACGCAGGTGATTTTCCTAAAAGTTTGGGACATCATTCTCCTCCAGTGTACCAAGATTTTGAAAGTCAAGAAATAGGCTTTTGTAATTACATGCTCCAACAAATCGAGCCAAAAAAGCTTGAAGTTTTCCAACAACCTGAAGCTTAAGGTTCGAATGGGTGTAAAATGCCGGATCCAACACGCCCAAATATGGCCGGATCGCTGGCAACTCTGCCTACTCAACACGCCAGAAGAAAGGCCGTAGTAGCGGAACTCCCACTTCGTCAACCCGTCAGTAAGGACTGTAGGATGAACGAAGGCTGATTTGACTCGACAAGTTTCAGTAGTCGTAGTCCACAAAACTCTCCTAATTGACCAGAGAATCAAAGTCCCAATGGGAAGGATGGGTCGCGAACAACTACCGAATGTCCGTAGACTCCAAATCTGCAACCATAAAGGATGACTTTAAATCTACCAACTTCAGTAGATTCAGCATTGGGAAGCACATTGCCTATAGCTCGAGTCTGAAGCCTGAATGAGTGTAAGAGGTCGGATCCAACACGCCCAAATATGGCCGGATCGCTGGCAATTCCGTCTACTCAACACGCCACAAGAACGGCCGTAGTAGAGGAACTCTCACTTCAGCAAACAGAGGATATAGAGCTATCAAATCATAGCTCACCTAATCTGATGAACTAAAGTGATTCGGATTGAAGTCTCCTCGATTGGTTAAGGATCAGGATACTACCTGCATTTGGTACCATCAGTCAAATCCAAAACCTGCAAACTTTCCACCAAGTCCGTTGCACAAAGCATAAAACAGGAAAAAGCTAAAATTTCTAAAGTTTGAAGCCAAGATCATTGGCCCCAGCTAGTGGCCAAAGTGACGCTCACAATTGCCCTCAAAGACAGGGGGCATTTTAAATATTTATTTGGGTCGACATCGCGCTGCATGCCAAAATCCCCAAATAAATATTTAAAATCCCCTGTGGCACCAAAACAAGTCTGAAACAGAATACGAGACAGCTCAGAGTATAACACAGAGTACAAAACAGTCTAAAACACAGTCCAGAGTACGACACAGAAACTAGCTCAAGACAAAAAAAAAAAAAAAAAATCTCCATTTATATATATATAATCAACATGAGGTACAACTACAACAAGGACTCCAGACGCTACAGGGGTACAGACTAAAAAGAAAAGGGCAAAGACACGTCAGTAGAGGCGGGCCTGTAAGCTCTCTAGCTGTCCAGTAACCTCGGCCAAGGCCTGAAACTCTGACTGAGCTCTCTGGAACTGCTCTACGGCCAGTGCTAGAGAAGAGTCAGCCTCCATCATCTGCTGCTGTAAGGCTCGATGTCGCTGCTCCTCTCTCCTAGTAAGGCCGTCCCGTCTATAACGCCCCTCCTGTAGGTGACGCGTCCTGGACAACATCTGTCTGATGTCCCCCCAAAGAGCCTGCATGCGCGTTGTCAGTCCGTCCATCTCCCGAGTCATGCCAGAAGAACTCTGGCGGTGTCTCCTCAGAGCCTCTGCACTACTATCTACTCTGTCATGGGCATCGTCAGCCAGTGCCCTGCGGCTAGTAACTATCTCCTCTAACTGCGGAAGTGTAGCGCTGGCCCGGGTAACAGAAAGTGACCTCAACCGCTGGATGCAGAACTCTGTCTCACGACACACTGCCTCCCAAAAACGTAACTCGGTAGTGTCCACCCCAAACTCGGCAAGCAGGCCTAGGATCCGGTCAGAAGAAGAGGTAAAACTGACCCAAGACTCTGGAGTGCTCGGGTCAACGCTGAGAACTAAGCTCCTCAGAACCTCCACTAGGTGGCTGCACCTCTCAGTAGTCGTGGAGTCTGGAGATCGGGGAACGTAGCAAGAAATCTCTGACGTGTAGTTGACTCCCTCAGCCACTGCACAAAAGATTATAAACAATTAATTTAATCACATATATCATAATAATACATTGAAAATAAATTAACTTACAATTAACACGTACCTGCGGAAGGGCCCGCTGAGTCGGCTGGGTGACTGGCTGGGACAGAGGAGGGGCCTGCGGAGTCAGCTGAGTAGCCCGCAGGGAAGAAGAACTCTGACGGAACAAGGTCTGATGACGGCTGCGTGTACGACGCCCCCCCAAACAGCTCTGTAAGTAAAGCAGCGCCGGTCCCCGAAGACTCGCATGGACAAAATGACCCGTAGGGGTCCACCGGAAAAGAGAAGTCGTCGGAGGGTCCTGGTGTACCGTACCCAGTGAAGTCTGACCTCCTCGGCTCCTGTGTGCTCTCCCCAAGGTCCCTGGGAGAAAGACGAGCATCCACGGACCGTCTGGAAGGTGTGACACGTTGAGAGCTGGTCCGCCTACGAGGGGGCTGGGAAACCTCAGTGTGGTCTAGCGCAGGTGCCACATCCGGAACTCTAAAAGGAGAAGGAACAACGGCCCCAGCAGTAGTATGAGCCTCAACGCGTGTCCCTGCACCAAATAATATTTTTCAAATTATCAAAAATATATCAAAACTGACAAGAAGGAAAGAAGAGAGGGGGTAGGGAAGTACCTCTGCCGCCTGCAGTCTCTGGAAGAACCTGACGGGACCTCTGTCCCCTCGGCAACCCAAGCTCTCGTACCCGGGGCTCGTACCTCCTCGCACCATGCTCTAAAGCGGCTCCGAAAGACAGCCGCACCCAAGACAGTCTGGTGTAACTGACTCCTGTACTAGCAGACGGCTGTGCCAAAAGAAAGCTGGAACCTGTCCCTAACCTCAGTAAGTGTGACTAAGTCAAAGCTGCTGCGTAAAAGCGAGTCTCTGCTGGAACAACATCCATACGCCGTACATCTGTAACTCCTGGGACTAGTGGCCGTCCATCGTGAGCTGTGGCCTGAGAGAGTCCAAACTGTCTGGCCACCCTATTGGGCTGATAGCCCTCCAAAGTCACCACGGCGCCTACCCTGTGGCACAACCAACCCGGGCGCATGCTGATGAAGTACTCACCTATAGGCAAACTCCGTCTCCTATGCAGTAAAGTACACCTCCCTCTGTGGTCGACCTCGTCCGCCACAACAGTGCCTCTCTGATGAGGCGGTAAACTAAAAACATCTGACTGGTGAACTAGGGAGAACCGGTCTGAAACCAACTGCGGGGCAAAGAAGAAGAGGCGGATCCTCTCTGACTCAAAGGTAGAAGACGCCTGGGATAGCTGAAGAACTGTAGGGTACCCTCTCTGTAAAAAGTAGGCTGGAGTCTCTAGGCAGGAAAAGGCACCCCGGACGTGTAAGTGGACCCAGGCAAACAAGTACTGCCACGGTAGAACTGGGTCTCGTACCTCTAAAGAACTAGCCTCAGAAATGGTCCGCAAAATCCTGTACACCCGGGCGAGAACGGGGGGAGCTAGAGCAAGCCTCTGTCCCTGTGCCAACTGACTGGCAGCCAACAGAACACTGCACCTCAAAGAGCCAGTCCGGAGTGGAAGTACAAAGGTACTAAGCCAAAGCGCTAAGAAACCCGTCAGAAACAAGTCCTCGTCGATCCCCACCACAGCTGGAGAAGCGTAGTCAGCTGAAGAAGCAGGCTCGGCGGTCTCCTCAGACAATGGAGCACCGCGCTGCAAACCAAGTCCAAACGGGTCGTGTAACGGAACTCGAACTATAAATAAGAACCTCTCCTGAAGGAAGCTGCGGGTCCAAACGTCCACTGGCATCGAGGCCTTAGCACGCCCCGATAAGCCTGAATCCCTATAGGTCCGGCGGTAGTGCTCTAAAACTCTGGGGTAAACATCTGGGAGTAACAATCTCCCTCTCCTGTCACCATCTGCTGAGGGAACCCGGTGAAAAAGCTGCTCGTCCGGAGGCACACACTCCTCAAAGCGGTAACCGAAAACTGGTAAATCCGACACTGTCTGGAGGTCTGAAAGGGTGATCGTGAGCTCCTCTGCCCCAATCCAGCATGTGCCTCTGCCTGAATCCCAGAACTCTACCAAGCCACGGGCCCAAGAAGTGGGGAGGCGCCCGTAGTCAAACAATGAGGCATACACCGCCTCGTAGATCCCCGCTGCTCGAAGAATCTCCATGTGCACCTGAAGTACGTACCGGGCCCAACAAACATAGCCGCTGACCGGGCTCTGAACCTGACCAACCGCTGAGTCCCTCGGCCACTCTGGAGGCGACGACTGTAGCTGGCGGTGATTGAGAAGGCTGGACTGCCCGACTGGCTCAACTACATCTGCGGCAGGTGCTAAAATATCACAAGTACCCCAACCAATCTGGGCGACTGAACTCTCGAGCGGGTGGTACTCCCCGCACTGTAGTCTGAGGCTAGTGACCCACCTGTCTGGGTCCTCAAAAGAAACAGAATCCTCAGGAAGCTCTGGGAGTAGAGGGAAGCGAGCAAAGAAGTTATGGAAGATGTCGCGCCCCTGCAGCATGCGCTGGTGCTGCTCTAGCCGGTCTCGCACGTCAACATCGCCCTGAGGGTCACGTCGATCGATGGCCTCCCAAATGGCATCCTCACTGGGCTCGCCTGGAGGCAGGTCGCCGGGTCTCCGCCAACTGAACATCTCCTGCACGGGAGAAAATGAAAATATTTCAAAAAGCAATTGTGATAATCGTCTATACTCAAAAGAAACCTACTAGAAGTTGTCAACTGACTTACAACAAACGTGATACGCTCTGGACGCATACCACATTTGTTGGGGGGCATTTGTTGACCCCTATAACCGCCCCAAAAATCACAAATTCTATAAAGGTGATTCAGCTCGAATGTGGGTTGTATCTTAGTTTTTGCTACGCAGTGGTCGAGAGAGGATCCAAATGAGGAAGAAGTAGTTGCTGAGGATGGATGTTTATTTCCTCGCCTAATTGAATGGGTGCTAAGTTACTGCTTGGAGTTGAAGGAATTTCCCTCTTTACCTTCCAAACTCAAGAGGCAATCCCACCGTAAAGCAAGGATGCGCGCATCAAAGAAATTAGCCTCTACGGAGACGGCATGTTGTCCGATCAAGAAACAGACTGCGTCATTACATCTGGAATGTCGTCAACATCAAAGATCTATATTTTATTTAATTAATTTGGATCAACCGGGGTGGCGGCACACAAATCAAAGTGAACCTAATGCGATAAGATAACGCGCATTTCAAGGAAAATTGGCCTCGTCATCTACCAAACAATCTCCGATCGACGAACGGACTTCGCCACTGCGTCCGGAATGCTTTCAACCTTTAAAAACTACATTTTATTTACTCAATTCGAAGCATTCAAATTGGCGGCGCAACCGGAGTGAATTAAATGCGGTAGTGCGCAGTTTAAGAAAATCAGCCTCGTCGTCGACCTAATGATCTCCGATCGACGAACGGACTTCGCCAATGCGTCCGGAACATCTCAAATATTTAAGAATGACTTTTAACTTGATTGAATTAAATGACGTACGAGAAGGTCGACATAAATTTCGAGGCAAAATATAAAATCACACTGTAATTATGCGCGTGCTAAGGAGTTTAGCCCTCGGCGTCGACCAAATGATCTCCGATCGACGAGCGGACTGTCTCATTGCGTCCGGAACACTATCAATACTTTAAATTGACTATCAATTTATCCAATCTAAAATTATGCCATGACCGACGAGGGTTCTAATGCAATAGCGCGTATGTCGAGAAAATTTGGCCTCGTCGTCGCTCAAATGGCATCTGATTGGGAAACGGGCTACGTCATTGCGACCGAAACATCAAAAATATCCTAGATGCGCTACTAATTCTTCCAATTATGACTAGTCAGCAAGATCGATGCGTTAAACGAGATAATTATGCGTACACCAAGAAATCGCACACAAAGCGGGGCGACTTCGTGTAATGATGCGTTGCTGCCATTTCAAATTAATGAGCATACTAATAATAGTATATCATTATTAACATCACAAATTTACTTAGCTAAAATGGAAAGTCAAATGAGGAAAACTTAAATCAAAATAAATGTTACCTTAGACGAGATGATAGGCTGCTCTGAGTCCGGGATTTCCGCTGTTTGATTGGTATCTAAATCCCTTGAATCCCGGAAGAAATCGTTCAAGAATCACTGAGCGACGTCGAAACAAGATTGGATTTTGTCTCCAAAGTGAAATAGAAGAAGGGAGCGGAGGTTCTTCTTCACCTTAGCTCTAGTAGCCGAATCCCACAAGCTGAAATAATCCTTGCCTCGTGCGTCGTTCTCCTCGTTTAAACGAAAGATTTCTTCGTTAAGTTGGGAAAGAGCTGATTCATTCAGTTTTTCCCTTCGAATTCAAGAGGTCTCGCACCACAAGCTCATAATCCCTCACTGCAGCTCTTCTCCTACCCGTCCAGCTACAGGCCCGGCTCCTAGTCAAGCTAACCGACAACCTTGCAGTTCTTACTTCGCAATCCCAACTCCACTAGCTTGTTACCCAACCCTTACGTTTGCATCACTAGTAGCAGCTGCATACACCTTCCATCTCCTCCTATCCACGTGAAGCTTCACACGTCCAAGCACAACCCAGCCGGCTTTCCACTCCAACAGACAAAGTCCCAACCTCCCTTCCTCTTCGTTTCTAGCAACCAATCACCTCCACCTGCTCCGTCTAAATCCTTCCACGTCGAGCTGTAGCTTTCTAACACCTCACAGACTTCGGTCTTCACTCTCACTCCCTCAAACCTTCAAAACCTTTTACACACCACCTTCACCGAGCTGTTCTTCTATCTCGTTTTATGCAACGACCCTTTTCCTCCATATATAGCTGAATCCAACGACTTTTCTGCCACTTCCCACGTGAACAGGTGATCTCTGTGAACAACTCATACCCATAAATATTTCTGCTCCTTGTTAACATGAAGGATACCTTTCTTTATTATGTTATTTTTTTTTTATTAGAGGTTTCTTTGTCTTTACATGTGATTGGAATCATTCCAACACTTTTCCAATAGCCTAGTACCTTCAGAAGCTTTTTTTTATATATATAAATCAAATATAATTTTTCTACTCAAGTACACAAGCAGCCCATACCCATCCACATTCATTTCTTTTGCTTTAAGACTTCACTACGAGACAAAGGCTTTGATATTCTCCCATAAAGTTGAAGAAGAAAATACTTTTTTTATTATTATCCCCCAAACCGAGCTAATTCTTCATTAATAATGCTCCATTGCTTGTTATTTTTACTTAGATTTTTATTGATATGTGTGTTAAGATATATGTACATATATATTATTATATATTGTTAAGTCTATTAGATAATATATAGTGCTGTATGTGTATATACTCCTTTTTTTATTAAAATTTATTTATATATAATATTAAATTTACTAGTTAGCATTATTATATCTGTATAGTTATATATATATTATTATATATATGCTGTTATATATATATAATATACATAAGCATATATATATATATATAGTTAGAATTTATTAGCTAATATTTGTTATATAAATATTTATATGCTTATGTATATATATATGCTTTTTTTTTTATTTTGTTATTAAGCTTTATATATATTCAAAAAAAAAAGAGAGGAATTCTCCAAAAAAAAAAAAAACAAAAAAAAAAAAACAAAAAAAGAGAAAAGAAAAGCAAAAAAAAAAAGAGAAAAGAAAAGCAAAAAAAAAAAAGAGAAAAGAAAAGCAAAAAAAAAAAAAAAGAAAAAAGAGAAAAGAAAAGCAAAAAAAAAAGAGAAAGGAAAAGCAAAAAGAAAAAAGGCGAGAAAAAGAATATTTTGCAAACTTTGAGAGCTCATTTCGTTGTTCGCAACGCGGCAAAACGACCACCTATACACGCTTTTCGTAGCGTGGTGGGAGGAAGTTCGTCGCGATGCTCTCGACGAATCGGGTAATCACTTTGAGAGTTCATTTCGTCGTTCGCAGCGCACCGGCAAACCGCCTATACACGCTTTTCGTAGCGTGGTGGGAAGGGAACCCGGTGCGGCACCTACGACGAAGTGAGTGATCACCTAAAATTTCTTTTTCGGCATTCGCGGCGCACCGGCAAACCACCTATACACGCTTTTCGTAGCGTGGTAGGAAGGGAACCCGGTGCGGCGCCTATGACGAGAAAGGGATATTCATAAGTACCCGCTTGCGGGGAAATAACTGTATTTTTAAACAGGTACTGTCAAAGACCCATACACGCTTTTCATAGCGTGGTGGGGGATGAAGAAAATACGGCCGCGGTGTCCAAAGACACCTACCATACACGCTTTTCGTAGCGTGGTGGGAAATGCCCAGTTTCCCGTAATTTCCCCTAAACGGGGGAGACGCCGGGAGGCTGCTGAAATTTTGTCTGAAATAAGACAAGGACTTTGACGTTTGCAATCAAGCAAGAATAAATTTTTGGACAACAGGGAACCATATTTGAACATGAACTTAAACAAAACGGCAAAGATTTAGAACAAACAATGAACTTTATTTGGACATCAAATGAGCTTAATTTGAACATAAACTAAAACTTGGATGAAACACAAAAGTTTTGAGCTCAAAAAGACTTGTGGTTTGAACCACAGGAACCTCGAACTTGAATTAAGCATAAGGACTATGCTTGAATATGAACTCAACAAGATTATAAGAGACTTGAACATCGAACTACAAGAACTTGAACTTGAAAGTGACACAAGGAGATATTGAATTGAACGTTAATGAATGAGTCCTAATGGGTTAGGGAAATCTCCTACATCCCTACCGCCAACAACAATCCAAGTCCAAGAAGGTGCATCAAAGAGAAAGATCAAAGACAAGTGAATGCAAATCTGGTCACAAGAGACTTGAATAGCATGAAGTCTGAAGAACTTGGATGGAATACACAGAATTGTGCTTTGGACAAATGGGCAAATCAAAGTCTAAATGCACAACGATCATCCAAGTGAACAACAAGTATTCAGCTACCATAATGACTTTTATTGATTAGCAAGAATGTGCAGCCTAGTTGCGAATGGAAGTATAAGAATATTTCTGTGAACCTTACAACACAGAAGCAAGATGAGTTACTCACAATTGAAGAGGAAAACCAAGTAATTATCAATAAGAAGAAATGAGGACTTGTGAACTCAAGCTTGAGCCGTAATCAAGGGATCAAACCTAAATGTTCAAATTAAGGCAGCAGTAGAGTCCATATATCTCACTCATAAGAGCAAGTGATATGAACTTGATGAGTAAGGCTAGTTGCAACGGAGATATTCATGAAAGACATACATATGAATGTAGTGATGCCTCCATCATTAATAATTATTCAACATACAAGCAAGTACATCAAACCTCGCGGGTAGTGAAGCTTACAAATACATCTATCTTATGCAACATATGACAGAAATACAGTGAATGTAGCAACGCTCTGTGATCAACATCAAAATACAATAAGAGATATATCAAATGCAGACACACCTGTAGGCTGTCGTAGCAGTTGTAGGAGGTTCATCGTGAGCACCACATATTGTATACGACTAAAATAACTTCACTAGATGCGAACTCCTACAAGTTGCTGTAGAGGACCCGTATCACCACGCCACCGGATCCGCAACTTTCATGCAAGCGGACAGAAGGCGTGTACAAATATGCCAAGAATACCCTGCACGTGTGCACTTTAATTTGTATACACTTAGGTACACTAAAAGGGGAAAATATAATCATAACCCGCATGGGCCCCGGCGAGCGTGTTATTGGTACACACGTGACGTCTAGGGATGCTGCGCGGGTCAATAAGTGAATTCAAGTTCAAGCCCGATCCTTCTATTCAGGTAGATAGGAGTTGACACGGTTCGAACTATTGAATAAATATGCGGTCGCGAGATCGATCAGGATATTTATTTTATAGTTCATATTAGACCTTCAAGGCCTATAATCAAGAGAATTCATTAACAAAGGTCTAAAGCCTATGAAACTCGATCCTCTGTCAGCAAGTAAACGGAGTTGGCAAGGTTCAATCCACAAATACAAACAACCTCAAGGTCACCCCGATGATGGCCGTGTTGAATGCAAATCTCAACCGGAGGGGTCCACACAGATCACTTTCAAATGCCTTCCAATCCCAAAATCCCAAATTCCCTACAAAATCCAAATCTCTAAAAACAATCCCAAAATTCCAAAAAATATTTAAAATTGAAACTCAACTATCAAACCACTTAAAGCAAAATTCATCCATCTTCCGCAACAGTTTGTCGAGGTGGGCAAATCAAAATATACTTCAGCTCACATAGAGCCAGTGCCTAGTCGAAAATATCACTAGGATCCATTCTCAAACAATCTCCTGCCAGCAAGGACGTGGTACGAGTCCTCTAACCGGCAGTTTCGCCGCCAAATGGCACTGCAGGATAAACGGTTATGATTCGGGGCCCTCTGAACCAGGTGGTCGCCGCCAAATGGCACCATTATATTATGGTTATGGCCAGAGCCCGTATGCTCCCCAATCGCATCAAATCCTTGAGATATGAATCAATAGAATATGATTGATAGGGCACAAAGCCCTCTGTTAGCTAAGGTGGATTCAAATTTGTCCCCTTAGACAAATACCCACCCCGGGTCTACAAGGTACCCTTGGACGAAGCAACCCATGGCTGCCGACAAGGATCCTTCTGTCAGGTTGGGTCGACTACCTCCTCTGACTAAGTAGACCAGGGATCACGATGGCCCGGGACGACGGAACCATGGGATCTTGATCAGGTTTGTCATCCATTCCCCCACCATCCGCTTTAAGTGCAAGATGGTGAAATTTCAATTTTAAATATCAAATTCTCCAACACTTTCAAACCTTCAAATCCTTCAATTTTCCAGTACCCTAAATCCATTGCTGCTACTATATGCCAGATGCACGTATCTATACGTATCTGATTGATGACTAGCCTTAATCGAAAGTTCTCTCTCGTTACCGGGAGGGGTAATTAACTATAGGGGCTTGCGCCTATAGGAAACCAGAACTCAGATCATAAAGTCCTCGCAAAAATGAGGGCGAAATCTCTGGGTAGTGTCTTATCTACTATCTCATCTGCCTTCCAAAATTTACCCCGGAACTTATCCTGTTAAAACTCCCCCCGAAGCAACAGAAAAGCGGGCGGAGGCCGGGGCCGAATTTTTAGAGCCCACAGATTTCTGGCGACTCCGCTGGGGAATGGTTTCTCTTTCCATCTTTGGCTAGTCACCTCAGTGCTACAGTAGCAGCCGTTCTCAACCTAGATTCAAAATTTCGAATCTTTCAAAATGAGCGTTTAAAGAATTAAAATTTTGAATATTCTAAAAAATGATCATTGCATTCATCATGTATTATTGGGATAGCGTGTTTAGCAATATTTTTAAAATTTGTATGATTTTAATTGCTTGCTAATGATTATATGTTTTTGTCTTTTGTTCTGTGCAAGTCTCTGCATTTTGAAAGTGTGGGGTGATGTATCAGATTCTGATTACTAACCCTTACCTTTCATTTGTGCAGATGGATCTACAGAATACTTCATTCACCGTCCAACTGGGACGCGGCGCTAGCATCCAACTAGCAAATGCTATGATCACTACCGGAAATACTGGAGCGACCATCCAGTTCGGTAGCGTTGACTTTCCTGCAGTCGTTGCAAGGACTGCTGCCATTCCTGCTAACGATGCAAGGCGACTCCAACCTACCGGAGCCCCTGCCCGTCATGCACGTCTGCCAGTGCAGCGACCAACCATTGAAGCTTCTACTCGTCATGTGCATCTGCCAGCACAACGACCCGCCGCTGAAAATTCTCGCAAGAGAACATCTGTGTTCGAAAGACTTTCACAGCCTGAGGCTCCGACGGCCAAAAGAGTTGTGACTGGTGGAAGGATTCCTGTGGTAACTGTGAATACCACATCTCTGCCAAATGGGTTACCTACACCCAGAAAGAATGAAGCTGAGGCCTCTTCATCTGGAGAAAAGCGGGCGGAGGCCGGGGCCGAATTTTTGGAGCCCACACTTGGGCAGACACCGGGCAGCGGACAAAGCTTCTCGCGGCAATTTCAGAAGCTGAAGCAGGATAACGCGAGAGGGCGGGCTTCCTCTTTCGGCATCGATTGGCACTTATCCCAAATAAAGGCTCCGAGCAGAGAGGGCTTTTTCCGATTCAACGACTCTCGGTTCAGCCCCATTTTTTTTTGGCACGAGCTCCCTCTCTCTCTCGTCTTGGAGTCTCGGCTGGAACCCCCGCTCCCTGGCCCTCTCGCCCAGTTCGCCAAAGGCTCAGACGGAGCTTCCCCTTGATCTCCTCTTGATTAACAAGTTCCCCTCTCTCGACTCTTGTTCTGCTCAGTTCGCAGGAGTTCCGCCTCCCTCCTCTCTCCCGGCTTCGCAAGGCAACGACGCCCCCGCCTCCTTGTTCGCAAACTCCAGGGAAGCCGCCCCGTCCCAACGACCCCAGCTAGGCCAAACCTCCTTTAGCGAGCTTGCTCTCGCCGCCTTCGACCTCACCAAGTCGAATCCTCCTTAAGCAGGTAATATCTTTCCCTTCCTTCTACTTCTTCTTTGTTCTAGATCTTCTTCTTTCTTCCTATTCTTCTTCTCCTCCTTCTTCTTCCTTTGCCTTCTACATTTCTTTGCCTAGATCCCCTCAAGGATGAGAGGAAGAAGAAAACACGATTTAAATTTTCATAAATTTTTAATGCCTTGAATGGGTTAGTTTTTATCATGTTTATTCTTCTATTGTTATGGAAAGATTTTAAAAGGCAATTGCTCTTGTGTGTTGAGAATATACCCATTTTGAGTTTGAGTTGCTTCCTACTTTGAGTTTCCTTAGAAATGCTAGGTGTGATATAGTAGTTTATGTAAAAAGGATTGTTTTATATCATCCCTTAGGCATCGCATGCTAGATGTTTGGTAAAATGCCTTAAAGGAGTCATCTTCCCCTTTCTACTTCTACTCCTTTCTCCTCTCTTCCTCCCTCCATATGTCTTCAATATGCTTTGATTTGTTTAAAATTAGTAACCTCTGTTATGACATTTGATTACTTCAAAAAAAAAAAGAGATTTCCTTCCTTTCATGAAGGTGCTTTTCCATCTTGGCTTGCTTAGTTCATTGCTTCATTTACAATGTTCACAAGATATTGAGGGGTTTATGAGATGCTTGCATTCTTTTAGAATTATGAGTAGATGGAAGTTTTATTATGTAGAATGGCATTTTAATGCCATAATGTCCTTCTAGTGATCTATGGTTGAACATCCTTACGTTGCCACTTTTACCCTTACTGTCACTATTACAAGGGCTTGTTTCTATTTGGTTGCCCGCTCACATAAACTATTTTCGTTAAACATTTTGTGACGAGATGAAGTAGAGACATCTAGTTGTAGCAAGGTTATGATCACTTTGTTATCATCCATTCATCTTGAAGGTTTTGGAAATCTCCCCTCTCTATGCATGTTATGTTAAAATTGATTTGAAGTGTTGAACTATGCTCGTATTCTCTATCTTTGCTTAACGAACGAGTCAAATGACAACATGATGCATTGCTAAGTAAGTAAAAATATCACTCTCATTTCCTCCTAGTGTAGTTCTTTTTGAGTTAATGTTTCAATATCTCCATATTATAATTGAAATGCATGATTGGTAGAGCTTTGTAGTTGATATCAATTGAAACACTCGTGCAAAGTTGTATGTTTAGTACTAAAGCAAGCTTACGAATTTGGGATCAAAATATGTTCTTGGAGTATTTGATAGCATATAATGTAGAAATTAGAAGCTTATTGGAAAGCAATTATGCATCTCATGTCTTGTATTGATGTTGTGTTGTGATGATGGCGTGCCCTCTTCTTCCGAGTTTTGGGAGCAAAGCAATGACATAGGAATTTGGTTCTCTTCTCTAAACACATTTGATGTATGTATCAAGTTTGAAAGGTCTTGTGCCCTTGGAATTTTACTCTCTTCTATTCATGAATGGCATGAAAGAATGTTGGGTAATTACATATGTGGTTCCCTTTAAATTTTGAGAGATTGCATGCTTTATGTTGAAAAGTTCTATGAGTTTATTGGAGGATTTATCTCACCAGCATGAATAGATATATGATGCATGAATAGATATATGATTGTTATCTTATTCCTCGAATTATTTCTATTTTCTGTTGTTCATTACTTTTAGAGGAAAATCTCTATTTGATAGAATTTATTCCTTGACACAAATTTTTTGAAGCTATGATTTCTATAAAAAAAAGGGGAAGTTATGAGGCATGTTCATAAATTTAAGTTAAGGTTTCTTCTGAAAAGGTCATTGGCATGAAGTATGGAAGAAGGAAATTTGTTGGTAAGCATTGTGTTAGAAAAGCTTTATGAAGTTCCCCTTTTGTTGGAAGATTATATAACTTGTCTCATGGTTTGGAGGAATTTTGGCTTGTTTTATGTCCCAAAGAGCTTGGATTTGTTTTATGTTGAGGAGATTTATGGTTTGTTTTATGCTGGAAAGCCTACGCTTCACCTCATTCTATGGCTTGTCTTGTGTTTAAAAGACTTTTTGGGTGGTTTTATGTTTAAAAAAAAAAAAAGGGGTTATGGTTCATTTTATGATTAAAGGAGCTTCGATTTGTTTTAAGTTGGAAGATTCATGGTCGGCTTTATGATTGGAAAGATCCACGAGTTATTTTATGTAGAAGAATTTCATGAGTTGTATTTATTGGAAAGTTTTGTGAATGTTTTATAGCGGAAAGCTTTACAAGATCTTCTTATTGGAAAGCTTTGCATATATTTATCCCACGATCGAAAAGGTTCTTTTGCATTAGAAAGAGTCGTATTGGATTTTATGTGGCAGGGTTTTATGAGTCGTTTTTCTTGAAGGTCCTATGAGTCGTTTTGAGGATTAAGAATTTTGTGAATGGCTTTGCATTTGGAAGGTTTTGGGAAGCTCTCTAAGTCCCTTTGGAACAAAAGTGAACTCTCATGAATGAATTTTTGTTCTCTCTTTGCATTTGGGTTTTAAGAATGGGTTTTAAGATAAGTGTGAAGTAGAAGCATGTTTGGATTCGATATGAAGGAGTCTGGTTCTGATCTTGAAGCTTGTTTCTTTTCATTACTTTGAGTTTTATATAAACATGACTTAGATAATTGTGTTGAATGTTCTAAATGCTAGTTCGAATCGTGGGGACAGAAAATAGCACCTAATCCTCCTTTCTTTTGCTCATGTTGCATTGAATTAAAGGAAGGAGTGTTTTAAGGGTATGCTTGGCTTTGAATAAGCATGCCCAACCTTAAGGTGCTAACATTTATTTTATTACATCGCCTTTTCATTTTCTTTTTATTTCAGTATCATTGTCTTTCTTTTTGTTTCCTCGCTTTTCTATTACTTGCCTATTTATGTTTTAAAATTAAGTGTTTGCAAAAGTGTGAAAGCCCAAAGGTGCAAAGTGGCTCAACCGGTATACAAGCCCGATAAGAACAAGGTACGTTAATATTTTAATAATGCTTTATCATTTATATAATTAATATTATTTTGCTCTCATGCCACCTTTCCTTTACTTGTCTGTGTTTTGTGAGGTGCATTTGGGAAAGCAAAGGAGAAGGGATCCTTTGGAGTTGCTGTGACGAAGGAGTCTACATAAACAAATCAGTCGCCCCCATTCATTCCGGTGGGGGTGCTACGGGCGGTACCACCAGGTCATAGCCCCCGGTGCTGTAAGTTTCTTAAAACTTAGATAGCCTTTAGGAGCCCATTAGTGTGTACGCCTCCCATCCTTAGGGCCTTGTAGTAACTTCAATACTATTAGGGTCTTTTTGTTTCTTTTAGATCCCTAAACCCATCTATACGTACGAATGTCCAAGAGGGTTAGAAAATGAACCTCATTTCATCTCCTACAATATCGGTGACACCTAAGGACAAAAATATAAGGATAAGTCTTAGATAATATAGACTTAGGAAGCATACTCACTATAGGGTAGAGACATGAAACATAGAGAATTTAGCGACACCTTACCCTAGGATTAGTATATTAGTGCCTAAGTCTAATTAATCACTAATAACAACCAACCTATAATCAAACCTCTAACAAATTGGTAAGAGATCAAACCAAATGCATAAAAGATATCCAACTCCTAATCGAATCATAATCAACCCATACAATCACTAAGAGGGAAAACTTGAACCATAAGAGTGAACTCAGACTAATTAATCCATTAATCATCCCCCTAACCAAATACTAACTAGATGAAATCCACTAAAATCAATTTGAACCTAAAAGTTATAAAATTGGAGAACAAACCTAAAACTAAAACTTTCCTAAAACTCAAACTTTAATCAAACCCTCTTGTAGTTAATCTCATACTTGGCCTAAAACACCCCTAACCTTAAACATTAATGAACCATTGCTTAATCAACAAACCCATAGGGGATTTATTAAAACTTAAGTACAACTTGAACTTTAGAACCTTAATAACTCACCTAAGTTTTAACTACATCATTAATCTAATTCTTTTAGATCAACCAACAAACCCTTAATTAATGATAAATCATTTAATCTGCTTTCTCTTTTAATTTCCAACAAACTAAATTAACTCAACAACATTGGTTACTACTGGGTAATCCAGGCCTACGAGGCTATTAAGTTAGCCCCAAGGAGGGTGAAATAAACCTCACGGCCTCGGTGAGCAACAAAGGTAGTAACCAATTGAACACTAAAATAAAAATTCCTAAAATCAATCTTAACTTGCTAATACTTGCACTTAAACCAAGATTCCCCCTTTACCTTCAATAAATCAAATTACAAATAACTTTAACTGAATTATCCTGCATAGGACACACCTAAAACCACACAGCCTACACACACCTAGATTTGTTTAGTAGGACACGACTCCTAGTTTTAGGTTAGGCCGGTGTTTTCTTTACTTTTGTTTCTGTGATGTGGCGATTTGCATGTGACGCGTGTGCTGGTTGTTTTAGCTCCTTGTGTTAGATTTCTGTGTTGATTTCTGTGATGGTGGTTTTATTTACTGAATTGTCTTTGTAACGTGATGGGCGATAGATTACCCATAGGTTAGAGACGATTTTGATACTGATGATATTTTCTGCAAGTGGCCATGCTCATACAGCGCTAAAAGGGGGCTAAAATAAATAAATCATAAATAACTGTTACAGGTGCTATTAGCTGCTTAGCCCCCAAATAAATAAGAGCATGGCCAAGTGTGGCTGGTTTGAGTATTTTTATTTTCATATATAACTGCGTGGGATGATTGATTTTGATCGCTTAGGATAACCCTGCAGGAGAGTCTAGATTTTTTTTTCTTTTATAATTCTGATGTAATGTATTCATTGTATTGAGTTGTGAAAGTTTATAAAATGGGGCATTTTATGAAAGATCAGGGATCCAAAGGGAAAAGAAAGTCCCATCACAAGGAATTTCTTTTTCATTTGGATATCCTACTGGCGGCGTACTACAAGGAGACTAAGAGAAGGCGATCCACAGGAGGACCAGAAGATGAAGATGAAGATTAAAAATGCCTCATTTTAAAACTTGCGTCGTTCTATAGGATTAGAATCCAGGTTGTTGTCGGTGGAGCCTGGCCACCACTACTTTTTCTGTACTCTGGGATGTATATTGTATGGCACTTGCCATGGACTTTGGACACTCTCTCTTGTGGTTTTTGATGTGATGATTTACTTACTTATTTGCGCAGTAGAAATGGCATGATTTTCATAGGTTTCTTTCTTGCATGTGCATGTGCCTGATTCGCTAGGCTCTTTAGGGATAAAATTCTTCTACTCGTAATTAAAATTAAAATTTTATGAATTAAATAACATAGAAAGATAATGATTTAGGGAATAGCCGGAATCGTCCGGGGTCGCATGCATACAAATGCATCTTCTTTTCCTTGTTTAGACACTTCCCCGCCCGCGGGTAGAGTTCAGATAATCCGACCTATGAGGATGAAGTTCTGAACCTGGGGAAGCCTAGTCTTTCTAAAAATTTATCTTCATAAGCCTTTTTAAAATTTCATGCATTTTTTATTTGGGTATTTAATCAGCACGCATTGCATTAGTAACCAATTGAAATTAAAATTTATATGCATTAGTCTTAGGAGCATCGTACCATACATAAGTTCGGGGTCACTTAGGAAATCTCTCTAGATGTCGACCTCAAATTCCAAAAACTCAGCCATCCACCCATCCTTCATAAAGACCGGATAGCATGGATTTCATACGATTAGGTGGTTTAGCTGGCTTTCCTTTTCAGGCAGGATATAAGTCCAGGATGCATTAGTTAGGACACGGGCCTTAGTGTTGTATGAAACACTAAGCCCACCTTAGATTTAGGATTCAAGGCTACTACACTGGGTGTCTCGTAGTATGCCTCATCGGTGGGTAAGCTCCTTCTCCTTCTGGGGCTATAAACCCTACCTATCCGCGCCATATGGATGGCACCGCTTCTATCTTTCTCTCACGCATGTGGTATGAAGTGATTTCTTTTTTCCAGTTTCCTTCAGTTTGACCGACGAGTGCTCATGTGATCCGTGTATGTTGAAGTAACCGAGTTGAGCCTATCTTTTCCCCTTGATTAGGAAGATCTTAGAAGTTTGCCTACGTGCCAAATCCATTTGAGAGAATAATGTAGTATCCTTAATCGAGAGTTTTCTTAGGCTAAGGTCTAAGATGTAATAAACCACGGGGGCTTGCACCCGTGGGAGACCGATCCCCACATCAAATAAACCCCATCCGAGCTAATGTATCGAGTGGGGGAAATCTCATGACTTTTGGGTTATGCATATTATTATCCCTCGAGGTATGTGAGCGAAAGCCTCTATCCTCCATGGCTAATCATATGTATAATCCCATCTGCCCTCCCATTGGTCTATTTGTGTAGAATGCGAAGGTCTACAATCATTTTGTCCTACGGGATAGTGTGGTCATACCCTTCACATTCTGTTCCCCACAAGTAGAATCCTTTCGGAGATCCACAGATTTCTGGCGACCACGGTGGGACAGGTCTCTCTCTCCATCTTTGGATTATATATTATTCTCTCTTGCGTGTACTCCGGATTTGGTGCTCCTTAGTTAGGTTCCTTCCTTTCTGGCCTGTTTGGCTGTTCCACCCTTTCTTCCTCTCTTTCTTCCTTATCGAATCGTCTGATGCTAATTGTTTCAGTTTGTGTTAGCAGACAGTACGATGGCGTTTCCCGGTCCTTCTGTTACCTTTTGTTTCGGCTCTGACTCGCAGGTGACACTTCCTGAGTCCCTGCTCTCGAGCCTACCTGCAGGAGGGATCACCTTTGGATCCTTCACTGACTCGGCGTACGTCACTCTTGGCGGGCCGACCCCTTCTGAGGCTGCAGCCTTCTCTCCCCCACAAAGGAGAGGGCGTGTAGCCATGCGTCCTTTTGGACGTCCAGTTGCCCGGCAGCCAGCCCGGGCACCTGTTCGTCCCGCTGTTGTTCGTGCGCAGCCAGTGCGCCCCGTGGCTAGGCAGCCAGTGCCTAGGCCACTTCCTGTTCAGCCCGTTCGTCCAGTTGTTAGGCGGCCAGCGCCTACAGCACCTGTTGTTCAGACAGCTCCGGCCCCTCAGCGCCGGCAGCCAGTACTTCCCCTACCTGCTGCCCCGGTAGAGGCTACTCGTGCTCGGGCTTCCCCTCCTCCTTCCTCCTCGAGGAAGAGGGGTGCTCAGGCCGAGCTCCCTCCACCTCCTACCCGTCGGGTTTCAGTTTTCGCTAGGCTTTCTTACCCTGAGACTGCCCAGCAGACCCCGACGACTCTTCCTGCAGTTCCTGTCCCTCCAATTATCCAGTCAGTTGGTTCCGACATAGCGTCGTCCTCCACTTCTGGCCTTGGGAGAAGGGCCCGAAGAAATAGGAATAGGAGGTTGCTTTTAGCAGCACAGGATGCAACAGCCCAGCAGATGGCAGTTTCTGTGGCTCAGCAGGAGCCAGCCCAGCAGCGAGTGGTCCCCTTACAGCGGGAGCCACGTCGACCCGTAGTTCCCCCAGTCCATGATGTAGTAGTTGCACCTGAGATCGACGCAGTCCAGGGAGGACGCTTCTCTCCATTAGTACATAGTGGTGATGAGGAGGACGTCGTCCGCATGGCGGCGGCCCCTCCTGTTACTACTACCCTCCCACGTGCTAGAGTCCCCAAGGACAGTGTTGCGAGAGCCCTCACTCGGAGGATCCGAAGCATTGTCTGTTCGGCACGCGGTAGGGGTCGTATTAGTGAGGAGAGGTTACTCCACCAGATCTCTCAGGTGCATGCGCAGTTACAGAGGCAGTCATTCAGACAGAGTTACCAGTGGCGGAGAGGACAGCCGCCACATCAGCAGCAGATTAGAGCAGTCACCACAGTTAGACCCCAGACTGACAACCCTACAGTCGGATGACGCCCACGTCGGCATGGACGCCGCCCGGGGCGAGATGTTGTTCAGCCCCAGCTTGGTTCAGTAGTTGTTGTTCCACCCGCGCAGTTGGATGTCCCTACTGGGTCCCGTAGCAGTAGATGGGTTTGGAGGCGTCGGCAGGTGGACCCACCTGTCGAGACAGAGCAGACGGTTGGGACCATTGAGCGTGTTGATACATTCCCTTCAGGATCAGCAGCAGTTCCAATGGCTTGTGAGGAGGTGGCAGATGTTCAGGAGGATGTTTCTTTGAGTAGTACCCCAGCTCGAGCGGAGCCAGTTTCTGTTCTTAGCCCCCATAGGATCACTTCTCCTATGGATCCATACATCGATGCCCTTTGTCAGGCCTTCTCCGGTGAGGACTTTCTCGGAGAAGAGTCAGAAGAGGACATCCCCATCCACAGAGTTTGTGTTGTCACGAGACGGGGTGTTTCAGATGAGCATATAGAGCAGTATGATGGAGTAGAGGAGCAGGGGGAGGCAGATGTACCTTCCACCTCAGCGTTAGGTGGACCTCCCCGATCGGTAGATACGGATGCCACAGTTTTGCAGCTACAGACCCAGATGGCGGAGATGGCTAGAGTTATGGCGGCGATGATCGCCCAGTTGACAGCGTTGGGGGCTACACCCCAAGTCATGGATGTAGGTACTCCTACTACATCCAGGGATGAGCCAGCAGTACCACAGGCGGTAGTACCAGAGCCTGTGAGAGTGGACAGAGTTCAGAGGACAGTCCCAGTACCACCCCCAGCAGTACAGTTCAGTGTGCCAGTTCAGAGTCAGTCAGTTCAGTTGTCACCAGGACAGATCCAGGACATTATTGCACAGAAAGTTGAGCAAGCTATCTCTTCTAAGAAGTCTGGGGATTTAGTCAGTAGAGGTCGTCCGTACCCTATAGAGTATGAGCGGGAGCCATACCCCGCAGGTTTTGTCCCTCCTCGTTTTAGGGTGTTTGATGGGTTAGAGAACCCAAGACAGCATGTGGCTCAATACCGGGCCATATGTTGCAACATTGGAGGGAACGATGCATTGATGCTGAGGTTGTTTGTTAGTAGTTTGGTGGGAGTGGCATTTGAGTGGTATGCCGATCTCCCCAACGATTCAGTGCATACATTTGCTGAGTTGGAACAGTTGTTCATTCAGAGGTTCATTAGTACTGAGCACAGAGTGACAGTTGGTGAGCTGGTAGTGGCCAGACAGCGTCCCCACGAGACTCTACCTAACTACATTGTTAGGTGGAGGAACCTTAGTCTCCAGTGTGAGCCTCAGTTGCAGGAGCAGCATGCAGTTGAGATTCTATTGAAGAACATAGATGGTCCTATCGCTCCATACCTGAAGGGTTTTAGCATTCGAACCTTTCAGAAGTTGTTAACCAAGGTCACTAGTTTGCAGGACAGCATACCCGCTGCAGTCCCTCCTAAGGTTGAGAGTCAACCCCCGCGTAGACCTCAGCGTCAAGAGTTTTCAGGGGCACCAGCTCCTAGGAAGGTGGAAGTGCATAGTGCCTACGAGTCTCAGGATAGGGGCAAGAGGCCCATGGTCAGTTCAGTGTCGCATCGTCCACCAGCACCCCTTCCACGACCACAGTTTCAGCCTAGACCACAGATGCCACCACCGGCACAGCCTCCTGTACAGTTTCAGTCACGACCCCAGACTCAGCAATTTACACCTCCCCACAGGACTCCTGAGAAGCAGCAATACCTACAGGAGAAGCTTAGCAAAGAATACCCCTTTAAAAGGGAGAGTGTGAAGAAAATATTTAAGTTCCTTGTTAAGAAGAATATTCTGATATTTCCAACCAATAGGAAGGTGGAAGAAGAGGGTCAGACAGATCATCCGCTGTATTGTCCTTTCCATAGGCATATTGGGCATGTGATTGAGGATTGCTATGTGTTCAAAGATAGAGTGGAGAGCCTTATGGCTAATGGAGAGATCCATCTACAGGACAGTGATCTAGTTCAGCCCCGAGGTAAGGTTGCTCAGATAGTTCAGATGGTTACAGACACCAGGCAGTGTGACAGTCAGTGTGATGGTCAGAGCAGTGGTAGTAGAGTACCCCTTAGTTCTGGGGAGGAGTGGCAGATTGCACTCTCTCGCAAGACAAGGGGTATGATCAGACGAGCAGTTCAGAGTTCAGAGGCAGTTGAGAAGAGGCCTCCACAAGCCAAGTTGACAGTTGCCAGCCCAGTTACTCCGCTAGTTTCTTTCTCTTCTCCTTCTGTTATAGTGCCTACTGAGCACATTTCTCCTACTTCTTGTACTAGAAAGATGTATGAAAGAGAAAAATTTGGTGTAACCTCTGAGGGGAAGACGGGGTCTCTTCCAGCACTTACGCTGAAGGATTTCGTTCTCCCTTCTATTGATGATGAATTAATGGAAGAGGATGATTCTGGCTACTTCTGGTCTTTTTCTTCTAGTTCTACTTTTTCTGGCACTCGTTCTTTTCATGCTTTAGTTATTTCTGGTGATGACAATGATCCTTCATATGGAGAAGGATTTGAGTGCGAAGAACCTGTGTTCACCATTCCTGAAGGAGGTTGTTACATGGATTCTGGAGATGAGTCCGAGAACACACTCCAATCTCTTTTTGTAGAGCCAACACAAGCCATGACCTCTGAACCAAATGAGTCTCTGGTTGAGCTTGACTCAGCGCAGGAGATCCAGTTGCGTTCAGGGAAAGTCCTTCCACCAAAAATGGCTAAAAATAATAAAGAAAAAGATAGAAACATCATTACCCAACAGGATGATCCTATCCCTCCTCCTCAAGCACCGGCGAAAGAGAAGGGAAAAGGCCCTCAGTTGGATGTTGATTACAATGTGTTGGCACATTTGAGAAAAATTCCATCTCTTCTTAGTGTTTACGATGCACTTATGATGTCTCCTGACTTGAGAGAAACTTTGGTGAAAGCTTTACTTGAGCCAGAATCTTATCAAGCCTTCTTTGCCACTGAGTCTATTAAGGATGCATGCTATTTGAGAGAGATGCCATGCATTACCTTTTCAGATCAGGATCTGCTCTTAGGGACTTCTGAGCACAACCGTCCCTTGTATGTCACCGCTGAAGTAAATGGTTATGAGTTGAACAGGGTCCTCATTGACCAAGGTGCTTCAGTCAATATCCTTAACTATGAGACTCTAAAGAGCATTTCCCTTGGTCATTTGAAACTAACCTCAGACAAGATTATGTTGAAAGGTTTCAATGATCAAGGACAACGTGCTCTAGGGGCCATTACCCTGCCTCTAAAGTTTGGAGATCTTCTAACTGAGGCTAAGTTTCATGTTATCGAAGCGTATACCTCATACAAGGCTCTCTTAGGAAGGCCTTGGATTCATGAACATGGGATGGTGCCCTCTACGTTACACCAGTGCATAAAGTATATGAGGAATGATGTAGAGTTCTCCATTCCTGGAGATACTCAACCTTTTTCCGTGCATGAAGTCTCAATTTACGATGACGCTGAGCATTACATGCCTCGAAAGGCTCACAAACCTCCCATTGCCCAGTCACCAGTGATACCTGCCAGTGTTGTACAGGGTCCTATGCAGTTACTTGCACAGGGTCCTATACGGCCACTAGTACAGGGTCCTTCACAGGTTTGTATTGAGGCAAATCCTTCCACTGCAGATCCTGTCGGATCTTCCTTTCAGTTTGCAGTCAGGTACGATGTTCCCCCTAGTAGAGGTAGGGGATGGCGGGATAGAGGTCGAGGTAGAGAGTCAGTTCGCCCTCCGAGGAACTTTGACACTCGAGTTCCCCCTCCCTCACACCTTTATACTTCCTCTTTGACTGTTGAGTCCGATTCTGATGATGAGATGATCGAAGCTCCTCGTCATTCAGCTCCCTCACCTGCCTTTAGTGTTGCTGATTATAGCGCATATCCTACATTCCGTAGGTATCTGATACCTAAAGGCGGTTTAGTCGTTGATAGTAGCTCAGACGATGATGTAGATGTCAGACGTCAGACTACTAGCCGACAATCCCTCTCTCGTCAGATGTATGGGATGAGAGTCAAGGAATCTCCTCTTCAACCCTCCCTGACACCTTCCACTAGTGCTCGTGGCGCACTACACTCTGACGGTCGCTCTGTACAAGAGTTGCACACCCTCTATATGCCGCCACAGCCCGGTTGGCATGCGTCACTGTTCCACAGTGTAGGTACCCCACAGACCACTGACATACAGGGTCCTGTAGAGTCCACTGAGAGTGGTGAAGTCTTGCTGGTCCCCCGATACTTTTCCCCTTTCGTGGATAGTTATGCCGAGCGGGGTCTTGTCTCTTCAACCTGGTCTGAGGGGCAAGCCCTACAGCAAGCCCGTATTTGGTGAACTGATCTCCCTCAAACTCAGCAGGGTCTAGGCTATTTTGAGAAAGATCAGTTTCCCTCGGCCAACATCCGTGTCACCTCCCATTCTCACCCGGTTGTTTCCATCTCTGATGATGAAGACCCGGATGAGACGGAGGACGGGATCCTTGATGCTCCACGAGAGTTTGAAGATGGCGTTACTTCTGCCATGGACGAACTAAAGGAGATCAATTTGGGTACTGAATCGGATCCTCGACCCATCTTTTATAGTGCTTTGTTATCCGATTCAGAGGCCCAAGAGTATATTGAACTCATATCTGAGTTTAGAGATTGCTTTGCCTGGAACTATACTGGGATGCCTGGTCTAGATCCAGAAGTAGCAATCCATAAGTTGGCCATTAAGTCTGATGCAGTCCCTGTTAAACAGTCACCTCGTAGGATGAGGTTAGAGATTGAGCAACAGGTGATCGCTGAGACTAAGAAGCTTATAGAAGCTGATTTTATTCGGGAAGAGAAGTATCCCACTTGGCTTGCCAATGTTGTTCCTGTCCAGAAGAAGAGTGGTCAGATCCGTGTCTGTATAGACTTCCGTGATTTGAATAAGGCATGTCCTAAGGATGATTTTCCTCTCCCCATTCCCGAGTTGATGGTTGACATTACTTCATCTCATAGCATTTTCTCCTTCATGGATGGTTCATCTGGTTACAATCAGATAAAGATGGCCCCTGAAGATGAGAGATTCACTGCTTTTCGCACCCCTATCGGTGTGTTCTGCTACAAGGTGATGCCCTTTGGCCTTAAGAATGCCGGGGCCACCTATCAGCGTGCTATGACTGTCATTTTTGATGAGCTGATTCATGAGCAAGTAGAATGTTATGTGGATGATCTAGTAGTCAAAAGCAAGGTCCGTAGTGATCACCTTCGAGATCTACGAATCATTTTTGAGCGCCTGTGCAAGCATAGTTTGAAGATGAATCCCCTAAAATGCGCATTTGGTGTTACCGCGGGGAAGTTTCTTGGTTTCATTGTTCGCTATCGTGGCATTGAGATTGATCCCTCCATGATCAAGGCCATAGTAGATTTGAAACCCCCCAAGAGTCTTACCCAGTTGAGGTCCTTTCAGGGTAAGCTTGCTTTCTTACGGAGATTTATCTCCAATCTTGCTGGTAGATGTCATCCGTTTGCTGCTCTAGCAAAGAAGGATGCCCACTTTCATTGGGATAGGAAGTGTCAGGAGGCCTTTGAGAGCATAAAGCGCTACTTGACAAGTCCCCCTGTGTTAGCTGCACCCATCCCTGGTAGACCTTTGATTCTTTATACTACGGCCTTGGATGAGTCACTTGGCGCACTCTTAGCTCAAGAAAATGAAGAAGATAAAGAAAACGCCTTATACTACCTTAGCAGGCGTTTGATTCCTGCAGAGCTAAAATATCCGGTGATGGAAAAGCAATGTTTGGCTTTGATTTTTGCTGTGCAGAAGCTTAGACACTACATGCTCTCACACAAGATTAGTCTAATTTCTAGAGTCAACCCTTTGCAGTATTTGATGACCCGTCCGACTTTGTCAGGTCGTCTCGCACGTTGGTCTATGATCTTACTGCAGTTTGACATTACCTTTGTCCCTCAGCGGGTCGTCAAAGGACAGGCTCTAGCTGACTTTCTGGCTGCCCACCCGATTCCTGCAGATTCTCCACTTAATGATGATTTACCTGATGAACTAGTCATGAGTGTGGAAGAACAGGAGTCCCCTACTTGAGAGTTTTATTTTGATGGAGCATCTTCTATCAAATCACTACGTCCTTACGAGACTCACGTGGTTAGGGTAGGTTTGGGGTTAGTCTTTGTGTCTCCTGAAGGTCACACCCTTCGTTTCTCTTACAGTCTTTCAGAACCTCGTACTAACAATGAAGCTGAGTACGAAGCTTTGATTTTGGGACTGGAGTTGGCCATTCAGATGAATATTGTGCTGGTAAAGATCTTTGGCAATTCCTAACTAATTATTAATCAAGTGGCTGGAATCTTCAAAGTTCTCAAACCCGAGCTCTTGCCTTATCACAATAGGGCAATGGAACTTCTATGCTTAATCCCTGAGGTAACTTTAGTTAGAGTCCCTCGATCTGAGAATGGTAAAGCGAATGCACTAGCTAAACTTGCTAAGGAGTTGGCTGACCCAACTGGAAATCCGGTGTCTATCATTGTCCAGTATCGTCAGGCCTTATGCTCTGCAGACTTATCCCTTTCTCCTGATCAGACCCTTACAGTGTTTGCTGTTGAGGAAGAGTTAGATTGGAGAATCCCTTTTGTGGAATATTTGAAGCATGGTAGACTCCCAGATGAGCGTTCTCTTGCCACCCAAATTAGAAAGAGAGCTTTATCATTCTCCTACGTGAATGAAACGTTGTATCGACGCTCATTTGACCAAATGTGGTTACGTTGCCTCAACAATGAGGAAGCTCGTAAGGTCATGGGCGAGATACACGAGGGACTTTGTGGTGCCCATCAGTCCGGACCTAAGATGAAAGTCAGAATTAAACGCCTCGGTTATTACTGGCTAACTATGATTCATGATTGTATGGAGCACGCTAAGAGGTGCCATCAGTGCCAGATCCATAGCACTGTTATTCACCAACCCCCTAATCCGTTGCACCCCACTGTGTCTTCTTGGCCTTTTGAGAGCTGGGGTACGAATGTAGTGGGTCCTATTGACCCTCCTTCCTCTAGAGGTCATAGGTTTATTCTAGCTGCTACTGATTACTTCTCTAAGTGGGCAGAAGCCATCCCACTCAAGGAAGTTAAATCAGAAGATGTGATGCGCTTCTTCCGCGATCACGTTGTCTACCGTTTTGGCGTCCCGTGCCGTATAATCTCGGATAACGGCCCGTCATTTAGAAGCACCAAAATTGCTAGGTTCGCCCGCCGCCATAACATCAACTGGCGTTATTCTTCGATTTATTATCCTAGGGCCAATGGTTTAGCTGAAGCATTCAATAAAACTTTGGTCCAGTTGATAAGAAAAATACTTGCAGCAAATAAAAGAGAGTGGCACGACAAATTGCCTGAAGCTTTGTGGGCTTATAGGACTACATACCGTACTCCTACGCAGTCCACCCCATATGCTCTAGCTTTTGGGGTTGAAGCTGTCCTCCCACTTGAGGTTGAGCTCCCTTCACTGCGTGTAGCAGTCAGCCATAATCTCTCTCATGAAGATAATGCCCGACTACGGTTGGAATAACTTGACGGTTTAGAAGAGCTCCGTCTACAAGCTCATCAGAACCTTAAGTTATATCAAGCCCGCATGGCCCAAGCGCATGATCGCCTCGTCCGACCTCGTGCTTTTCGGGTCGGTGACTTAGTTCTTGTCTTGCGTAGGCCTATCATCTCGCATCGTCGTCGAGGTGGTAAGTTTGAGCCTATTTGGGAAGGGCCCTTCACCGTAGAACAAGTATATGAAGGTGGCTCGTACCTGTTAGTTGATGTGAATGATGTTCACCCCATTCCTGTCATCAACGGTCAGTACTTGAGAAAGTACTACACTTAAGTTTGCACATCACAAGGGGGCACCCCTCCGCCACCTGTAAATATCCCTCTGTATAGATATAGCTCGAAAGGATTTCCTCTACTTTTCGGCAGTCCATGGCCACGACGATTTGTCCTCTACCACGTGATGTTCGTCATGCAAAGTATGAGGTTACCCTTAAAGGTTGTACATAAATACACCGTAGGGATATGTGTGCTCACGTTCATGCCCGCCAACCACCTTGGTGTTACTGCATGAAATCTCTTTTTAGTGTCGCCGAGGGTTAATCCCTCCCCAGTTTCACTTGTTACCTCCAAGTGTGGTCTGGGGTATCAAAACTACCAATTCAAATTCCCTATGTGATATGATAATGGGTCCATACCCCACCTATGTCAGTTGGGTGGTGAGGTTGACACGTCATCATAATGTGAATTTCATTCATCTACATTTCTTACTGCGATAGCTGGGCTCCCCAGATCGTTCACATAAGTTGAATGTGGCCTGGGTTATCAAAGCCAATACGCTACTCCTTTAAGACCCTGTGTATAATTTCTCTCTCCCCAGTTATATTCATGTGGCGAATATGGCCTAGGTTATCAAAGCCAACCACATCTCTCTCTCTTTGTGTTCCAATTATTAGAGGATATTTCATACTAGGGATAACTCATGGATACGGTAAACATTCCCTCTACCATGTGGTATTTTCGACAGTATGAAGTATACTTAATCTATAATTGTGAACATAGTATGAAAATATGTAAAATATGATGTTAAAAGAGAGGGAAGCTCTTAGTCGAGCAGAATCGGTTGCCCTTGTCACAGGTGGAACCCGGTTCTACGCTCCAAGAGCCCAAGTTCCTCCAAACTTCTCTCTTTGTTTCCCTTCTTCGAAGCATCTCTATTATTGCTTAGGAGATGGCATTGTGTTCATTTCTGGTACTCTGCCCTTATCGCACAGATGTGTTTTCCCTACCTATGATGTGGTACATCTTGCTCCAGATGTTGACATCATTCCTTGGTGGATTCAGATATTATGGCAGAAAGTCAATCCTTTACCTCCTACTGCGACATGATTTCCCCATTAAGATATAGTCCTTAGTTGTGAGGGCGATCTTCTTGGGATGTATAAATGTTGCTTGCATCCCGCACAGGGTCCCATCAGCCAGTATGGGTGTTACCACTGTGATTCTTTGGTAACTGTTGATCCTCGACATAATTGTTGTTCTTAGTGGCGAGTGTGTCCCCTCGCCATTCCAATTGCCCTTTCCTTAATATGAGATCACTTCCTACTTTACTATTTGTATGTTCGTCTCCGTTCAGGGAGATGTACATTGTTTGATTACTTTATTGTGGATGATTCTACTTTTGCCTAAGAGATTCTACTTACATTTTTGGATTACTCATGGCCACGACGATTTGTCCTCTACCATGTGGTAGCTAAAATGCAAGCTCAGGATTTCTTAGATAATGAATCATTTGAGATTCTTCCCCTTACTTCTCTCCCCCCTCACGTCACTATGCATGTGTGCATTAGGTGAATGGTGAGGTGGTGGTGACTCCTTGTTTTGCCGTGTTCGAACTTGGTCAGGCAAACATGGAGTTGTCCCATTCACTGTTTTCGAATTTGGTCAGGTGAATGTTGGACTCTTTTTTTTCTCTTTTGTCCTGCCATTTTCGAATTTGGTCAGGAGGACATTAGATTCTTGGGATGCTCTTTACATGCCGTTTTCGAATTTGGTCAAGTATGTATTGAGTAGGTTCTTTGTTCACCATTTTCGAATTTGGTCAGGTGGATATTGAACTATTCTCATTCGTCGTTTTCGAATTTGGTCAGATGGATGTTGAATTCCCCTTCTCTTTCACTCTTTGTTTCGCCGTTTTCGAATTTGGTCAGGCAAACATTGAGTCGTCCCATTCACTATTTTCGAATTTGGTCAGGTGAATGTTGGACTTTTTCTCTTTTATCCCGCTGTTGCGAATACGGTCAGGCGGACATTAGACTTCTGGGAAGCTTGTCACACATCGTTTTTGAATTTGGTCAGGTGTGTGATGAGTTGATCTTTGTCCACTGTTTTCGAATACAGGTCAAGTGGATATCGAACTGTTTTCCATTCGTCATTTTCAAATTTGGTCAGACGAATGCCGAATTTCTCCTTTCGGTTGGGTGCCCGACAGAGTCCCTGGGAGGCATACTTCACCACCTCTTCATTCCCCCTATTTTTTTTTATTTCCTGCTTGGGGGTTGTTGAGTTTTCTTCACTCTTTGTTTCGCCATTTTCGAATTAGGTCAGGCAAACATTGAGTCGTCCCATTCACCGTTTTCGAATTTGGTTAGGTGAGTGTTGGACTTTCTCTCTTTTGTCCCGTCGTTTTCGAATTTGGTCAGGCGGACATTAGATCCTGGGATGCTCTTTACACTCCGTTTTTGAATTTGGTCAGGTGTGTATTGAGTAGGTTCTTTATTCACTATTTTCGAATTTGGTCAGGTGGATATTGAATTATTCTCATTCGTCGTTTTCGAATTTGGTCAGATGAATGTTGAATTCCCTCTCTCTTTCCTCTTTGTTCCACCGTTTTTGAATTCGGTCAGGCGAACATTGAGTTATCTCCCTTCGCCGTTTTCTAATACGGTCAGGCGAATGTGGGAACCCCTCTCCCTTTCTCTATTCTGCTGTTGCGAGGTGGCAAGGCAGATAGATGATTTCCTTTATGTTACTTATGCTTCCTTCTCACTTCTCTTTGATTGTGATCCTCTATTATTTCAAATTTGAGCAAATGATTATTGATTTCTTTATTCTCGTATCGTCTTGGACATGTGTTCTAAGTGATCGTCGAATTTTCTTTACCCCTTTGTATTGTGGCTTTGACTCGTTCATATGAGTATGAGAGCCCTTTCCCTTCTCATATCCGGTTGTTTCAATGTGATTAGACGGATAGCTGAGCTCTCTTTCTTTGATTTTCTCCCTTGTTGGTTTAGTGGGCGTCGAGTCTTCTTCATTCGCTATTTCGAGTTGACCAGGTTAGTGTGGGGCCTTCTTTCTCTCCTTTGTCTCACCATGCTTGGCATGATTGAGTGGGCATTATAAGAGTGAATGATTATTGCATGACTGTATGAGCAATGCCTGATTTCATGACTATTGCATGATCGTGTGAACCATAGTGTGATTACATGATCGTCGTATAGTTATTACATGATTGTTTATATATCGTATGGTTTAATGATTATTAGGTAACTAGATAATTACTGTATGACCGTATGAATATCACATGATTACGTATGTGATTTGATTGTGCATTATCGGATGATAGCATCACTATCATATGATTTGATGATGAGATTCTTATAACCTAACTGTGTGGTAGTTCTGTGGTTATGTAAGTATTATGCGATCTAATGATGATTGTGTGACTGAGTGATCATTTCATAGTCGCAGGCTTGGGTGCCCATTGCATGATTGTGTGATCATAACATGGTGAGATATTTACTGTATGATTGTTGTGTGATTGCTTGTCTCTTGAATTCCAGGAATTGAGTGTAGGGTTGCATCTTCCCATTGGGTTTGGTGGTGCGTTGTTGGGTTGCATCTCCCTAGAGCTAGGGAGGTTAACGCCAACACGTACGGTTCACTTGTCGTTCGCCGCACCTGTTGGGGGTCCGTTTGTTGACCTCGTTTTCTACATTTAGACTATCGAGCATGTTAGTTATTGTCCGATTGGGTTGAATTTGGGCCCAAGTGGACTCGATTGTGTTTGATCGACTCAATCGAGCCGCAACGAGCTGAGTTCAAGTCGAATCGGCCCCAATTAGAATTTTGATTTCAAATGGACTCGAGTCGAATCGAATTTGACTCGATTGCACTCGATTGATCTCGATCAATGCATATTGATTTGCGTCGAGCCTAATTTGATTTCAACTAATGTCAATTTTATGTTTAATTTCATATATGAGCAAATTGATTAAAGTGGATCAAACCAAAATTGACTCAAATTGAGTCAAATGCGAACTCAAATCTAGTCTGATCTAGCCCGATTTAATTCTATTAGAATTTGTGCGACTTTATTAATATTTCAAATTAATTTCTTAAAACTAGAAATCACGTCGACGGCTACGGTCAAACGAAATTTCTTTCGTTTCAGCCAGAATCCCGCAATTCAAAAGATTTATGTGGCTTGGGCAGACACCGGGCAGCGGACAAAGCTTCTCGCGGCAATTTCAGAAGCTGAAGCAGGATAACGCGAGAGGGCGGGCTTCCTCTTTCGGCATCGACTGGCACTTATCCCAAATGAAGGCTTCGAGCAGAGAGGGCTTTTTCCGATTCAACGACTCTCGGTTCAGCCCCATTTTTTTTTGGCACGAGCTCCCTCTCTCTCTCGTCTTGGAGTCTCGGCTGGAACCCCCGCTCCCTGGCCCTCTCGCCCAGTTCGCCAAAGGCTCAGACGGAGCTTCCCCTTGATCTCCTCTTGATTCGCAAGTTCCCCTCTCTCGACTCTTGTTCTGCTCAGTTCGCAGGAGTTCCGCCTCCCTCCTCTCTCCCGGCTTCGCAAGGCAACGACGCCCCCGCCTCCTTGTTCGCGAACTCCAGGGAAGCCGCCCCATCCCAACGACCCCAGCTAGGCCAAACCTCCTTTGGCGAGCTTGCTCTCGCCGCCTTCGACCTCACCAAGTCGAATCCTCCTTAAGCAGGTAATATCTTTCCCTTCCTTCTACTTCTTCTTTGTTCTAGATCTTCTTCTTTCTTCCTATTCTTCTTCTCCTCCTTCTTCTTCCTTTGCCTTCTACATTTCTTTGCCTAGATCCCCTCAAGGATGAGAGGAAGAAGAAAACACGATTTAAATTTTCATAAATTTTTAATGCCTTGAATGGGTTAGTTTTTATCATGTTTATTCTTCTATTGTTATGGAAAGATTTTAAAAGGCAATTGCTCTTGTGTGTTGAGAATATACCCATTTTGAGTTTGAGTTGCTTCCTACTTTGAGTTTCCTTAGAAATGCTAGGTGTGATATAGTAGTTTATGTAAAAAAGGATTGTTTTATATCATCCCTTAGGCATCGCATGCTAGATGTTTGGTAAAATGCCTTAAAGGAGTCATCTTCCCCTTTCTACTTCTACTCCTTTCTCCTCTCTTCCTCCCTCCATATGTCTTCAATATGCTTTGATTTGTTTAAAATTAGTAACCTCTGTTATGACATTTGATTACTTCAAAAAAAAAAAAGAGATTTCCTTCCTTTCATGAAGGTGCTTTTCCATCTTGGCTTGCTTAGTTCATTGCTTCATTTACAATGTTCACAAGATATTGTGGGGTTTATGAGATGCTTGCATTCTTTTAGAATTATGAGTAGATGGAAGTTTTATTATGTACAATTGCATTTTAATGCCATAATGTCCTTCTAGTGATCTATGGTTGAACATCCTTACGTTGCCACTTTTACCCTTACTGTCACTATTACAAGGGCTTGTTTCTATTTGGTTGCCCGCTCACATAAACTATTTTCGTTAAACATTTTGTGACGAGATGAAGTAGAGACATCTAGTTGTAGCAAGGTTATGATCACTTTGTTATCATCCATTCATCTTGAAGGTTTTGGAAATCTCCCCTCTCTATGCATGTTATGTTAAAATTGATTTGAAGTGTTGAACTATGCTCGTATTCTCTATCTTTGCTTAACGAACGAGTCAAATGACAACATGATGCATTGCTAAGTAAGTAAAAATATCACTCTCATTTCCTCCTAGTGTAGTTCTTTTTGAGTTAATGTTTCAATATCTCCATATTATAATTGAAATGCATGATTGGTAGAGCTTTGTAGTTGATATCAATTGAAACACTCGTGCAAAGTTGTATGTTTAGTACTAAAGCAAGCTTACGAATTTGGGATCAAAATATGTTCTTGGAGTATTTGATAGCATATAATGTAGAAATTAGAAGCTTATTGGAAAGCAATTATGCATCTCATGTCTTGTATTGATGTTGTGTTGTGATGATGGCGTGCCCTCTTCTTCCGAGTTTTGGGAGCAAAGCAATGACATAGGAATTTGGTTCTCTTCTCTAAACACATTTGATGTATGTATCAAGTTTGAAAGGTCTTGTGCCCTTGGAATTTTACTCTCTTCTATTCATGAATGGCATGAAAGAATGTTGGGTAATTACATATGTGGTTCCCTTTAAATTTTGAGAGATTGCATGCTTTATGTTGAAAAGTTCTATGAGTTTATTGGAGGATTTATCTCACCAGCATGAATAGATATATGATGCATGAATAGATATATGATTGTTATCTTATTCCTCGAATTATTTCTGTTTTCTGTTGTTCATTACTTTTAGAGGAAAATCTCTATTTGATAGAATTTATTCCTTGACACAAATTTATTGAAGCTATGATTTCTATAAAAAAAAAGGGGAAGTTATGAGGCATGTTCATAAATTTAAGTTAAGGTTTCTTCTGAAAAGGTCATTGGCATGAAGTATGGAAGAAGGAAATTTGTTGGTAAGCATTGTGTTAGAAAAGCTTTATGAAGTCCCCTTTTGTTGGAAGATTATATAACTTGTCTCATGGTTTGGAGGAATTTTGGCTTGTTTTATGTCCCAAAGAGCTTGGATTTGTTTTATGTTGAGGAGATTTATGGTTTGTTTTATGCTGGAAAGCCTACGCTTCACCTCATTCTATGGCTTGTCTTGTGTTTAAAAGACTTTTTGGGTGGTTTTATGTTTAAAAAAAAAAAAAAGGGGGTTATGGTTCATTTTATGATTAAAGGAGCTTCGATTTGTTTTAAGTTGGAAGATTCATGGTCGGCTTTATGATTGGAAAGATCCACGAGTTATTTTATGTAGAAGAATTTCATGAGTTGTATTTATTGGAAAGTTTTGTGAATGTTTTATAGCGGAAAGCTTTACAAGATCTTCTTATTGGAAAGCTTTGCATATATTTATCCCACGATCGAAAAGGTTCTTTTGCATTAGAAAGAGTCGTATTGGATTTTATGTGGCAGGATTTTATGAGCCGTTTTGCTTGAAGGTCCTATGAGTCGTTTTGAGGATTAAGAATTTTGTGAATGGCTTTGCATTTGGAAGGTTTTGGGAAGCTCTCTAAGTCCCTTTGGAACAAAAGTGAACTCTCATGAATGAATTTTTGTTCTCTCTTTGCATTTGGGTTTTAAGAATGGGTTTTAAGATAAGTGTGAAGTAGAAGCATGTTTGGATTCGATATGAAGGAGTCTGGTTCTGATCTTGAAGCTTGTTTCTTTTCATTACTTTGAGTTTTATATAAACATGACTTAGATAATTGTGTTGAATGTTCTAAATGCTAGTTCGAATTGTGGGGACAGAAAATAGCACCTAATCCTCCTTTCTTTTACTCATGTTGCATTGAATTAAAGGAAGGAGTGTTTTAAGGGTATGCTTGGCTTTGAATAAGCATGCCCAACCTTAAGGTGCTAACATTTATTTTATTACATCGCCTTTTCATTTTCTTTTTATTTCAGTATCATTGTCTTTCTTTTTGTTTCCTCGCTTTTCTACTACTTGCCTATTTATGTTTTAAAATTAAGTGTTTGCAAAAGTGTGAAAGCCCAAAGGTGCAAAGTGGCTCAACCGGTATACAAGCCCGATAAGAACAAGGTACGTTAATATTTTAATAATGCTTTATCATTTATATAATTAATATTATTTTGCTCTCATGCCACCTTTCCTTTACTTGTCTGTGTTTTGTGAGGTGCATTTGGGAAAGCAAAGGAGAAGGGATCCTTTGGAGTTGCTGTGACGAAGGAGTCTACATAAACAAATCAGTCGCCCCCATTCATTCCGGTGGGGGTGCTACGGGCGGTACCACCAGGTCATAGCCCCCGGTGCTGTAAGTTTCTTAAAACTTAGATAGCCTTTAGGAGCCCATTAGTGTGTACGCCTCCCATCCTTAGGGCCTTGTAGTAACTTCAATACTATTAGGGTCTTTTTGTTTCTTTTAGATCCCTAAACCCATCTATACGTACGAATGTCCAAGAGGGTTAGAAAATGAACCTCATTTCATCTCCTACAATATCGGTGACACCTAAGGACAAAAACATAAGGATAAGTCTTAGATAATATAGACTTAGGAAGCATACTCACTATAGGGTAGAGACATGAAACATAGAGAATTTAGCGACACCTTACCCTAGGATTAGCATATTAGTGCCTAAGTCTAATTAATCACTAATAACAACCAACCTATAATCAAACCTCTAACAAATTGGTAAGAGATCAAACCAAATGCATAAAAGATATCCAACTCCTAATCGAATCATAATCAACCCATACAATCACTAAGAGGGAAAACTTGAACCATAAGAGTGAACTCAGACTAATTAATCCATTAATCATCCCCCTAACCAAATACTAACTAGATGAAATCCACTAAAATCAATTTGAACCTAAAAGTTATAAAATTGGAGAACAAACATAAAACTAAAACTTTCCTAAAACTCAAACTTTAATCAAACCCTCTTGTAGTTAATCTCATACTTGGCCTAAAACACCCCTAACCTTAAACATTAATGAACCATTGCTTAATCAACAAACCCATAGGGGATTTATTAAAACTTAAGTACAACTTGAACTTTAGAACCTTAATAACTCACCTAAGTTTTAACTACATCATTAATCTAATTCTTTAAGATCAACCAATAAACCCTTAATTAATGATAAATTATTTAATCTACTTTCTCTTTTAATTTCTAACAAACTAAATTAACTCAACAACATTGGTTACTACTGGGTAACCCAGGCCTACGAGGCTATTAAGTTAGCCCCAAGGAGGGTGAAATAAACCTCACGGCCTCGGTGAGCAACAAAGGTAGTAACCAATTGAACACTAAAATAAAAATTCCTAAAATCAATCTTAACTTGCTAATACTTGCACTTAAACCAAGATTCCCCCTTTACCTTCAACAAATCAAATTACAAATAACTTTAACTGAATTATCATGCATAGGACACACCTAAAACCACACAGCCTACACACACCTAGATTTGTTTAGTAGGACACGACTCCTAGTTTTAGGTTAGGCCGGTGTTTTCTTTACTTTTATTTCTGTGATGTGGCGATTTGCATGTGACGCGTGTGCTGGTTGTTTTAGCTTCTTGTGTTAGATTTCTGTGTTGATTTCTGTGATGGTGGTTTTATTTACTGAATTGTCTTTGTAACGTGATGGGCGATAGATTACCCATAGGTTAGAGACGATTTTGATACTGATGATATTTTCTGCAGGTGGCCATGCTCATACAGCGCTAAAAGGGGGCTAAAATAAATAAATCATAAATAACTGCTACAGGTGCTATTAGCTGCTTAGCCCCCAAATAAATAAGAGTATGGCCAAGTGTGGCTGGTTTGAGTATTTTTATTTTCATATATAACTGCGTGGAATGATTGATTTTGATCGCTTAGGATAATACTGCAGGAGAGTCTAGATTTTTTTTTTCTTTTATAATTCTGATGTAATGTATTCATTGTATTGAGTTGTGAAAGTTTATAAAATGGGGCATTTTATGAAAGATTAGGGATCCAAAGGGAAAAGAAAGTCCCCTCACAAGGAATTTCTTTTTCATTTGGATATCCTACTGGAGGCGTACTACGAGGAGACTAAGAGAAGGCGATCCACAGGAGGACCAGAAGATGAAGATGAAGATTAAAAATGCCTCATTTTAAAACTTGCGTCGTTCTATAGGATTAGAATCCAGGTTGTTGTCGGTGGAGCCTGGCCACCACTACTTTTTCTGTACTCTGGGATGTATATTGTATGGCACTTGCCATGGACTTTGGATACTCTCTCTTGTGGTTTTTGATGTGATGATTTACTTACTTATTTGAGCAGTAGAAATGACATGATTTTCATAGGTTTCTTTCTTGCATGTGCATGTGCCTGATTCGCTAGGCTCTTTAGGGATAAAATTCTTCTACTCGTAATTAAAATTAAAATTTTATGAATTAAATAACATAGAAAGATAACGATTTAGGGAATAGCCGGAATTGTCCTGGGTCGCATGCATACCAATGCATCTTCTTTTCCTTGTTTAGACACTTCCCCGCCCGCGGGTAGAGTTCAGATAATCCGACCTACGAGGATGAGGTTCTGAACCTGGGGAAGCCTAGTCTTTCTAAAAATTTATCTTCATAAGCCTTTTTAAAATTTCATGCATTTTTGATTTGGGTATTTAATCAGCACGCATTGCATTAGTAACCAATTGAAATTAAAATTTAATTGCATTAGTCTTAGGAGCATCGTACCATACATAAGTTCAGGGTCACTTAGGAAATCTCTCTAGATGTTGACCTCAAATTCCAAAAACTCAGCCATCCACCCATCCTTCATAAAGACCGGATAGCATGGATTTCATACGATTAGGTGGTTTAGCTGGCTTTCCTTTTCAGGCAGGATATAAGTCCAGGATGCATTAGTTAGGACACGGGCCTTAGTGTTGTATGAAACACTAAGCCCACCTTAGATTTAGGATTCAAGGCTACTACACTGGGTGTCTCGTAGTATGCCTCATCGGTGGGTAAGCTCCTCCTCCTTCTGGGGCTATAAACCCTACCTATCCGCGCCACATGGATGGCGCCGCTTCTATCTTTCTCTCACGCATATGGTATGAAGTGATTTCTTTTTTCCAGTTTCCTTCAGTTTGACCGGCGAGTGCTCATGTGATCCGTGTATGTTGAAGTAACCGAGTTGAGCCTATCTTTTCCCCTTGATTAGGAAGATCTTAGAAGTTTGCCTACGTGCCAAATCCATTTGAGAGAATAATGTAGTATTCTTAATCGAGAGTTTTCTTAGGCTAAGGTCTAAGATGTAATTAACCACGGGGGCTTGCACCCGTGGGAGACCGATCCCCACATCAAATAAACCCCATCCGAGCTAATGTATCGAGTGGGGGAAATCTCATGACTTTTGGGTTATGCATATTATTATCCCTCGAGGTATGTGGGCGAAAGCCTCTATCCTCCATGGCTAATCATATGTATAATCCCATCTGCCCTCCCATTGGTCTATTTGTGTAGAATGCGAAGGTCTACGATCATTTTGTCCTACGGGATAGTGTGGTCATACCCTTCACATTCTGTTCCCCACAAGTAGAATCCTTTCAGAGATCCACAGACGTATGTCTGACCATCGTCGTCGGACCTCTGTCTAGCATCCATCGCCAGGCCTTCGTCCGACCACCATCACATGCCGACTACAGTCCCTATGATCACTGTCACCCGACAACTATGGTCCCTCGATCCCACTACCATCGCCCACCTACTACGGCCCCTTTGACCACCATCCCCCATCGACTACGGTCCTTGCGACCACCATTGTCCATCGACTATAGTCTCTACGGCCACCGTCGGTCGTCGGCTATGCTCCCTCTAACCACTGTCGCTTGCCGACTATGGTCCCTCCAACTACCATTTCCCGCAGACTATGTTTTATTCAACCATCGTCACCCGCAAATTACGGTCCCTTAGACCACCGTGTACAGTCCCTCCATCGCATGACGACTACTATCCCTTCGACCTACGTTGCCCTTCTAACTACAGTCCCTCAGACCTCCATCCCTGCCGACTACTATCCCTTCGACCATGGACTATGGCCTCTCTAGATCTAATCTCTATCACCTGTAATGGTCCCCTCTACCTCAGTCGCCAGAGTACGGTCCTCCGACATTCGTTGTCGGACTACTATCCTACTGACCGAACGAACAGGCAAGCACTCTCATGAGAACACCTCTCATGTTATTATTTTCTCCCTACTCCGACTATGTAATGTGCTCTGAGTCAACACCTTGCCCCGAGGAAGGACATCATTTATAATCTACAATAAACACTAGTGGATTCATTTTAACTGGGCCAGAACTCATAGATTTTTCACGTAAAAATTTTAGTGTATCTTATGACTCTTGCACCCCTCTCTCTCATCTGTCTATATTCTGGATCTTCAAATAAAATTAGAATGTTAAACTCTATATCTCTATACAATCGTGAATGTTCCAGAACGCAACAATAATAAATAAGAATTTAAACAACGACAACAACAACAACAATAACAATAACATTATTGATAATAAATAATTGATCAACGATAGTTAATTTACAAGATGAGTTCTTAATCACTCATCACTCTCCAAATCCACTTCTTCATCTATAGTCGGTCGTTGAGCCAAAACTTAGCAGCCAAAATGTTCATTGACTAAATATAAGTCAACTCTTAGCCTCCACTAAAGCTTATATGCATGCCTTCATCTGATCTACAAAGTGAGGTGTATAAGGTTTCATCCACAAATTACAAAGGTACAAGCTATAGTATGGGTTTCCCAAAAAGATTGAATACATTTATATACATGTTAAGCTAAACATTTTATATCTTTCAAGTAAATATTGAATATGTACACTCAAAATGTTTTTAAGCTTCTCCATTAGCTAGATGAATGTTTTAGCACTCACTTGAAAGTTTTATTATTACTTATTAGCATATCAAATCAATTGTTTAACAATCTTCTCTGATATATGCAATGTTTATAGCTTTGGAGTCAATGGCAACATGACAAATTGCGAAGCACCTTATAGTTTTTCTGAGAAAATTCCATCCACACAGGTTTCTCACCTTCCACCTTGCCTCGTACCTTTACAACAAAGGTTGTTATATAGCTCCAACATCTCCTATCTAAAGCATCCAAAAAATGATAGTGGTATCCAATACTAAGTAAATGACAAAAAATTTGTTTCAGAATATTTTAATATAATTTGCGTCATGATGAAAAATTAAAATGTATAAGAAATTAGAAGATGAAAGCTCAAAGATAGATGACATTTTAATTTTATTTTAATAAAAAATGTATTTCTATTTTAACTTATCTTATAACTTTGATCTTTTCTCTCCAATATTTACTCTTTATTTAATCTTTTCATATCATGGATTCAAATTTCCTTTCCTTATTTTAACGTTCTACATGAAAGAATTTTTTCAGATATTAATCGCAATGGCAAGAGTCATCTCTGTCCATCTAATGAATGAGCAAATTAATAGATTTAATTTCACATGACTTTGAAGTATACATACATCACCACGTAAACGCATAATCATACATAAAAAAAATAAAAATTAATTAATTGCTAATAAATCGATGCCGGAATTCATGAAACAACTGCAGGCAGTTTTAAGCTGGAATATTCAAATCGCCATCATGGTCTTGAACTCTTCGAAACAAAGCACCCCATCACCATTAATGTCGAACCTCTGAATCATAACCTCACAAGTATAGAGATCTCTTGATGCGCCTAGCTTGCTCAGCATGCGCTTCAGACTCTTAGGAGTGATGCATCCTAGCCCGTCCATCTCATACATCGCAAAGGCCTCCCGCAGCTCCTTCTCCTCTTCCTCGCCTCCTTCAACTTCGACCAACTTGAAGAACTCCTCCATTGCCAGCAGCCCATCACCGTCCGAATCCAAAGACTTAACCAAAGCTTCAGCTTCGTCCAAAGTCATCTCATCGCCTATTATCCTCATGCAGGAACGCAACTCTGCCGGTGATATCTTCCCGTCGCCGTCTTCATCAAAGCTTCGGAACACCTCTTCGTATTCTCCAACGACATTACTTCTCATTTTCTTCTAGTTTTGTTTATGTTAATTAGTTATGGAACCAGAAGAGGTGTTGGGAGAATTAAGTAACGTCGTTTATGGCTTTGCCTGGCTTACAATGTAAGTAATGATACATATATATAGGGGATCAGTGTTGATGAGGTCGGGTTTCTTAGCTTGGATTAGGCAATGGGTTTGGTATGAAGAGCGTGTTGAAGAGAGTGGTTGAGCTGTGTATTTCTGAAGGAGATTCAGATCATGGCAGTTTTACATGCGTAATTAACGTTGAAGGAAGCATCCGGATATCTTCTGTGTATTTTGGGAAAGCTGGCCGTGAAGGTTCGGATGCTTATCATGTCAATTCATGCGTGGAACTCTCCGGTGGTCAACGAAGCACAACTTGGAACAAACTCGAATTATTTTTTACGAGTGCTTTGAATTTTTGTTCACAGATACTTCTACGAGAAGAGAAGCTTTATTCGGCGGCTGCAGCTTCTCAGAACTAGAGGACCGCATGGAAATAATATTTTCTGTAGCGTACACAGAAAGTATTTTTTGTCCTTTATATTTATTTTGTTTGATCTAAATCGTGTAATTAAGGTCATATTTGGTGCTGTTTTTTATATATTTTGCTTTAGAAAAAAGTTCAAAAAATAAAATAATAATATTATCAACCGCTTATATGATTAATTGTAATAATAAAATATTTAAAATATAAAGCATGCCATTTTATAACACTTATAAATACAAATAAATATATATCATTATATATAATACATAATATTATCATATTTTAATTTATGAAAATTTAAATAACAAATAAATAGCCAAAACCAAAATTAAAATTTCATATTATCTAGTTTGAATTATGCTTACTGTTATGCTATTTATTTTTTATGAAGAGTTTTAAGCTACTAAATGATTGTTTGACTTCATTTTCGATTCGACTATTCCTTCAAGTATGGATGGTTTTCAGGCTTTTAGTGTTGCTTCACTAAGAGAATTGGGATGCATGCTGATGCAGCACGGTAGAATTACTGCTTATGTATATCGGCAGTTGAAATCATATGAGAGGAACTACCCGACACATAATATGGAGTTAACTGTTGTTATATTTGCATTAAAGATTTGAAGGCATTACTTATACGGAATCAGCTGCAAGACTTTTATTTGTTGTTGTATCAAATCATGACGGGCGATTTATCTCCAGGTTGTGGAAAGATATTCAATAAAGACTTGGTATGAAATCATACTTTAGTATGACTTTTCATCTACAGACAGATGGATAGTCAGAAAGGACTATTCAGGTATTAGATGATCTTTTAATACTATATATTCTTGATTTTGGTGGTAGTTGGAAGGATCATATCCTGCTTATAGAATTTGCGTATAAGAACAATTATCAGTCCAACATAGGCATGGCTCCTTATGAAGCCTTGTATGATAGGAAGTGCAAAACCCATTTAACTTTGATAGAGGTGAGGGATATACAGGTGATAGGGTCTGCTTTTGTGGATGCCACTACAGCAAACATCAGTCTGATTAGAGAAAGGTTGATATTTGCAAAAGATAAACATAAAAAAATATTACGATAAAAAATATAGACGGGTGGAATTTTAGCTAGGTTGGCAATTTTGTTTATATCAAAATCAGTCCTATAAAAGGTGTCAAAAAATTTTGGGAGAATTAACAAGCTGAGTCTAAGGTATATTGGGCCTTTTGAGGTGATCGAGGAGATTGATAGTTCTACTTATATGTTATTATTACCTATGTTAGATATACAAAGTACATTTTATGTATCTTCCTTGAGGCAGTGGGTTTCTGATTCTAGCAGAAGATATTATCTGCTAATGATGTTGGGATTCATCCGAGTCTGCATTATAGTAAAGAGCAAAATAGGATTCTGGCACACGATGTGAGGAAATTAAGGAGCAAACCGATTCTGGTGGTCAAGATATAGTAGAAGAACATGCTATTTGGGAGAAAGAATTTAAGATGAGATAGTTATACCTAGGTTTATTCTAACTTATTTTATTTGAAAATGTCGAGGATGACATTTTTTTCTGAGGGGAGAGTTGTGAGACCTCTAGGATCAGAGTTCAGTTCAGACTAGTTGTCTGAATGTCTTTGAGAGTGATTTTATGCATGAAAATGATTGTATGTGTTCTAGAATGAATCCCAATGGTCAAGAAGAACTTTCTATCCACTTTCTAGAATGATTATAACATTATTCCATCCATTTCAATGCATATAGGCCGCCAAGCAGGAGAGAGAAAGAGAGTGAGTTTTGGAGAGGTAAAATAGGAATTTTGAGTCACTTCGGACAGTTTTAGTTGTTAGGCTAGTTGAGAAAATTATTCATCTTGAGGTATGTTACATTTTTCCTATCTCAGTTTCAATAATTCAATGTTTTGAAATTTTTTGATAAAATTTATATTTATGTTACTAAAAAATTAGGGTAACTTTGTATTGGTAGAACTTTCACCGTGTAACTTTTTTATGTTATAAAAATTGTGATTACGATTTTGAGTATTGTTTGGAAAATTTTCACTAGGTGTTTTGGATTTTTTGTGATTTTTATTGAATAAAAAATTTTAAAACTTTAAAAAATAGTTTTATAGTACGATTAAAGTCATATAATAATGTTATACACAATCTATAATAATTTGATTATGTTTGAAAATTGTGTATTTTTGCTTAGTAGTATTTCTATTGCCTACTGTTAAGACATTTTAGTAATTTCTAAATTGAGTCTAATTATATTTTAATTAATGAAATGCGTAAATATATATATATATATATATATAATGTTGAAAGAAATGTGTAATGATGTGAGACTATGCGATGTTATGTTGGCACCAGTGGACGACCAATGTGAGATTTAATTATATCGGCGCCATTCGACTATCGAGGTGGGATTCTGTTATACTAGCGCTAATAGGAAACTGAGGTGAAATTCTACTGTGTCGGCTGAGGAATGATAAGGAGTGAGCTGAGTAGTTTGGATAGTAGGCTCCGATCTGTGCTATATGCATGCCCTTTTGGTTTGTTAATTTTTGCAGGCTTGGCTTTTATTTTATTATTTTTTATTATTACCCAGCACTGTTGTGGATACTTCAAATTGTATATATTTTTGTATGATGAAAAGGAAATTATTTTTGAGATTCAGTAGAATTCTACTTTATATTATATTCAATGGTTGCTATATGTAATGTATACTTTGGAAGATTTATTTTAGTGGTTTCCGATCAGATCTTAGGGTCAGTCTTACCAAAATCACATATGGTATGACCTGTGTGATATCGGGTCATATCAGGTCGGGTTGTGACACTCCATGCTATAAAGTCTATTATAGAGCTAGAGCCACTACATCTACTAGATGATTCTTTAACAAACATACCAAGTGGATTTATCCTCGATCTCCCTGTTGATTTGACATAACTCTCATATATAGGCTCAAAATGTCAGTCCTATCCTATCTGCGAACAATCTGCTACCCTATGTCCAATCTAACCACATTGAAAATACTATTTGATCATCCTTAGGAGTGACCAAAGTAGGGCCTACCATAACTACAATACACATGTGCCCCACTTATAGAACTAGAACTAGCACAATGTCACTACCAGATTGTCAAAGATATAGACGATCCATCCCTTCTAAACTCATGGAGTTCAAACATACTCTTCTTCTTAGAGAAGCTACCACTAGAAGTATCATAACCAAACCACTTCCTATTAGCAATCCACAACTGCTAAATAGTTATTAGATCATTCTCTGTCAAACATGCTCTCTTTATAAGCTCAGTGAAATTAGAAATATGAAGTAGGACCAGTGGTTGCCTCAAAGTGTCTTGAAGCCCTCTTAGACACTTGTAGTACTTCTCCTCGAGAGTGCTAACCAACTGAGTATCATACCTAGACAATTAGACAACTTGGCCTCATATTGCATAACAATCCTGCTCCCCTATAAAAGTCTTAAAAATGTCTCCTATATCTATTGGCATGCAGAAAGCAACATAAACTAGGTTTGAAATACATTAGTAAACTCCTCCCAACTAATTATGGAGTTTAGTATAATAACTAAAATATGTTAAATAAATTTATTTGAAAAACATAAAAAGTCTGAAGTAGAGAACTTTGGCGCTGATCTGGTGAGTGTTTCAGTGCTAGGTGCCCATAAATAGTATATATATATACCTGCCTCACTCCTCCGACTCCCTCACTTGGTTTCTTGGCTATGAAGAAATTAAAGAGGAGAAGAAAAGAGAGGAGAGAAAAAGGTCTTTGGATCATATTTGTCACCTATTCATATTACAAATTTTATTCTTTTCATTATAAGTGACTAATCTTTTACTTTTATTTTTTAATAATTTTGATTTCTATGAATTTTATCTCTCCTAAATCTATCAAAAATACATTATCTCTTGATTTCATAAGCTTTCATCGTGCAGGTTTGGATATATTATATATTTGATCATTTTGAATGATTTGATATAATTTTATTATATTTTAAATAAAGTATTGAATGATATTAGATACATAATATGATAACTCCACGTGATATCCTACTGATCCACGTTATTCATTGATTAGGAGTCATAAGGAGCTGGAGACTAATTAGGAGTTATAAGGAGATAGGATAAATGATTCACGTGATTCAAGGGAAGTTATAAGGAGTATATTAATTGAGATTTATAAGGGACGATTGATTGAGAGTCATAATTATAAAATTAAGATACTCTTAAGATACACTCATTGAATATCTGAATATTGGAGTCATAAGGAGCTGGAGACTAATTAGGAGTTATAAGGAGATAGTATAAATGATTCACGTGATTCAAGGGAAGTTATAAGGAGTATATTAATTGAAATTTATAAGGGGCGATTGATTGAGAGTCATAATTATAAAATTAAGATACTCTTAAGATACACTCATTGAATATCTGAATATTAATACTGGCACTACTACGGATATTGTACTGATATTATGACTGATATTAATACTATTTTTTATCATTAATACTATTTAAAGTTATTTATCATGATACTAATATTATTACTAACATTAATGCTGTTGATTTTTACTAATACTGTGATTGATGATGAATGGATTGAGATGTGATGAACTATAGAAGGATAAATTGATACAAATAATCAGTATAGATATTGATGCATATATTTCTTTATATGATTTATAGCATATTATTCTCTTTTATCTTGTATTAATTTTAGTTGTAAGATTTTAGTTACTTGCTGGGCTATATACTCATTATGTTATTTTACATATTTTTAGGAAATGGTAAATGTCCTATGATATGAGGCTCTACACAAGATAAAAATATAATTATATTTTTTTCGTTGTTCATTGGTAAGCTCTAGTTAAATGATTAAAATAGAAGATAGATGTAATTCTTTTAATATAGATCTTGGAGTGTGACATTCAACTCCCCTAAAACTTTTTCTTCTGCTAGCCTAGCCACCATTGCTCAGCCTCTCCATCTAAAAAAAAAATAGCTAGGAGTACCTTCCTCTCAGGAGGATACTACATACTATCAAATATCTATTTTAGTCTCATCAATCAATCCTATACTGCTATGGGCTCCACAACACCCTATAATCTAGGAGATTTCAACCTTATAAACCTCTGTAAGTGTCAGTCAATATCATCTGATCTAATTGAAGGAATCTTGCGTTGTTCCTCACCCATCAACTGGGCTATCAAACTAGAAAGCTTTGAAATAATATCAAAATTGAATGTAGGAGAAGTACTCTGTATGGGTGATGCCTGATTGACACTCTGCCCATCTATTATATCTATGTCTTACATATTTATAACGATATAGAAGACACGGCTAAATTAAAAATAAGCAGAAATAAATGCCCAAACATACCCAAACCTACCTCACTTGACTTATGTATCAATTCCCATAACTCTGTTTTATGATCATTTTTTCAAAAGTCGTTGCTCTAATACCAAAAAGGATTGTCATAACCTAACCTAATAAGGCCCATAGATAGAATATGTCATATCATGTTAGCTTGTAACATTCCAAATCTAAGATTGGAGGTTTTGAATTTTTTTTTAGATTTTTTCATCTTCTTCAAATTAAACTTAAAACAAACAATGGACTCAATTAAAATAAACAACAGACCATAAAGATGTTAATAATTTCTATATAAAGAAAATACTTTATCCACAAATTTTATTTTTATTTTTCCTCAAAATGTATATATAGTATTTATACTATAGTATATGGCTAAAGACCAAATTACAAAATAAAGCAATTTAAGTAACTAGCCATGACTATATAAAAAATTAAAAATAGACATGCCTATAAGACTCAAATAGATCAGATATTGACTTAGCTACTCAACTGGCTCTTTCCAATTTTTAGACCATATAATAATGCAGATAAAATACAAGCTAACCCAGCTCAGCACATCACAGCTACCAATATAAATTTTCAAATAAATCATTTATTATGTATTTAACTGAATTTAAGAGTTGTTCATAATAATCATTATACTGAGCATAATAGTGCTTGTAATTATAAAAAATATAAATAAATAATATAAAAAACATAAATAAACAAGCACTTCATATATCAAAGCATAAAATAATAAGTTTCACTCAGCCACGTATACCTCCCATTAGAATAAAATTAAGAGGATTTTATATTTTTAAAAATTGAGATATGCAAAATATAACCTAACTCGAATTATAAAATGTGTAGAATTGGGCTGATAACAAAAAATGACCCAAAATGACCAAAATGGACTCTATATATATATATATATATATATATATATATATATATATATATATATATATATATTACTTCCTTGATTGGTTGGGAGTGAATGGAGTTGTGAAAAATGATATTTTTAATATAAAAATTTTGGTTGAGCATCGTGGTGTACAATTGCCCGCACCATAGTGCTCCCTCAGGGAGCCCATAGTGTTGTAATGCCACCCCCAACACCATCACATTAAATTAATTTGCCAAATTCGAGAGAGCTTAGCAACGTAGCACCGCCTACCCCGACACTGCTATGATGCCCCGAGGTAAAATTTAGATTTTAAGAACATTTAAATACACTCGAGATCCATTTTAGAACACGTACAAACCTTTGCATGTATACCAATCATTTCCAACTAGAAAGGTTTAAATGAAAAATTATTGTATTACCTTGAACAAATCAAGTTAGAATATGTGGAACATTGCACTGATATTTTGGTGTTACATAGAATCTATCACAATGATAGGACTAGTCACTCAAGATAGAACAAAGGAAGAGGAAATTATGAATTGGCATGGTTGATGATGTAATGGAGGATCTAATGGGTTTTCATGCCTAGTGGACATGCCATTCTCCATCTAGTCTACTCATTTAGTGTGATAATTGAAGAAGAGGGAGGGGGGGGGGGGGGGGGAGGGGAGGGGCTTAACATCTTGACATATTTCCTCTCGATTGATTAAAATAAGAAAAACATCATCCAACTTCAATGGGTGAATCACTCATTCCCTTATGATGAGCCATCAATTAACTGATATTAAAAAGTGGTTCAAACTGTTTAATAAGGTTATTACATTTGATATGAACTTTCTAGAGTGGTTATATGGGAAAATGAGTTGGACACTCCCAAGGATTTAGAATGATCACATCACCTTATATTATCAAGAAAATCATGATATTCAGCTATCCATTCGAAGTTGACCCCAACTTGAGCTAGTTAAGTTAATTGATCTAACACATGTACATTCCTAATAGGTTTCTAAAATTAAAGGTATTAAATTTCCCCCTCATTTTGAACTCTATAATTAGAGATGATTAGAATGATGATGTTTCCTAAATTTAATTTTCCCTAACCATCATTATATTTTATGATAACATCATGTATGTAGTATTCCTTTAGTGAGGTGAAGGAAACATATCTTTATTTTTTTTCCTAAAGCTTCAAATTTATCACTTATAAATCCACATGCTAATGAGATGGAACCATATTAAATTAATGAAGGATGTTCAATAATAAGAGAATTAGATGAAGAATTAAGTCACTTAGCTTTTATTAGTGGAGAGCGAGGCCCCTTAATATTATCTGTGCCCAAATAGTTGTGTTTATTTAGTCTCGTAACTTCCATGTGATCGCCATTGATTGGCGATTGGGTATTTTGGAATCCAAGTAGATAACCCTAGTTATTAGGTAGGTAAGGAAGCCTTTCTTACACAATAATGGTTTATGATATGGTAGTTAGAATGAAATAAATGGGGCCATCCAATGCTGATGCATAATTGACAACCACATGGATTTAAAGAAAGAAAAAGTTGTTTGCATAGTGAGATAAAGGTACCTTCATTCTAGAATTGATTTGGTGCTCCTACACTATTTGTAGGTAGCAATCAACATATGTCTCAATCTAAGAGTCAAGCATCATACAATTCCAACTAGCCATCAGCACTAATATAATTTTAAAATAACTCTACATCAATAGGCATAAGGAGGTTTGAATATTATCCCTTGTGGCAATATGGTTAAAACTAATGGATCTTGCATTTAAGTACATCGAAGGGAGTTGGGGCATATAGTAAATGTGACATCAAAAAAATGATTGAGAAGGGTAGCAAAGCCAATATCAGTACACTCCATGCCTTGCTGGCTTGTCAAAGGGCCTAATTAGAATGAAATTTGTTTACATAATCAAAGTCCTATAGGTGTAAGACTAGTACATGATTATCATTAGTACACTAATGTATGGTCAGCAAAAGTCACATTTATGAAATAAAAATAATGTATGTATAATTATCTGGTGTAAAATTTGCTAGTCATTTTATAAAGAAATGGCATTATTCAGTTTTGATTTTGGTGACTATTTAACTCAGTAATTGAGTGAGTTCAAAGTTCTATAAGGGTCGCCTCTGTGTTCCCCGCTTCCCTTAATAAGTGGGTTGATGTCTTCATAGTTGTGTATGTGTGTGCATGTGTATCGAAAACAATTGGTTATGAATGATTAAATTTATGGTCGCATTACCATTATGTATGGGCTCCTCAAGAGTGGTGTCAAATGAGGCAAATAAGCTAACAGAGACACAATATATCATTTTGTTTATTGAATAAACATGATTCTCTAGCTAGCGTGGTCATATAATGTTTCATTAGAAGAAAAATGGATTCAATCCTAACATGACTCCTCCCGATTGGTTGGAATTAAAAAAATGTCTAATTCTAAAGGTGTGAACTGATAAACCCTTAGGACGAGTCTCAAGAAGATTGAGATAATAAAGTGGTTTAAGCTTTTAAGAGATGTTATATTCACTACTACACTTCTAGAGTTGTTGAGGGCAAAATCGAGTAAAGTGTGTAGCTTGGCCTAAGGATTTAGAATGACCACATCACATTAAATAAGCACATGATATATGATTTTGAATGGACATTCATTTGGAGCCAACTTTGAGTTGAGCTAGTTGGATTGATTAGTATACCTGTGATTCCCCATAATTTAATTTCAAAAGAATTATTCTCTTATCTTTTAATAAATGATAACTAGAGCTAACTAATTTATTTTATCAATATAAATATCAGTTGAAGTGAAATCTATCATCAAAATATTAATATACACATATATATATTCTTTTCCCCAAAAATCATGTACATTATTTAGGATCTATACAATCATATCATAACTATTATATCCTGAGTACAAAAGAATAACTATAAATAACAAGAACCTGAACCTGAAAGTTTATGATCAATCTCATACTCCTGCTCCCTTACATGTCCTAAAGTTATTTACTCATATATAGTGAGCTCAAGAGCCTAGCAAGTAACTAAGTATTGAAACTAAACTCAAAACATGATAGAAGAGCAAATCATTACAATAACAGTCATATGATCATAAATTGATGCATAAATAGTAAAACACACATGCAATAGTAATAAAGTATGTAGCCAGTAAAATAGTACAATACAAAAGCCAGTAAAGCAGTACAGTGGGAAAACTAATAAACCAATATGAGTGTTGAATTGATAAAGCTGTCATCGTATCAGTAAAGAAATCTTATAAATCAGTAAAATCAAAGCATTGGTAAAAACTATCAAAATAATATCAATACAGTAAAACTTTATAATACCACCTATATGTCCTTAACTATTTATGGAAAACTAAGAGATTACACCAAGGTTATGAGTAATCATATGTCATTTTAGGGCCAACTTCATGTTAATTAAGTCCTAGCTCATCTAATTGATGTAATGAGAGCTCTATAGGTTCAATAGGTATAATCAAACGGTCTTAATGGCACTAGAGGTCGTAGGATTAAAGGAAAGAGATGTTAATGCCTCTACAAGTAATTGGGTGCTACAATATAGTGTTATGGCTAGGAATCAAATAAAATTGTCTCAATTATAGGTAAGGTGTTTGATAGTAATATTTATTTTTTTTTCAATTTTTTTAATAATATAATGATAATGGAATAATAGGGAATGTAATAATACAGTCTAATAAAAAACACAATGAAGCATGCAATAAGAAGTTTCCAAGGAGACTTACTTCCTCAAATATCATATATAATATAGAATAGTTAAGAATTGATGTAGTATGAAAGTAAACTAAACTTGTAGGAGTCATTATAACAATTGCATTTATAATTTGTTTGATTAATTATGTATAAATTATGATAAACACATAAAGCAGTATAGAGCATAATATGATAATAAGAACTTGACGAGGATGAGATGTTTCAAGTTCTAGTTAAGTCTAAAGAAGTGTGACAATATAAAGTAAAGAAGAAATCAAAATTATTGATATTATAACCTATGATGGATTTAAGGAAAACAAGGGTGGAACAAAATAAATTTTAAGTAAACCTCTTTCAATAGTTTTTCATTATAAGGATTTTTTTTCTTTCCTCTACAATTTTTCTCTAATAATTGCGGTCTACTATTCTCAAATATTCATTCACTAGTGGTGATAAATACAAACAAAAAACTTTCAATCAATCCCTTAACCATCAAAGTATAAGACAAATCCATGACATTTATAAATGGGAGCAAAGGGTAGCCCAAAAGCCTGTAGGGGGATGAGGTAGGTACATTCATGGCATGAGAAAATAGAAAATGAGCGATCAAGAGGAAATTTTGAATAATTTTGTGTGGGTTTCCTTTGATTTTATAAGTTTTACAATTCATTATATATTTATTTCAAGTTATTTATAAAGCTTCTTAATGGTGTAATTATTCATACAAGGAGAGAGGAGAGAAGGGGGAACTATTATGATAAAAATCATAAGGTAAGAAGTCACATGGTTGCATGCAGGTCAACATTAGTGATGGTGATTAATTGTTGATCAAAAGGGGTCAAAATATGTTAATTTGGTCTAGGCTAAGCTTATGGAAGAGTTAAACTTGCTCATTATTGAATTCCATAAAAACATGTGATTATAGAGTACATCACATAAGACCCACAACATACATCTCAAAATACAAAAAATAACCTACTATAAACACCAAAAATACAGCTATAAGAATTCTCCTAAGTATATGAAAACTATAGACTTTAGGATGATGATAATAACAATTAAAAATGAGATACAAGTGTCACGCTTATAAGTTCCCCTATCATCTTAAGTCAGTTAAATAAAAATTCTCCCATTGAAGTCAATGATGAACTTATATAACCTATCTAGCTTTTCCTTGAAAAAATTGATCATCATGAGTGAGAAAAATAAGGATGTTAGTTGGCTATGGAAGTGATTATTTTGCTAATATATTTATATTTTCTTATAAATGTAAAATTTAATTTTTCTCATGTAATATAATATAAAAATTATTAAATATATTTTAAAATCATGGATAGCATTTTAAAATCAAATAAATTATGGGATAATAATATTTATTTTATTAGAAATGCACGCATGATTTTTATTTTTCTTGAGCCAATGAGCATTTGAGCCCTTGTTCTACAATAAATTTTTTTTGCTCGCTCGTTCACAAAGCCACCTATCTCGTTAGCTACATGTGTGATCCAAGAGACAAATACATAACATGTGTTGATACAAAAAATTTAGAAGGCTTTAGATTCCTTGAGCAAAATTAGATGAGGCCAAATGGTCCATAATAGCAATCTACTTAATATATATATATTTCATCTTAATAAAAAAAATCTTTTTTTATGAACAAAGCTTCATCCTTTTTTTTCTTTCTTCTCATAAACCCAATAAGATTGAGTACAGTATTGTGACAGGCAATGAAGCAATCATCCCAAATATGACCCTGCAAAAGTAAAGAAACATCAAAGCATACATTGTTTTAGATATAAAGCTTAATAGAAAAAAGTGAATATTTTATACATTGAATTAATGAAATTGAGAAATTTTATGAGCTTACACAGTGCTTAAGAGCTCCGCGTGCAAATCATATTCCTTGGCATAAACAAATGTTAGGGCTGCTTGTGGCAGTGCAGCCTGATGATAAATGATATTAATCAATCCCTAAAATGAATAATTAGTAAGAGAAATTATCCATTAATTAGAATTACCTGTACCACTGCAACACTGAGGGTGGTCTTTCTAAGTCCAACCAGTACTGAAGATAGTAACATAGTAGCAGGGCCAGCTACAAATCTCGTTAACATTCCATAAACTGCAAGCCTATTTCCACATGCTATGATCCTTGGTTGCAAAGCCATGAACAACCCTATTTATTTTATGTAATTATATATAAGATGTAGGTTAATGATGGCGATGTAGTTATGATTTGGCTAATGATGAAGATTAAGATGATGTATGCGATGAACTATTCTCCTACAAATATTTTGTTTTTCCTCTAATTTTTTTTACAAATAATGTTTCTTATGGCCTTGAGCTCAATGTTTCATTCATTATCTTAAAAAGTTTACCATACATCATGAACTTGTATTTAACAAGATGAGTTGAACTACACATAGAAATTAAGAGAAAATTTTAGTTTCGCTTATGCACTTCAGCAATTAATATCATCAAATATAATATAAACATCATAAATTAAATCCCACTATAAATTTCGCCAACAAATCATGTACTTAACTTCAAGTGATTTGGGAATTTGTACGGGATCAAAAGATCTATAAATATTTTTTAAAAACTTTAGAAGTCATGTATCTACTAATTTTAATAATGATAAAGTGAATCAATAAAAATTTTAAGCTAATATCAGAATGTTGTAAATCAATGTATAAATGAGCCTGAAAATAATTTTTTCTTCTAAGGAGAAAAATTCACCCCCTTGTAAATAAATCAAAAGTCATCATCACATGGAGGAAAATGGCTTACCCCAAACTAAAGACAGCCATTCCTTGTCCAGTATTTGATAGGATTTTCACTGAGTTATCCATGATAAGTGGCTTCTTTATCTTCAACCTGAATAAATTCATAAACAAGGATGAATAAGCTTAAAATATAGATTTAAAATCTTTTACATTTTGTTAATATAAGAAATGGCAAGGGAGAACCTAGAGGAAATCAGAACCCATAAGAGGCCTAGAAGACTAGCATAGGCATTTGGGTTCCTGACTAGCTTAAAACAAACCATTTTCATGATTAGCTTGATCATCATAAGTCTCCCACTTTCCACTTTCTTATTCTCTTTTCCTTCACTCTCTTCAATGTCTCTACTGTGCTCAGACTTCTCATAAACACCTAAATAAGAATTAGAAACAAAAATAAAAAGAGAATCAAAATCAAATTTCCAATATTTGAAACAAGTTCTAATAGTTCATCCTACCATTGCTTGCCTTCTGAACACTGACTGAGTCCTGAAGCTCTGAAAGCCCTTCAGTATTCTCCTCAGCTATGCTAATATGAACATCTTCTTCACCAATGTTATTTTCTAGCTGGACACTCTTCTCACTTATGTTCATCATTATGGAGTTCCTTGCTGCCCGAAACTCATATAGAAAGAGAAGAAAACAAACCAAATAACGCATTGCATCACCACCACTTGTATCATCAAACCTTCTTGTTCATTTCCATACATAGGAAGTGAGGAGGGGGATCCAACAATCAATGTGTTTGGGAGAGTGGTGAGGGAGAAGAGAGTGATGAGCCCATTCAAACTGCCAGATTTGAAGCAATTTACCCAATTGAGAGAATAAGGAGGACTAAAACCTTTGAGATGGAGTCAGCGGGTGAGGAAGGGGAGATTAATATTTTTAAGTTGAAAGCGGGAGATGACATCAAAGAAGAGGAAAGGACATGCAAAGTGAGCGACAAAGCGGTTGATGCCAAAGCATTGCTCGGGGCTGAAGATCTTCCAATATTTCACAGAGGCAAAAGCAAGGAACATCGTAATATACTGCGGAACTAATGCACTAAGAACATTGTAGAGATCATTGGGAGTCATTTTTGTAGATCCACTCTTTGGCTTCTTCAATTCCTAGCTCTCAATCCATTCTCTTCATTGCTTCATAATGAGGATGAGGAGTAAAAGCCTCCTTTCAGTTATTTTGATTCGTGAATGTCCTGAATAGGCGGGCTAAATACTGCCAATGTAAGAATAAGGAGTACTTTGACCCTTTCTTTTTCCGTTCGTTTGTCCATTTACTATATTTGCTCGGAATTTGGCTCTCAAAATTCATGTATAAGTTAAGAACTTGTTTATTTTAAAATAATATCGAAGGAACATATTTATTTCAAAATTTTGAAGAGCATAATAAATTTATAATAATATTACCAAATTTTAATAAAACAAAATCCATTTTAAACTTTCATATTAAATAATTTGTTGATTTATTAATGATTTATTTGTATTACAAGCAAATAATGGGATTTTATTTATTTATTTTCAATATATACGAGTCAATTTTATAAAAAAAGAAGATTTGTTAGGAGCAAACACGTAAATTTCCTCTTTTTTTTGTATTTTTATTTTACTGCAATACGTATACTATGCTGCTATTTAAAGGGCTTTCGACACTATTTCTTTTAGCTTTTTATGATTTTAATAATTTATTGGTTAGATACTAATCTTATACATTAATCGTTAGCCACAGTACCTAAAGAAAATTAGTTCAATAATTTTAGTTTTCTGGCTCCAAAAAATTCCGACAAACAGTCATCTCCACCAAAAAAAACGCCAATATCTATGGAAAGAAGCCCGAGTTACGTAAATAAAATGATTACGTAAACCATTAAAAATTAACTTGATCAAATATGAATCTCCATGCACATCTAAATTGAAATTTTCTAGAATTAAATTCATATTCATCCCAACTCTGATTTTAACAAACTTTTAGTCAAACATATCAGCTTGATGAAATAACCCAACAACACAAAAATGCTATGATCCACGCCGCAATAAAGCGAGATCAAGAGTTTGAAGCAAGGAAAAACTTTAGAATACTGTTTTTGAGTACCAAATGACCTCCTAATTTGTCATATTTATAGTCAAATCGAGCAGCTTAATGAGACGAATCCAACAAGTCCAAAATTGCTAAATTCTGATAACATTAAGGTACTTAAATGTTGAATGAATAACTTACAATCAAGGAATCAATATTGGCAATTTGTTGGAGTATTCCATATGTTTTTTTTTCATATTTACAAGATATGTTGCTCTCAAAAAATCTATAAATAAACTCCACACTAAATGTGTCAATAAATGATCCGACCCAAACCAAACCTGAAAAATCTATATTCGGGTTGGCCCGTTTAATAAATGAGACAAATTCGAGTTAGATTTTCCAACCTGTTTTTTAAACAGGTGAGGTTGGGTTGACTGTGAGGCTACTTTTGACTCAAAAAAGACTTGTTTAATATTTTTTACTTGTGCATATAAACTTCTTATTTTTTTCATCAGATATCATAAATTTATAGTTAATAACTTATAAAAAATTAACCATAAATGAGATAACAAGTTGAGTTTGGGTTATTCAAGTTGCTTGCGGGATGGGATTGTCTTTTGACCCATTTACAAATGGGTTGGTTTAGATTGATTAGATTTGAGTCGGGTCAATATCGGGTCGGACTAGAACCCGACCCATCAAATCATTTTGACACCCGTACCCCACTATTTATATGAAGGGGATCATAGACTAGAGATTCAAAAGAGGTTTACCTCATTGTTCTAGCTTAATCTATATCATTTTCCTATGGGTGTTGTTCAAGTTTTAAGAGAAGAACTTGTTGAATATTTTGCTTATAAGATCTAAAAGGCCTTAATGAGAGGTCAGGGGACTTCATGGATCTTGCAGGAGGCAAGGGAGAAGTTGCTTTTCAAAGAGGAAAGTGGTGTATGGTCTCTCTATTTATCCTAGGAAGGAAAGCTGCTTTTCCACTTTGCTAGGAGCAAAATGAGTGATTTAGTAGAATTCCTGAGGAGAGGACTTTGGGAGTGGACGTTAGTCTGTTCGACTGAACTGCTATAAATAATTTACGAACTTTGCATTTACTTTATTACAACTTTTATTTCATGCTTGTGATTGTTTGATAATTAGTGAAAAATTGGTTAAATTGCAACTAGTCGATTCAAATAAGTTTTACATATAAAATATTTTCTTAGGAAAAGTATTTTAAGAAAAAAAATAGAAGTAATTTTTACTTAAAATTTAACTTGGTGAGCAAGTATTTGAAAATATTTTTTGATATAGTTCGGTATTGGTAGCTTCCACATATAATTATCTCTAAATTTTTAAGAGTACACCAAATCACCCTCACTCTAGGTGTGTCCAAAACAATTTTAAAGGGGAGATTAATCGGGAAGTCGATTATTTGGGTATGGCTTCTCATACCCACAATAGTATAGAGGGGAGGAGGAGCCATTAACATACTATAAATTACAACCAAGTAGATCAAAATGGGAAGGCAGTCATTATAGTAAAGGCAAGTCAGATTAAGCACAAAATACTGATGGGTGGTAATAGTTAGTGGATAGTGGCATATCATCTAAGTAGCATAAAAGCTATGATATGATATCCCATTATGATTTGTTGATGCATAAAGGATGAGATCAAAAGATGGAAAATCATATCCTTCTTACTACCACAATCACCCTAATAGAGGACATGTCATAATGGGAGCCTAATTCATTCTTAGAGTTGAGTTTTTCCTAGACTTCTAAGCTTATGTGGGATGCCCAACTAAAGGGATGTCCTATATGAAGAGGTTTTATTAAAATATACATATGCCATAAAAATATACAAAGAAATTGTATGTGATTTAACATCATAACTTACATATACAGGGTTGGGGAAGTTAAACTTTTAACAATTAGGATAATAATATTTATTAAAATGTTCCCCATCCAATAGATTGAAATAGTAAATGGCCAGGATAGATCGAGGAGAAAGGATTCAGAAAGTTCACTCCTCTTAGGTAAAAGCTCTAATGATTACTCTATCACATCTCTCTCTATAAGTTTGTAACTTCTTTGTTTTTTTTAGTAGAAGTTGTCTCACTTCCTTCTATCTATATGTATCTATATTTTGATGAAGTAAAAAGTAGTACTTATAAGTATCAAAGGAGCCAAATCCTTGCTAGGATGGCAATACTCAGAGTAGTCGGTCCTGGTCTGATGGGTAATATAGAATCTGTCATAATGATATCACTATAGAATTTGTAATAATGATAAGTTGAGAGGAAATTGTGAAATAGAAATACTTATTGATGGTTAGATTGCCATCCTGTATTATATTTTCTATAGTGGTTTCTAGCATGGCATATAAGCTAATGGGGGACCTGATGGGTTTCATGCCTAGTTGACGTGCCATTTTTCCACCTAGTGTGACAAATGGGGGGGGGGGGGGAGTTACACCCATTCTGACTTGATCTAGTAAGGGTAATCCACTATATTTTTTTGCGTTTATCACCTCTTGCATATATCTATTAGTATTCTATGTGCATGTAAATGTCTAATTTTTTTCTGAAGCGGTTACCAGGGATTTGTGTGTATGAATGAAAAATCTAAAAATTTCTCCTTGGAGTGTCGCGGTGCCTAGGTTTGTAGCTCTATGACATTGAGCTCGTTATCTTTTTTACCAAAATAATTGAAAGTTGTTGTGATGAGGGTGGTGTTGCGGCGTTGTGCTCTCCATAAGAGCTCGTTGCGACACTGTTGATAAAAATATTAAAATCTACTTTATTTTCATTTTCCAAAACCCTCCCCCTCATTCCTTAGGTAGTCAGCTAGAGAGAGAGAGAGAGGAGAAGGAGGATTTTAGAGAGAGGAAGCTAGCTTTTAGTGAGTCTAGTCCATTTTTTATTGTTAGCCCAATTTTGAAAGTTATCCGAATCAATGTAGGTTATATTTTGTCTATCTCAGTTTTTAAAAATATACAAATTTTAGAATTTATTTATTTAATTTATTATTTCATAGCATAAAAATGTGAAAATTTTACACTCGCAAAACTACTGCATAACTTTCTGTATGTTATAGATACGATTATTCTAGACATTATTTTTTGAAAAGTTTTTGTTGTGTAAATTAAAAAGTGCTTTATTTTTATTCAATTAAAAAATAATTCTGATACCAAAAAAATGATTTAGTATAATTAAAGCTTCAAAGTATTCTAAATATCTTTAGTAATCTGGTGAAAGTCCTAAAATTATGAAAATATACTTAGTAGTTGAATATATTGCCTATGGGTACAACATTATGTGAATTTTGAAATTGGTTTATTTATATTTTATTTATTATGCGGAATGTACAGGTAATTATAAGTGCCTAATTTTTGAATATCTAATACATTCTAAACATTGGGAGTTATAAGGACCTATTTTCTGATATGTTAGCACTGAGAGTTATAAGGACAATGAATTCTGATAACTATTTCTAATGGGAGGTATAAGGATCTGAGAAAAATCTATTATTATTTGCTCTAATATATGGAGTATTTACTTATTTACTTTTTGTGCTTTATTATTTAAATTTTTTATACTTGTAAGCATCATTCTACCGATTACAGTGAATTGTAATTAACTACTTTTAAAATGTAACTAAATGCATAAAAGGATAATATTAAAAATTTAGATCAGTAGGTGTGACCAGCAAAGCTATGTTGGCTCACATTTATCTTGCAATCAACATAATAATACAATCTAATAATAAAACACAATCAAGCATCCAACAAGAAGTTTTCAAGAAGACTTACCTCAAATATCATATATAACATAAAATAATAAAGAACTATTGTAGTATTAATGTAAACTAAATTTGTAGGTAGGATTATAACAATTGCACTAATAATTTGTTTGATGAATTATGTGTAAATTATGATAAACACATAAGCATTATAGAACAAAAATATAATAATAAGAACTTAATGGGGATGAGATTTATAAAGTTCTAGTTTGATCCATAGAAGTTTAACCATATGAAAGTAAATAAGAAATAAAAATTATTGATAATATAACCCTATGATGGATTTAAGGCAACCATGGGCGGAACAAGGATAAATTTAAGTTAGCCTTTATAAATAGTTTTTCATTATAGGGATTTTTTTTCCTTTCCTCAGCAGTTCTACTCTAATAGTTGTGGTCTATCATTCTCAATTATTCATTCACTAATGGAGGAAATACATAACCAAAAAAAAAATGAAGACGAAATCTTTCAATCAATCCATTAACCATCAAATATAAGACAAATGCATGATATTTATAAAGTAGAACAAAAGGTAACTCTAAAGCCAAAATGTGTTGTCAATGCAATTACATCTTTATTTCAATGTATTTCTAAAGCTTCTAAATGGTGTCATTTTTATACCGTGGGGCGCAATTAAGGGATGGAAGAGTTCAAGTTGCTCATTATTGAATTCATAAAAGCATCATCACATAAAGCCCACAACATAAAACTCAAAATACAAAAAATAACCTAACAATATAAATAACCAAAATATAGCTAGAATTGTTCTGAGTACATGATAACTAGACTTTGGGATGATAATAATAACAATGATGAAAATAACACCATACATCATCTTGTCATGAAGATTTCATGCTTCCTAATGAGGCAATCACTATAGGAATTTATAGTTTGTGCTTCGTGCATGGCATTTTCATGAGCAAAATAAGCACATCAAAAACCAAATAACACCCTTATTTGTCTCACTCATGATGATCAATATTTTCAAGGAAATACTAAATAGGTTTTATAAGATCATCCTTGACTCAATGGGAGAATTTTTATTTAACTAACTTATATGAAGAGGGTAAGCATAGGGGGGGGGGGGGGGGGGGGGGGGGGGGCACGTGCCCCCCCAAAAAAATTTTTTATAATCATTCAATGCTTCAGCTATAAAGAGAGAAAGGCTAATGGGGTAAAATATTGAAAGAGAGAGGGAGGAATGACTTTCCATTGGCTAAAGCTAAAACTGAAAGCCTAAAGGGGCTTAAAGCTGATTGTTTTAGTGGCTTAACAGAGCAACAAGTTCACTATGCTGTAATTTTTATAATTCTTCCTTTTAAAGTTATTTATTAATCCAGAGAAGCCACCAACTCTTTTTTTGGACACCTGAAAAGCATCAATGGTTCGTTTTCCCCTTTGCTCCTCTTTCGCGACTCACGACCTTGAGTATGTCTTTCATTTTTCCTTTCGCTCCTCTCTCGCCCCCAAACGAAAACCGCCCGTGGTAGATGTTTATATCTTCTAAGCTCTAAAAGTCATATTATTTGCATTCTTAATTTTGATCTTACAGCTCCTCTTGGCTCCGGTAATGAGATGGCAAACGGAACTATTTTAATATATTCTAACCTTCCAAACAAGACAGAAGTATTTTAATTTAGGACCCCCCCTGAATAAAATTTCTAGCTTCGCCACTGGGTAAGAGCTTATAAGCATTACAATGGTATCTCCTTTTCAGTACAAATTTGTCTTCTTTACTAAACAATCAAGCTAAGTTTAAAAAAAAAATCAACTAATGTAGTAAACAAGTTAAATAAGAAAAAGATCATGCTAATTTATGTTAGCTCAACAAAAACTCTATATATATGAATATATACATATATTTATATTTTTAAAATGTAAAATTTAATTTTGCTCATGTAATATATTATTAAAAATTATTTAATATATTTTAAAATCATAGATAATATTTTAAAATAAATAAATTATGGGATAATAATATTTATTTTATTAGATATGCGCACATGATTTTATTTTTTCTTGGGCCAATGAGCATTTGAGCACTTGTTCTACAATGAAATTTTTTCGCCCGATCGATCACGGAGCCACCTACCGACATGTGTGATCCGAGAAAAAAATACGCAACATGTGTTGATACAAAAAAATTAAAAGGCATTATATTCGTTGGGCAAAATTAGATGAGGCCATAATAGCAATCTACATAATATATACAAATAAGTGATGCCAATTGGTCTCACTAATTTATTCTTAGTAGCAAAATATTTTTTATGAACAAAGCTCCATCCTTTCTTTCTTTCATCTCATAAACCTAATAAGTTTGAGTACAGTATTGTGACAGGCAATGAAGTAACATCCCAAACATGACCCTGCAAAAGTAAGGAAACATCAAACCATATATTGTCTAATTATATATGAAGCTTAAAAGAAAAAAAGTGAATATTATATACATTGAATTAATGAAATTAAGAAATTTTATGAGCTTACACAGTGCTTAAGAGCTCTGCATGCAAATCATATTCCTTGGCATAAATAAATGTTAGGGTTGCTTGTGGCAGTGCAGCCTGATGATAAATGGTATTAAGTAGTCCCTAAAAAGAAAAATTAGTAAGAGAAATTATTCATTAATTAGAATTATATGTACTATTGCAATGCTGAGGGTGGTCTTTCTAAGTCCAACCAATATTGATGACAGTAACACAGCAAAAGGGTCAGCTACAAATCTCATTAACATTCCATAAACTGCCAACCTATTTCCACATGCTATGATCCTTGGTTGCAAAGCCATGAACAATCCTGTTTATTTTTTGTAATTATATGTAAGATGTAGGTTAATGATGGTGATGTAGTTATGATTAGGCTAATGATGATGATTAAGATGATATATGACATGAACTATTCTCCTACAAATATTTAGTTTTTCCTCTTATTTTCTTACAAGTAATGTTTCTTATGAGCTTGAGCTCAAGGTTTCATTCATTTTCATAAAAATTTCACCATTCAACAAGAACTTAATTCCACTATAAGTTTCACCAACAAATCAGGTATTTAACTTCAAGTGATTTGAGAATTTCTACTGGATTAAATTTTTTGAGTACATATAAATAATCTTTAAAAACTTAAGAAGTCATGCATCTACTAATTTTAATAATTTTAAGAGAAACAATAAAATTTTTGAGCTAATATCAAAATGTTGTAAAACAATATAAAAATGAGACAGAAAATTATTATTCTTCTAACACTATAGGAATATTGCGTATTACAGGCGGATTTTTCCGGCGAAAAAATTCCATTTTCCGGCGGATCTTAAAAGTTTCCGACGGATTTCCGATGAAAATCTTTACGACGGTAAAATGCACGTCGCAAAAAAATGTTCCGTCGAAAAAATCGCCGGATTATTCTAACGGCTGTTCGGCGAAAACAATCCGCTGGAATAATTAAAAAAATATAAACAAATTTATTCTGCCAGCCTAGCTTGCCCACAGCTGTCCGCCAAACCGCTTCCTGCCCAGTTACCCGTCGGACCGCAACCTGCATAGCTGCCCGCCTGTACCCGGAGCTACCCGCCTGCCTGCCCATGCTGACCAATGGCATGCCCGCCCGCCCGTGCTGCCCTGCTTGCCCGCACCAACCCGAGTTGACCAGGTGCCTACCCGCCTGTCCCGCGCTGCCGACGCCTGCCCGTGCTACCCGCCCGCACAGTGGCGCCCCTGTTAGGAATTTAAGTGCTCAACCAGTTTGATGCGGAATAAAATGTGAAATAATACAAACTATTTTATATTTATATATAATATAGCAGAAGTAAAAATTTAAATAAATTTAAAATTATTTTAATTATTTAAAAATAAAATAAATTAATATATTTAAGTTAACTATTAATTAAAATTATATATTTTAATTAATAATTAAACTAGGTTATTTAATTATTAATTAAGTTTGATGCCGAAAAAAATGTGTTATAGTACAAATTATTTTATATTTATATATAATATTACAGAAATAAAAATGTAAGTAAATTTACTACTTAATTTAATTATTTAAAAATAAAATAAATTAAAATATTAAATTAATTAAACTAACTTATTAAATTAATAATTAATTAAAATATCTATAAAATTATGAATTACTTAAATTACAAATATATATTTTTTCATAAATTATTAAAATCCGCCGGAAAGTCCATCGGAAAATCCGCCGGAAATTTTGTTTGAAAATTAGTCGGAAATATTTCATCTAAATCCGCCGGAAATCCGCCGGAAATTTGTCCGCCTGAAAATCCGCCGGTAATAGGCGATTTTCCTCTAGTGTAAGGAGAAAATTCATCCCCCTGTAAACAAATCAAAGTCATCATCACATATAGAAAATGGTTTACCCAAACTAAATATAGCCATTCGTTGGCTAGTATTTGATAGGATTTTCACTGAGTTATCCATGCTAAGTGGCTTCTTTATCTTCAACCTAAATAAGTTAAAAAATAAGGATGAATAAGCTTAAAATATAGATTTAAAATCCCTTATATTTTTTAATATAAGAAAGGGCAGGGGAGAACCTAGAGGAAATTAGAATCCATAAGAGGCCTAGAAGACTAGCATAGGCATTTGGGTTCCTGACTAGCTTAAAATAAACTGTTTTCATGATTAGCTTGATCATCATAAGTCTCCTACATTTCACTTTCTTAGTCTCTTTTCTTCCACTCTCTTCAATGATGCTATTGTGCTTAGACTTTTGACAAACAACTAAATAAGAATTAAAAACTAAAATAAAAAGGGAATCAAAATATAATTTCCAAACTTTAAAACAAGTTCAAATAGTTCATCTCGCCATTGCTACCTTAACAACAAATTGTGTCATGAAGCTCTGAAGGCCCTTCAGTGTTGTCCTCTGCTATGCTAATATAAACATATTCTTCACTAGTGTTGTTTTCTAGCTGGGCACTCTTCTCACATATTTTCATCATCATGGAGTTCCTTGCTGCCCGAAACTCATATAGAAAGAAAAGGAAAACAAACCAAATAACGCATTGCATCACCACCACTTGTATCATCAAACCTTCTTGTTCTTTTCCATACATAGAAGTGAGGAGGGGGATTCCAACAATCAAAGCGGTTGGGAGAGTGGTGAGGGAGAAAAGGGTGATTAGCCATTCCAAGCTGCCAGATTTGACGAAATTTACCCAATTTAATAGAATCAGGAGGACTAAAACTTTTGAGATGGAGTCAGTGGCGAGGAAGGGGAGATTAATGTTTTTAAGTTGAAAGCGCGGGATGACATCAAAGAAGAGGAAGGGACAGGCAAAGTGAGCGGCAAAACGGTTGATTCCAAAGCATTGCTTAGGGCTAAAGATCTTCCAATATTTCACAGAGGCAAAAACAAGGAACATCGTGATATACTGTGGAACTAATGCACTAAGAACATTGTAGAGATCATTGGGAGTCATTGTTGTAGATCCACTCTGATGCTGACTACGGACTACTTCAACTACATGACCCTGCAGAGCATTATACCTCTAGTTCTTCCTCCACTACTTATATTTTTACATATTTCCTTTTTCTGTTAACACTAGTATAAGCATCTTTTTATTTCTGCATATTCTCAGACTATCTTATTTAGTAGTTATGATTAGCTAGGCATACATATACATCAAATGTATTAGCAGGGGAGATGGAGATGAAAAATAGTTTTTACAAGTTACTGCTCTATCGTTAGCTCCTGTTTGAACTTCTTCTCTTCTGCAAGCCGCTGCACCATTTATTTGGTATCAGAGCTAGCCATCCGACGTGATGGCAGAAGGAAGTAAGCAAGCCAGGCCCGATGACGATCAGAGTCTAAAAGCATTGTGGTCAGCCCAACGCGAAACCTCGAAGCAGCTAGAAGAGCTGAGCATGGCATTCTTTCATTTTTCAACTGAAATGAAGAACGAACTGAGGCTTATGAGGGCCTTTATTAATCCAGTCATCCGTCACCCAGAATTGGCCACGGCACCGATGCCAAGAGCTCCCACGGGAACGGGATGGTTCATTGGAAGGGCTGCGAACCCCTTTCTTGAAATCTCCGATTAATAGATTGAGAGTGATGACGACCCAAGGCGTGGGTTCTCCGATTCCACCAAAGAAGGGCACCAACAATTTTACGATCGACCGCGCCATGCCCGCAATCACCACCCGCACGAAGGCTTTCGCGTCAAGCTGGATATACCATTTTTTTATGGTCGTTTACACATAGAAGACTATTTGGACTGGGAACAGGCGGTAGAAACTTTCTTCGATTACATGGAGATCGCGCCCGAGAAATAAGTCAAGTACGTCGCTTGTAGACTCAAAAGTGGTGCCAGCGCATGGTGGCTTCAACTTCAACAGAGTCGTGAAAGGGAGGGACGTGGCCCTGTGTAGAGTTGGCGGCAAATGAAACAGGCTTTGAGGGGTCATTTTTGCCTACCGATTCTGAACAGCTGCTATACCTGCAGTATCAGAATTGTAAGTAAGGGCAAAGGTCGATTAGTGATTACACTGAAGAGTTTTACCGTCTTAGTGCTCGAAATAATTTAAATGAAATAGTGAACTAGTTGGTGGCACGATACATTGGGGGCTTAAGGGATGGCATCCAGGACAAACTGGAACTTAATCCCGTTTGGACATTATCGCAGGCCATCAATTTTGCTTTAAAGGCTGAAGTTCAAATGCAAAGGCATTCTCGCAATTATTCTGCTAGGCGGCAATCTTATGAAGGGAGTATTGAGTCCACCAAGCAACTCCCTGTTTCTTCCAAAACCCCAACTAATGTTGCCACCCCAGCAAATTTACTGCCTACAGAGCCACGGGGGCTAAGCAAAATGAAGTTGGTGATGAAGGAGAATCCTTATACCCGTCCCTCAACCTTGAAGTGCTTCCGTTGTTTTCAACCAGGACATAAATCCAACGAATGCCCAACTCACCAGCAAGTGCAGCTCGTGGAGGGTGTTCAAGGGGAAAATTTTGATAATGCCGAGGCTGAGACTGAAGAAGCAGTAGAAGAACTACAGGGCGACGAAGTCGAACCAATTATGTGTATTCTGGAAAAACTCTTGTTAGCTCCTAGAACACCGATTGCGACTCAACGTCATGCCTTGTTTTGGACACGGTGTACCATAAATGACAAGGTTTGTGACCTCATCATAGATAGTGGTTGTACTGAGAATATCATCGCGTGTGGCAGTTCAAGCTCTCCAGCTCAAGGCCACTAAAAATCCAAACCCGTTTAAGATCAGTTGGGTTAAAAAAGGTTTGGAATTTTCAATTTTGGATATGTGCCGAGTCACATTTACTATTGGGAAGCACTATTTGTGTGAAATTTTTTGTCATGTGTTGGACATGGATGTGTGTCATCTTACTTTGGGAAGGCCATGGCAGTTTGATAGTGGAGCAATACACGACGGCAGATCCAATATCTACTCATTTGATTGGAAGGGGAAAACGATTAAGCTGTTGCCAAATGCACCCCCTCAAGGCACAAGGTTGCTAGTGAACTTACTTTAGCCAGCACTATTACAGGTAGTGCTTTATTACAGTTGAAACACAATTGTGATCCCATATTGGCCTTAGTGGCCGTTGATCCTCATGTGACCAAAGCTCCTCTTGTTCAGAACAGTGAAATCCAACAACTATTAGAGGCATTTGTTGATGTTGCTCCTCCTAAATTGCCTGCAGCATTGCCACCACTTCGAAATCTTCAACACCACATTGAGTTCATTCCAGGTGCCACCCTACCCAATTTTCCTCACTACCGAATGAGCCCCCATGAGCATTCTATTTTACAGTAAATTGTAGATGAGTTGTTGCAAAAATAGTTTATACAACCCAGCCTACGCCCTTGTGCAGTTCCAGCCTTAATCATTCCAAAGAAGGATGGTTAATGGCGAACGTGCATTGATAGCCATGCAATAAAATGAATTACAGTAAAGTACTGCTTTCCAATCCCAAGAATAAATGACTTGATAGATAAGCTTGCCAGGGCTTGCATTTTCTCAAAACTGGACTTGAGGAGTGGGTACCATCAGATTCGTATCCGACCCGGCGATGAGTGGAAGAAGGCCTTCAAAACCGAGAGGGCTTATATGAATGGAAGGTTATGCCTTTTGGCCTCTGCAATGCTCCGTCCACCTTCATGCGTCTCATGCACGATGTTCTCAAACCGTATCTAGATAAGTTTTGTGTCATTTATTTGGACGACATATAGTCTTCAGTTCTTCTCTTGAGGATCACTTGATGCATTTGAAGTTTATACTGGAAGCACTCCCTGTAACCAACTCTTCCTTAACTCACCAAGTGTGAGTTCGCAGCCACCCATGTTCATTTTTTTGGGTTTCATACTCTCTACCGATGGCATCAACACAGATCCTCGCAAAATTGCTGCCATTTTGGACTGGCCACAACCCCAAACATTATCTAAAATCAAAAGTTTTCATGGTTTAGCCAACTATTATCGTCGATTCATAAAGGGATTTAGTATACTTATGGCACCCATCACAGATTGCCTGAAGTCTCCTAAGTTTATATGGACTGAACCACAGCAGAAGGCCTTTGAAACCATAAAAACTGCACTTAGTTCAGCACCAGTTCTCACCTTACCTGATTTTGAAAAGCCCTTCCAAGTAGACATTGATGCTTCCACTATTGGCATAGGGGCTGTCCTATCTCAAAATGATCGACCTGTTGAATTTTTCAATGAGAAACTAAGTGAAGCGAGGCAACAATGGTCCACTTATGAACAAGAATTATATGTCGTCGTTAAAGCCCTCAAGCAATGTGAGCACTACTTGATACATCATGACTTCGTGCTCTGTAGCGACAACCAAGCCTTACAATACATCAACAATCAGAAAAATATAAATCGCATGCACGCCCGGTGGAACGTTTTCTTACAAAAATTCAGTTTCGTCATCAAGCATAAAGCTGGACGGTGCAATCGAGTTGCTGATGCTTTGAGTAGACGTTCTGCTTTGATGACACAACTCCAAACGGAGTTGACTGGGTTGTTGGAGCTCAAAGAACTGTATGAATCGGATCCAGATTTCATTAGCTGGCCACCCCATGAAGGATTTTAACTTACGTCATGGATATTTATTTAAGGGAAATTCCCTTTGTGTTTCTGATTCATCTTGGAGGCAACATTTGATCCAAACCATCCACGGTGGTGGGTTATCGGCTCACATTGGCAGGGACAAAACGTTGGAATAGCTACAATCTCATTTCTTTTGGCCGCACCTTCGCCGAGACGTCACCCACTATGTAGAAAAATTTATGTTTGCCAAATTTACAAAGGTACGTCTCAAAAACCGGTCTATATCTACCCCTCCCCATTCCAGATTCCATTTGGGAAGATTTGAGCCTTGATTTTGTGTTGGCCTTCCCCGTACTAAAAGAGGAGCTGACTCGATTATGGTCATTGTTGATCGCTTCTCAAAAATAGCGCATTTCATTGCTTGCAAAAAAACATTTGATGTTGTTAATGTTGCTCGTCTTTTTTTGGTGAGATTGTTCGTTTGCATGGTTTGCCCGTAGCCTTACTTTAGATCGTGATGTGAAATTTATTAGTCATTTTTGGAGGGAGCTTTGGAAAAGATTGAACACAGACATTAAGCTAAGCTCGGCGTACCACCCTCAAACCGATGGCCAGACTGAGGTCGTCAACCGCACTCTTAGTAATATGCTTCGTTGCCTTGTCCAAAAGCAACCAAAAAGATGGGAAGAATTCCTTGGCCAAGCTGAGTTTGCATATAATTCTATGCCTAATCGATCCACGGGTTTTTGTCCCTTTAGCATAGTCTATACTAAAATACCTAACCATCTTGTTGATTTAGCAATCCTCCCTAAATGCAGCAGTAATTCAGCCTTCAAAACAGCCATAAAAGTAACTAAACTGTTCAAATCAGTAAAGGACAACCTCCAAACAGCTACTACGAAGTACAAGCAAAGAGCTGACCTACATAAAAGACAGAAGATATTCAAGCCCGGCGACCTTGTCATGTTACGCATGCGGAAAGAAAGATTTCCTGTTGGTACCTATTCTAAGGTAAGTCCACGAAAGGTTGGTCCGTTCCCGATTCTTCATCAAATTAACGACAATGCATACGTCGTCAATCTACCTCCTAGTTTTGGTACTTCCGCCACCTTCAACATGGCCGATATTCATGACTACCATCCTCCAGATGATGCTCAAATTCAACTCAACTCGTCGGAAGCGAGCTTTTCGGAGCCGAGGGAGACCTGATGCGGACTACAGACTACTTCAACTACATGACCCCTGTAGAGCATTATACCTCTAGTTCTTCCTCCACTACTTATATTTCTGCATATTTCCTTTTTCTGTTAACACTAGTATAAGGATCTTTTTATTTCTGCATATTCTCAGACTTTCTTATTTAGTAGTTATGATTAGCTAGGCATATATATACATCAAATGTATTAGCAGGGGAGATGGAGATGAAAAATGTTTGGCTACTTCAAGTCCTGGTTCTCAATCATTTCTCTTCATTGCCTCTATATGAAGACGAGGAGTAAAAGCCTCGTTCCAGTTGTATTGATTCGTGAATCTCCTAAATAGGTGGGCTAAATGGTGCATAAATTTTGCTCTAAGAATAAAGAGAACTTTGTCCCTTTCTTTTAGTTGGTTTGTCCATTTACTATATTTTCTCAGAATTTGGCTCTCAAAATTCATGGATAAGTTGAAAATTTGCTTATTTTTAAAAATAATATCGAAGCACTTTTTATTTCAAAATATTGAAGAGAATATTAAACTTATAATAATAATACCAAATTATAATAAAGCAAAATCCATTATAAACTTTCATATTAAATACATTGTTAATATATTTGTTGCGGGCTGGAATATACGCGGCGGTAGAGTATGAATTCTAGGTCTTAGCGTTGCACGAATATCCAGCTCACACACAGAGAACACAAGATTTTTACGTGGAAAACCATGAAAAAGGGAAAAACCACGGGGCCTGGCCCAGTTGAAATGATTCCACTAGAGCTTGAGCAGATTACAGGGGACTGACTCGCCTTCAAGGGCGATCAGATTACAAATATCACCGTAGGGTGAAAGTTAGAGGCTTGTGAGGGCCTAATGTAGCTCTGGCAGAACTTCGGGGTCGTCTGGCGGTCTGGCAGAGCTTTGGTTCTTAGGTAGTTGTTAGGCAGAGTTGAGGACGGTAAATAGTGGTCCGGCGGAATTCCGGTGTCAAGGCGGTGGTCCGGCGAAGTACAGGGCCTCAGGTGGTGGTCCGGCGAAGAGCAGGGCCTTAGGTGGTGGTCCGGCGAAGTGTAGGCCTCGGGTGGTGGTCCGGCGAAGAGCAGGGCCTTAGGTGGTGGTCCGGCGAAGTGCAGGGCGTCGGGTGGTGGTCCGACGATGAGCAGGGCCTTAGGTGGTGGTCCGGCGAAGTGCAGGGCATCGGGTGGTGGTCCGGCGGAGCAACGGCGTCAAGGCGGTGGTCCGGCGGTGGTCGAGGAGGAGCAAGACAGCAAGAGCTCTCTCTTCTTCTCCTTAGGATTAGGTCCCTTTTTCAAGAGGAGAGGGGGCTCTATTTATAGATTTTCGTGAGTGGCATGGCCCGTAAATAGGTGGAAGATCAGGGGTAGTTAGGGAGTGGTTTGAATGGACGGCCGATCTTGAATCCTTTGATTATAGATCGTTTGCTGGACATTTGAAGGTCTTAATGATGTCAGAATTTGGCAATCTTGGGCTCGTTGGATTTGTCTCGTCGAGATGCTCGATTCGACTATAAGCATGTCCTATTTGGAGATCGTTTGGTAATCCAAATTATGGTTTGAACCTTTCAATAGTGCTTCGAACTCTTGATTTGGACCCATTTGGGCTCGGATTGGGTCGAACTTGGTGTCGTTGGGTTCGTATTTCCGAGACGTTCAGTTTGACTGTAAGTTCACTGAAATCGGAGTTTGGATGATCCCAATTTTAATTTCGGAAGTTTCCAACTTGATTTTGCCTCAAGATTCGTGCCCGATCAAGATAATTTTTTGATGTCGTATCAATATTAATGATTTAATTGTATTACAAGCAAATAATGGATTTTATTTATTTATTTTCAATATATTCGTGTCAATTTTATAAATAAAGAAGATTTGTGTGGAGCAACCACGTAAATTTCCTCTTTTTTTTTTTTTTTTTTTTTGTAATTTTAGTTTACTGCAATATGTATACTATGCTGCTATTTAAAAAGGCTTTCGACACTATTAATTTTAGCGTTTTATGATTTTAATCATTTAGTGGTTAGACACTAATCTTATCCATTAATCAGTCATAATTTTTTTATAATATTTCCTTAATCGTTAGCCACGGTACCTATGCCATGGGACAATTCATGATCAAGCTTGAAAATTGATACATCATTAAAAATTAGCTTGATCGATTATGAATCTCAATACACATCTAAATTGGAATCTTCTAGACTTGAATTAATGGTTATCCCAACTCTTATTTTAACAAATTTATAGTCAACTTGATGAGCTTGATGAAACCCCAATAACACCAAAAATGCTAGGATCCACGTTCCGATAAATCAAGATCAAGAGGTTGAAGCAATGAAAAATTTTGGAATATTATATTGAGTATCAAATGATCAGGGGCTGGGGCCCCAAGGAAACGAGCCCCCCTCGGAAAATTGGAAACTCTCGCTGCGGGTGGTTATGTCGGCAAGCAGCAAGCCGGCAACCCTAATTTGCTTCTTCACTTGCGATTGGCTTGCTCATGCGTTTCAATGCTTGCGCGATTCGCCTGCCTTGCTCGATCGCCAACTCCTTATGTGAGGAAGATTCGTTCAACTTCAACGTCCATGACTGTGGGAAGACTCATTTGCGGTTCGTCTGCTCGTTCGACGCCTTGATCGATTTTGAGAGGTAAGATTCTCTCAACCCTCTTTAAAGGACATGCTTCAGCTTTTTTTTTCGATCGTCCTGTGAGGGAGCACTTCAATGATTCAATCACTGCATTTTTAATACCAAAGCATGATAGAAATAATAATATTTGAAGGTTCAGAATTGTTAATTTGTACCGATTTAGCCTTAAATCAAAATCATTAAGTTGTGGGAGTTGCCCTTTGACATACTTCTGCATAAGCACTTATCAAGCCGTCGTTATTTTATTATTATTTTTATTCTAGAATCCAGATCCTAGATTGTTGAATTAAGCATCTTATTATTGTTCGTCATAGTGATGTCTGTCTCAGGGAATTTGCTAATTAATGCAGCAAATTTATGCTACACAATTTAATAAAATCAAGTATAATAATAACATTTTGTAATGGAGGCAAAATTTACTTGCTTCCTTTTGAAAAATGAATTTTAAGAAGTTTTCAAAATGAAGCTTATCAATGACTTCAAATGAGACAAAAAAAAAATATGACGAAGAGCAAAATCAAAAAAGAAGTCGAGTGAAAATAGAATCATCAAAAAAATCTTGAGGCATATTTAGACAACCTTCAATCTGATCCTGGTTTGCGAATTCCTATCAGTGAATTTAGTTCTAATATTCAAGATCAAGTTTGACGGTCATACTTGCAAAGAGGTCCATATCAGCCGCGCAATTATGAATTTTCTAGAACTAAATTTGGGATTAAAGATAGACGCTTCAATGCAACTTGATTTGATAAATACTCTAATTGATTAGAGCATAGTATATGCCAAGAAAAGACATATTATTTATATTGTTATCACTTCAAAGTAGCATGTAGAGGAAATGATGATGATGATGCATTTAATAAGAGTGGATTTTCAAATTCGAATAAATATCAAATAAATTTGAACTTCATGTTGAGGGTTATAACAATGAGCATAATAATGCAAGGCGAAACTGTGAAAATTTAATGAAGCAGAGTCAATAAAGACATATTAATTCGAATGACACATCTTTATCCATGTGATTTTAGTCTTGTTGATTTCACGATTCTGGATAATCAATTCGATAATTATATCATGGATATGCAATCTCATCCATAATTTTCATTGTTTAAAAATATTGGATGCCTTGCTGAGACAATAATACAAAACAAAAAGGATATTTTATATCATCTTATTTTCAGGTTATTAAAATTAGCTTTAATTTTGCTGGTTGCAACAGTAAGAGTTAAAAGAGCATTTTTTGCAAACTATCATAAAAAATTGATTACGAAATAGAATTGGAGATCAGTGGATGAATGATATCTTACTTACTTATATTAAGAAAGAAACATTAAATTATATTGATAATGATGTTATTATTTATCTTTTCCAGAATATAAGGGTATACGCTACAGATTGTAAGTATTTTTCATCTTATATTTAATATTTAATCCTTTTTTTAATTTTTTTTAAATGGCTAATGTCAGTCCCAAGCACGGATGGAAAAGTTGAGGGAAATTAAAAAATTTGGGCCCCACTATAAGAAGTTTCTAGCTCCACCACTACAAATAAACTATAAATTTGGCATGTTTATATTAAAAATCAAGCAACTCAACGAGACTAATCCAACAAGTCCAAGATCACCAAATTCCAATAACATTAGAGTACTTAAATGTTGAATGAATAATTTATAATCAAGGAATCAATACTAGCCATCTCATGGAGTATTCTATATTTTTTTAATTATTTACAAGATATGCTACTCTCAAAAATTTATAAATAGACACTCACACTAGAGGTGTCCATAAATGAGCTGACCCGTCAACCCGACCTGAACCAAAACCAAAAAATTTGTATTCAGGTTGACCCATTTAATAAATGAGTCGAGTTTAGGTTGGATTTTCTGACACATTTTTTAAATAGGTCAAGTTCGAGTTGGCCCGTGAACCTACTTTTAACTCAAAAAAGACTTGTTTAATATTTTTCATTAAATTTTTTCTTGTGGATATAATCTTCTTATTTCTTATGAGATATCATAAAATTTAAAGTTAATAAGTTTAAAAAAACAAACAAAAATGGGATAACGGGTTGGGTTCAGGTTGCTTGCAACTTGGGTTAGTTGTTTTGACCCATTTATAATTGGGTCTGTAAATGGGCCTGGCTCCAGTTTACTAGATTCGAGTCAGGTCAATTTCAGGTTGGACTCAAACATGACCCGTCAACCCATTTTGATACCCATACCCCACTCTCTATATGAAGGTGACCATAGATTAAAGATTAAAAGTGCCCAAAAGCTTAAAGAATCTCAGAGCTCCACCCGAGCACGACTATGATCAGACCTTCACTAGCCATCCCTACTGTCGAACCTTCGCCCCAGTCACTGGCATCAGGCCTTCATCACCCTATTGCCACCTTCAAATCATTTGATGCCCGATTGCCACCATTGGACATTCCTTGCGTAATCGCTGCCTCAGAGCTTCATCGCCCAACAACTACTGTCAAACCTTTGATGCATGACTATCAGAGTTGGACCTTCCTCGTCGATTGCCATCATCAAATTATCATCACCTGAGCAACATTGTCAAACAGGTTATCACTCAGCCCCAAATTTACTGAACAAACTCCATCATATTATCTGCTAATTCTCAAAACTCTTGTAATATCATCATCTCCAAGTTAAGGGATGGGCAAATCTTTATATCCAACACTTAGTTCAATCATTTTAGCTCGGCAAGGCCTGTGATTTTTCCACCTTTTGGATTTTTCATATAAAAACGTTGGTGTTATATATACTCTTTAATTTATTTCTTTGCGCGTTGGATCTTTGTGCAAAACTAGGATGCAAGACTCTCTTACTTTGTAGCCTAAATTTTCTAGTCCGCGATGAATATTGACATAAGTATTTGAGTTAAAAACTTTTGAAATCAAAATTGAGATCAACCAAACTCCATTTTTTGCATACTTATAGTCAAAACATGCTTCTCTATGAAACAAATCTTATAAGCCCAAGATCAAACAATCCTGATGCCATTAAGACAAATATTAGGAAAACATCAATTATTCAAAGGGGATCATTTTAGGCCATCTAATGGAGCATATGGGATATTGGCAAAAATAATAAATAAAAAATCCATAATCAAATATCTATAAATAGTCCTTCATTCCACACCTAAAGGGGACTTGACGTGGAGAATGTTCTCATATTTGAAAAATCTTGAGGTTTTGCACATCAATCAATGCTACCACTCATAGTCAACTAACACCCAAAATCATTTACATTCATTGTCACCTGACCACCTCAACCTTTTGAAAACTAACACTGATGTCCACTTGGCCAATATCACCAGTGCCCATCACCCATTAGTATTCCTCCAATATTTTTCACTACTCATGTCAGATCAAGCTAGAAATTCACACTTTATAGTCATTTCTTCTCCAATTAACAGGAAACAAAAATACCTATTAACATCAACCTATATACGGTATTATTTTAATTGTGTGAAGCCATGTGATTTTTTTCCTTTCTTAATTTTTCATATCAAAACTCTTACAACAATCACGAGTCTCGCTTATTTGTACGTGCAAAATATTATGCAATGTCAAGACAAAGAATTTGTACTCTATCCAACACAAATATATGATCATAGCCAAAATTTCCAAGTTATTTGGAGTAAAGACTAGCTTGGTGACTTTTTTCTTCATTTCTTGGTGGGGTTTTAATCCTTTGTAATTTTTTGTTGAGCTTGCAAAGCATCATTTAATTTCTTGTAAAGTCTTTGAAGTATTTGATGAATATTGTAGGATTTCATATAATTTCTACGTTGATACTTCACATCCCTCTATCTCCTTTTACATCTCTTATTCTATCACCTTAGCCGACCACAACAATATCATCTCCACTTGTCATATAATCCATTAAAATAAATATTACCATTCTCACATTTGGAAAATCCAAACATTAAAATATCTTTTACAATAATTTTAATTCCACATGGTAGAGTTTTTAAGTGGAGAACTGATTCAAAATAAAGTGTTCAAATTCAAGAAAATTTGTAATTTATTTATTTAAATTTTGAATTTAAAATTAAAAATCTTGAAATTCAAATGTTAGAAGCTATTTAATTTAGTGTTTGGAAGTTATTGAGGAGTTTTTTGTAAAAAAAAAAAAAGAAACATAAGCATCAAGTTCAACTATTTAATCCTTCACTATGCAAAGCTAAGTTCAAGAATTGGCATGCAAGCTAAGAGATGCACCATGTTAGTATCCAAAAGGTGGTTTCAAGTCTAAGAAGTGGTAAAACTTTCCTTCCTTCAAATAAAAATTTGATGAAGAGGTGCCTTTATGCAAACACAATTTTACAAGCAAACTACCGCCTTTTTCCCCCCTCTATAACGATAATTTTAATTCTAAATTTTATAATTTAAATGTTAATTGTAGTTTGTTATTCTATATTGGATGTCCCATCATGCATAACAACTATAAAAATGAATGTAAAAGAAGCTTTGGTTGTGTTTTATCCTAAATTAGGTTCCACTCCATTCAACTTGGTAGTGGTAGTTCCATTGAGGTTTGGTGATCTTGTTGCCTTATTCATATGACTACTTTGATGAGAAATAATATGAATATAATTTTTAATTTTTTAATGTATCATAATTTATCTATTCCACTATGAGATGGTGATAAAAGTCTTCCTTCACCATGGTGGTACATAGTCATTTCATGGAGTCTAAATGTTCCAAGGGTCATTGCTAGAGTACTTATCATGACAACAATCCCTCTTTCATCAACCACTTACTTTTTCCATGATTTCTTATCACCCATCCCCTTACTTTTGTTTCACTCATTGAAGGAACTAATGTATTACTCTTCTAGGGTTCACATCCCCCAAGTGAACCATAACCCTTGAACCTATAAAACCTCTTATACACCTCTACTCATTTCATTAACATTTTCGCTACATCCTTGCATGTAGGTGACAATCCATTTTTTATACTCTGCCAAGTCCTTTCAAACTATTCTATACCACAAAACAATTACTCACTTTAATGTTCGCCTTTAGAATAAATTTTGAAGTCCACCTTCCCATCATTCCAATATGCTTGTATCCACTCTATTAGTTATCCTAGAAAAGTGTGAGGAAGAAAAGGAAGAAATATTTATAATAATAACTCTAACAACTTCAATAATAGTGATACAAGTAGAAATCCACAATATTAAGAGTCATGGAAGAGAAAATTCAAGGTTGAGGTATGACAATGTGATGCCTTACGACCTAAAGGAACTATTGAAACATATCAGAGAGTGCCCTTTCACATATCAGAACATCTCTCACATTATGCAATGCAATCATGAATACAACAGTAATTAATTTGTGTTTTCAATGCGGTAGTTAAATGATATATGAATTACCAAAATTAATAGTAAAAGTCACATATAAGTATAATATTATGCTCTTTGAATTTTTTTCCATTCAATTTCAAACTTCAAAGGGATATTTATAGGAATATTATAAAGCTTTTACATAACTATTACAAAAGCTAGAAAAGCCTCGGTTAGTTCATATACTAAGAAATTTGCGTAGAAAAAACTAACTAATAAAAATCTAATTTGATAGAGTCAAAACATTTAGAATAAAACATAAAACAACATATTAAAAATTACGCGGTAAAAACTTTGTACAATCTGAGAAAAACATATTTTTCCATAAGTTTTTATAAAATTACTAGAATTGAAATCAGAGATAGGGGTTCAGAAGTCAATATCGTACTCTATAATATCCTGAACAGATCCGACGGATGAATCCAAAGCTTTAGCCTTTGAATTCTCTCTCTTCTTTCTCTATCCTCTTTTCCCTTCCTTTCTCTTCCTCTCTTCTTCGGCGAGGTGGTTGGGGGAATGGAATTGAGCAAATGATTTTTGATATTTTATTATTTAAAACTACTATTCTGACATAGCACCATGGTGC